>NQII01000361.1:129234-379708 GCA_002778355.1 Clitarchus hookeri | reverse complement strand
TCACCTAGACTTCCCCTGCGGCTCAAAATATTACTATACACCTCCCTAGTCCGATCAGCCCTCATGTATGGTAATGAAATCTGGGGAACTGCAGCCAAGGTATTGATTAATTCCCTACAAACTGTACAAAACAAATTCCTAAGAGTTCTGGGAAACGCGCCGTACTTCACTCGCATAAACGACCTACATGAAGCCCTCAAAATACCCTATATAGGAAATAAAATCGTCTCTCAAAACAATAAATACTATGATAAAATAGAAACACACAGTAACCCAGCAATTAGAGTACTCGGTAAATATCTCCCAGATACTAACACTCAACTCAAACGTCCAAAAATGCCGCGTTTACTACCCTAAAGTCAGTCCAAACCAAACAAACTATTTAAGATAATATAGTCTACGATAACAGTCCCTGGCATGCGTCTCCAGAGCAGTCAACTTTCAAAACGCGCCGAATTATTTAATAAATAACATTCTTCTGCTATTTTAAAGCACTATCGTTACAATATTAATTTAAACCTCTAGTCATGACCATCTTTTCAACCACACCAACATTTCATGAGCGAGCACAAGCAACTCGACTTTGAGATTATTAGATTCACGGGATTATTTTATTGATTTTTCATTTGGCAATAACATCCTCTTATTATATTCAAACACCTGGCCGGGAAATGTAAATTCCTGTCCAGGTTATTTATTTAACCTGCTTTTCAAAATTTTTAAGTTTTATAAAGTAGAGCCATAAACCAGGCAGAGCTGCCTCCCTCTTCTTTTCCTGTGCAGGCAGGGGAAGTGGAGGGAAAAATTTGGGTACCGGGCTTGCTGGGGAAACTTAGCGAGCTCCTAAATGTTAGCTAAGGAGGGCAACCTCCTTAACTACAGATTGGAATGGTGCAGGGAGTTGGGAAAGGGCTAATCTTGCTCCTTCCTAATCTCCCTGTGTGTTTGGTGACCAACCCCAATGGGTGGTAAAGGGCCCCTCACAGGGCCTGATCTACCCCCGCTCTGAGCTTCGGCAGTGATAGAAAAATGGCCACTTGCACCCATGATATATACATCTATGAGCTCCAGCCATTTATTGTGAAAACAGATGTAAACGCGTCACCAGTAGGGTGATATAAGTCAGTGATATTTGCCTTTATCGGGGTTTTTTGTTCGTTTAAAATTCCGTAAAAAACGGCAGGGCTGATTAATATTGGAAAACGTACCACCCCCCATATGATTTTTGTGGCTAAAGAAAGCAACCTTATTTCATTGTCTATTACCGATACTAATGTATCGGCCCGATACCATACCTGATACATTAAAAAAAGGTGAAGTATCGGCCGATACCAATCGGTATCAGAACAACTCTACTTAGGACCTCTGGTTTATACCATACTCCCCAAAGTAATGGCCATCACACTTGCCAATGTGCTAAACCTTAAAGAATAATACTTGTTCTGCATTTTAAACAATATTTAGAAACAATAGAGCCCCCCCGGCTTGGTAATTGTGTTGGCGTCATCTCGTTTGTCGAAGGCGTCATCACCGACAATATGGCGCTAAGAAGCACCTCTGCTATAGACGGCGTCTTCAAACTTTCAGAAATTAATATTCCTTACGCCAACGCCCTCTTCTTAATCGTGGCGTGGCGTGGCGATCCTAAATGAACACATATTTCTGAGACTTGCAAAACAAACCTATGTTAGGCTGGCGGCGAGGATTAAAAAGATTTATCCCAGCAGTAATTAAAAGCCGTGTCCGCCTTAATCTAATGTCCCACCAGAAGTATCACATCCGGCTTCTAAGTTAATATAAAGAAAAACCTATGAAATGCAATCAAAATAAATTATTTAAAAAAAAAAAAAAANTATATATATATATATATATATATATACAGTAAGAGAAAATAAAAACAAAATATTAAGTAAATATTTATTGAAACAAAACATTAAGGAAAACAATCTATAATAGATTTATTATAGTGCCTTCTATGGTCCACTGAACTGTAGCTAGTTTAAAAGATTTTCTTCCAAGATGCACCCTTGTCAGTGAGTGTGGGTGAGTGAGTGAGTGAGTGAGTGAAGACATTTGGGTGCATCTTGACAGTGAGATCTTTAGATCCAATCAATGAGGGTGAGGTGAGTATGGAGCAGTGCCAGAATGCAACTGTGGGAGAAACTAGAGATCCCTGAGAAAACCTATCGACCAGTGGCATTGTTTGGCACGATTCCCACATGCGAAAATACGGGGGCAACCTTGCTGGGTTTCGAATCCGGTTCGCCTGTGTGGGAGGTGGGTAGTCCAACCACTACACCATCGCTGTCCCCTGAAAACCTTTTAATTAGTTTCTTCCAGTTCATTGAAAATCTGAGGGCTGACTTAGCTCTAAAGGTTAATTAGTTACACTGTAAGTTTTATATTTTATTTGTTTTCTTTATTTTATTTATTTGGTCCCATGAGCCAAGGCTTGTATTCGGGAGAATATAATGACTCTACAATAGATGGCGAGTTTGGCAAAACATATAATTGTTCACACATCTTTTCTTATTCCAATTCTTATTGGATGTCAAGTAAAAACATATTTAAAACATATAATAATACACCAAGATCACAAGTAACATTACACTTATATAATAGAATGTGATACAGATACATATATTAGAGCCATGAAGGTTTCTATTAGCAAGGCAAAATATTGCCAACTTGGTTAGTATCTACTCCTAATGTAAATATATAGAAGTTTCCTAATATATTGTTGAACACTACCTTGTTTAAAAGTACAAGGTGAATAATAAATACATTTAATTGTAGATAAATATCTTATTATAATTATTCCACATTACCATATGAACTAACTGGTTTATTACTTTATAGGTATAAATCATGTACTGAAGATAGCACAACAGCACCTCTTCAACCCCTGGCACAATTGGCTATTGGTCTTTGTGGTGTTGTTGGAGTGATTCAGAATGGTTGTTTATTTTATGCTTGACGTGTTTTGAAGTGTAATGCAAATATTTATGTGTTTTCATATGAAAGTGAAAGATGTTTGAATATGCCTGTTTGTTATTTAGAAGTGTATTTCTTAGAGTCAGGAGAGCCCGAGTTGAGTGCATGGACATGCGCTATGTGAACAAAACACTGGTTAAGTTAGCAGCTACCATATGACTTTGACAGGTAAACATCATTGCGTATTCACATTATCCATATCTCAGACAGCTCCAGAGCAGATGCTGGCTGTGGTTGGATGCGTGAATTTGCATCAAAATCTGGGAAGTGGGTTGCTAGTCCGCCTAGTTTCCTTCTTCTTGGACTAGGCTTCATCTGGACCAGTTGTTCTCTCAGATGATGCTCAAATTATAATTTTATTTTCTGAAGTAGTGTGTATCAACTTATGAAACATGTTTTAAAGTATTGTACAGCAGAGGGCAGGTGAAGAAGAGGCCCAATATTTGCTAGATTATAATAATATGAGAAGATATAAGCCTAGTCCAACTGTATTTTTTTTTTTTTTTTCAATAATGGCAGAGGGAAGGTATACCCGGGAAAACTATAAGTAATTTACCTGGACCACTTTTAAAGGCTTTTGAACATCACAGTGACATGTTTTTAATGTTTGAAGTCATTCAATACAATTATTTATTAAAAACTAAATGTCAAAATTTTGGAGAACTTTCTGCCTATTAGAGTACCCTGAGATAGAAAGAGGTTTCATTCTCACTGGCTGGTGCTCATAAAATAATATGTGTTTATCTTGTGGAATGAACAGTGGTTGTGTTTGTTTCATGGGAATTAAGTTGTGTTATATGTACGCGGCATACTAAAGGAATTTGAATATTTGCAAGTTTATGTTTAGTGTGGAACAATTTCATTTTCATAAACTTTCACAATATTAAAACTGATGAATGAGATATTTTTAGCATTTTCCATGCAAATGGTAGACACTAGTACCCTACTACACCCTAGATTCTGCTCAGACAATTTTCTTTCTCATTTAACCAGATGTGTTCTCCACAAGTGACAGTGATATGTTTTGTTTGTGGGGCTTGACTGGAGAGGATGAATTTTTTATTTATGTGTAAGAGGGAATCTTGTGTCACTTCACACTTTGCACACTACAGTTTATTTGTGTGTGTATGCAAAAACCCCTATCATCACACCATTACATTATTTATTTATAATGTTTCCATTCCCTCCAATGCAAGTTGTCTCTCTCTTCGCTTATTGTTTTCATTTGGTGAGATTTAGATTGTCTGAAATCAGCAGTACTAAGGTAAGCGATAATTGAAAATGTTAAGTGACACAAAGATGCTGCATTATACCAAAATGAAAATAAATAAAATATTGTACAAACTGTAATTCTGAAGGAAACGTCCTAGATAAATGAAAGTAGCATTAATGGGTTTTGCACAGCTTACCATGTTCATATATATGACGGGTCACGTTAAAATAAGTAGAACATATTGAAAAATTTTTAACAAAATTGCGAAATGTACGAGCAGGTTTGCTGGTGTGTTTACGTCGGTTGCCATGTTTAATGGCTGCGCATCGCTGTTTACCACGCTACCTACCGGCCACGGATATTCAGGAGGGCGTAATGTTAAAATAAATAGAACGTATTAAATAAAATAGTTTATAGTACGAGCGGTCCACTGGTTTTTTTACGTCGGGCGCCTTAATATTTGGTGATTGTCGGCATTGTGCAGTCACCTTATTGGCTGTAGGTCGTTGATGTCATCGTAATGGTCTTTTATACGCTGTCGTCATCAAATTTCAGTTGCCGTTCAGATGCGAAACAGCGTGGTTGTGATGTTGCAGGCGCAACTTGTAACGTCCGAATCTGACCGATTTAAAAACTAAGTGTGCAATAACGAATGCTTCTGTGCATAATATTCACCTATGTGGCGGGTGTTACTTGTTTCGTTGAGTGAGGTAATGTGTACAACAGTTGAATTGGCAGAGGACAGAGGAATTGTACTCGCCACCTAGGTGAGTTAATTGATATTCTTCAGTGTGTTTTATGAATCCTTTAAATCCGTAACATCCTAGATTTGACTAAATTCGTATATTAGTTTAAAACCCTACTATCCTAGGTTAGATTAACACCCTACAATCCTAGGTTAGTTAAAAAATGTAAAATAGTGATTCACTCATTGTGGGGTTAGGATCTGTTACGTTAGGCGGGCACATATTACGAAATTAGTCTGATGTTAATGCCCCTAGTATATTCGTGTTCTGCATAATTAGTAGAGTGGAAATATACCACTGTTCAGGTTTTTTTTTGTAGAAAAGCCCCTAAACTGCATAATTACCCCAACCGCCTATTGTGCCATCTGACATATACTGCCCTGTACTTCAACTGCTACCAACAACTATTGTGCCAGGAGCTTTAATGGGAGAATGTTTGCACTACAGTAAATTTCTTTCATGTGAGTTCTATGGCGTAATTATAGCAGTAGTCGTAGTGTCCTATTTTGCAGTATTTCTAGTCTCCTGAGTTGTGCATTCCCAAACAACTGACACATGATAAATGTGAATGAATGAATGAATGAAAGGAAAATATATGCTTCTCAAAACAGAAGTGGATGTTTTTGTGTCACTGCCTATGAATTATTCCTGAGGATATTTATTTGTCTAACATACTTTATGTGAGTTTTCCAAGATAATGTTTCAACAACAATCAGGCCAAGGACATTTGAAATTATTAACACGTTCAACTGTACAATTTACATTTCAAGCAGTATTGACACAAATAGGAACATTAGAAGGTTTCTGAAATACCACATACTTCGTTCAATCAACATTAAATGTTAGTTTGTTATTACAGAACGTATATAATAAAAAATTATAAAAGCATAGCACCGATGCTTTGAGGTTCATTTTTCCAAATAGAAAATCATGCCACATCCTAAGCATATTTATGAGAAGAGGATTAGATAAGATTAGCTTCTTGGAAACATCTAAGTTGTTAAAGCGAACTGTCCAACGTTTACAACGCCTGCAATAATACTGAAACCCATTTTGAGAAAACTTAAAACGTGATGTCAGGAAATTCAGCGTGTTTTCATATTACATAGTGGAAATACAAACCGCTTACTGAATTACATCCCCACGCTACAACAATATAATAGTTTGACGGTAAATTCCGGTCCTAAAACACACCGATCACCAACCTCTTGTTGAATTATGACCCTGTTTTGCTCAATCAGCTCAAGTCCTCGTTGCTCGTTGGCTTCCGTGGGGACTTGGGAAGGTGAAGGTGTTAATTTATCACAACAGCAGATCTATCGTAATTTCTCAAAACAAATAACAACGGCAGTGTTACCAATATTATCAAATACGATATTGTTCAATTTGAATTTCTTCCTTTTATTAGCAGTGCTATAGGCACTAAAAAGGGAATGCTTCATAAAGACAATAATTTCAGAAAGTAATTACACAAGTACTACTGAAACTTTTATGCTGCGCATTACTAGTTATGCATATACTTATTCTATCACAAAAATAAACTTTTTTGATTCGCGAACTTTAATTTCCAACCAAATTGGTATTGATTAAACGCTCCCCTCACGAAGGATTTTGAAAGGGGGAAGGTCCCCTGCTTGCACCCCCCCAAGATACGATACACTGCTTAATTGAACCCCACGTAAAGTGCTGGGGTTGAACGTTGGTTAATGTCAAGAATTAAAAGAAACGGGGTCAAGCTGCGCCTAAATCTGTCGTGTGTGCAATGCAAGTGAGCATTTTCGTGTAATTTCAAGGTACTGTACATACTTAACTACAGTCTTTATAGTAACGATAAATTTACTTGTGAAGTCATTAAAGAATTTTCTTGACACCGTTTCACTGGCACGAATCGCCTGCCTATCGATGCGAATGCATTTTAGCACGTGTGTTTTCTGTACAGTGATTGTTAATTTAAACCTTTGGCTCCCTTTAACATTTTCGTATGCGGTAGTGTATATGGTCAGCGTAATGATTTAAAAGTATACAAGCCTGCCGCGTACATTTTATTATTTACCGTAGGACTAAGTACTCGGTAGTGTTTTTCGAACTAAAATCAGCATTCTTAGAGATGGTACTTAGTTTTTAAAATTTAAAGTTGTTGTATTGTTTGGAAATTTGAAGGTTACGCACACAGTACATCATGTTTCCCGAAAAACTCTCATTCCCACTTTGAATTTATTTTTAGCACATTGTAGAACTATTTTTGACAGACGAAAAGCCACCCCTAACAATTTTGCAGTGCAGCATGTGGTGATCATGCAATGTTGCCAAGCTTTTCACATTGAATTACATTACCATAAATCAAGAATTACATATTAAAAACTGTGTAAGCTTACCGCACGGAATCGAGAAATTACTGCATTTCCCCAAATTTTTACCACAAAATATGACTATCAACAAAGTTTAACGCAGCTTTAAAATTACGATATTGTGAATTGAACCAAGCCCACAAAATATACGCGAATTTCTGTGCTGTATTTTTGAAACTCTCAAGTGACAATTAAAGCTGTACGAATAAGGCTGTGCTACAATTTAAATAAATATAACCATACCAATAATGGTAATATCTACTTTTTGTTCGATGCTTGCTACAACCACGGACATAACAATACCGATAACGATTGCCATTGCATAGCAAGTAGGCGATATTTTTAAAACATAAGAGACATGCGTTTGTTTCCATTAATTTGTTTGTTTACGATCTATATTTATATATTAAGAAAAAAGAAAACATGTAACATGTTGGCCAACTTATGGATATAAGCAAAAATCTTAACGGTAATTATCCAGAGTAGCAGCTTTTCTGTAAAAAAACAAAAAAAACTCAGAAAGGTGGTATACTTCCACTCTACTAATTATGGAGAACACGAATATACTAGGGGCATTAACGTCCAACTAATTTCGTAATATGTGCCCACCTAAGATAACTGAACCTAACCCCACATTGGGTGAATCACTATTTTACATTTTTAAACTAACCTAGGATTGTTAGGTTTTAAACTAACCTAGGTTTATTGGGGTTTTAAACTAACCTAGGTTTATTGGGTTTTTAATTAACCTATGATTGTAGGGTGTTAATCTAACCTACAAATTTAGTGTTATCCAGGATTTTAGGGATTTAAAGGAACCGTAAAACACACAGAAAGAATATGAATTAACTCACCTAGGTAGGCGGCAGGTACAATACCTCTGTCTACTGCCCATTCAACTGTCGTGCATCTGACCTCAATCCATAAACACCACGATCTACTAAAAATCCAAGTAACACGCGCCACATAGGCGAATATTATGCACAGAAGCACTCGTTCATAGGCAAATATTACGCACAGAAGCATTTGTTCTTGCAATCTCAGTTTTTAAATTGGTCGGATTCGGACATCACAACTTGCGCTCGCAACAACACACCCGCACTGTATCACATCTGAAATTCCATGACGATGACGTCAACGACCCACAGCCAATAAGGTGACGGCGCAATACTGAAAATCACCAAAAATCATGGCGTCTGACGTAAACAAAGCGGCGGGCTGCTCATACTTTTAACTATTTTATTTAATACGTTTTACTTATTTTAACATTACGCCCTCCTGAATATCAACAAGGTAATCTGTGCGGAACCCATTAATGCTAGGTTTTGTTGGTCTAGGACATTTCCTTCAGAAAAGCCGCTACACTGGATAATTACCATTCAAACTATTATCAAATCTTGTTGGCCAAGAAATTAAAACATCAGAGTTTGTAATTTCATTGTACGGCTGGATTTTTGCTATTGCAATTTGCAATGATTGTGGGCAAGTGTATGCTATATATAATATGTACATGCAATTTCCATCCATTATTCTTACAAATTTCTACTGAACATAATTTGGTAAGTAAATAGGGTTCACATAATACAGAGAATATAAAATGGAATAGTGTAACAACACAGCTAAAATCAAAACATTGAAATCAAACATAAGGCAGTAGTCACCCAATATGTAATATAAATTTAATTTTACCTTGGATAGTTTTTACATGTACGTAATAATAGTAATTCAAGTTGTTATTCACTGCAGATATTAAAAATTGAGACATAGTGATCAGAATTTTTTTAAACTGACACATTTCAAAGATTGTAGCTGAACCAGGAAAGCAGATTGACGTATTTCAGGGTGGTCACAGGGTTTTGGTGATGAAATTAATGTCCGGAGGGTGCCAGCTAACTAGTTAAGAGAATCCGCTCGACTTAGCACGAGACTCTTGAGGTTGACAGTGATAGAAAAGGCAGGGCTAATGGGTCCTGTGCCCCATGCCATAACGAGGTTGCGCGTCATAATTAATGTCTGTGGCTGAATTTGCTACGTAACACACTCACTCCCGAACTGGGGTATTATGGCTTCACAGCACGTCGTATTAAGTCTATTGCAGCTACGTGGTTGGAGATTGAAAGTTGCTTCACCCCCGAGACGCATGACACGACCTGCCTTGGCTGGATGCCCACTACTCTCGGACTGAAGAGGGGGTAGTGTGGCGGAGGTAACGGGAGTTGACCACTGCCTGCCAAAACAGAATATCCCTTGACAAACATGAAATGAATCATATAACCCCTGGAAAATACATTGTGATTTGCATGATGTGCACTGTAAATTACATTGACATAAAAATAACTTAATAAAAATTATGTGGCAATAATTTTTATAGCCTTTTAAATTTTTGAACAGAGTTTTTGCTGCTTCTGAAAGAGAGAGTACATACATGAATGATTTTGTATTAATTAATAAGTTTTTAAATTAATATTTAAATTAACGCTAATTTTCCATGAGAATTTTGGCATGGTGTAGTTAGAATTCAAGTGTTTCACTGCTGGAGTCAAGACACGTGTCTCCAATTTACTATGCTCGGCACTGATAAAAAGTATACGTAATTACTGCTGTGTTCCTTTATTACTTAATGCCTGATGCACTACTTGGTTTTCCAAAAAGTAATGGGATTTCTTAGTTCCCAGCGACCACGTGGCCGGCACTTTGCAGCCCTGGTATTTTGTTATTTATGCAGGGATTTAGCTTCATTAATTTCCTGGCTGATCATTAATTACGGTAGTTATTTATTTATCGTATGGCAATTTAGACACTTATAAAAGGAACAATACATAGACATTAAAAATATTACAAACTTTAAGAGTTACAAACAAACATCAAGTCTATTGATATAATCTATCGATTCTTGAGTTGCCAACAGGAAGTCGTCAGGACTACCGTTATAGGTAGTAATTATGAAAGAGCGATTTGTTTTGTTAAGGCTGTTTACACAAAGTTACACCCTTGTGGCGTTGAAAGTTTTTGCACTGACTTGTGTAGCACTAGTTGGGCCCGTGGCTTCTGGTCATGTGGCCGGTACCTTGGGTGAATGGTTCCTACCTGTTCCTCTAAGTGGTGTGTGCGTGTCGACAATGGCTCTGGGGAAGCCGTGGTCGGTGTCAATATATTAATTGATTAATTAATGTATTTTTCAACCTTTAAGCCATTTGTTCCAGTACGCTGAAGAAAACTTAAAAATTTAATTAGGCCTATGTTGTGATTTTTTATTCCCAGTTACAGTTTTCCACATGATTCTGTATCAGCGGCCAAAAAAAGTTTCACAAACCTCAATTAGTAGATGATCTTCTGAACTTGATAATGAGCAGCTTATTTTCTGTGGTTCAAATCATGATCTCGAGTTCATTTAATAATCCTTAATGGAGGACGGTGTCTCGCCTATCCCTAGACCATCTGTCCTGCTATGCGTCATCTCCAACCACATCACGCACTTCAGCACCCTCAGGTTAGTTTACAGAGTTCTGCGAACAAGTGCAGTGCAAGTGTGATATAGTGCAGGCAGTGTTAGTGTCCGCGCACATTCCCACGGAGGGATGGAAAATTCTTCAGCATAGCAAAGTTATATGAAAAGATTCATGGTGAATTTTGCAGGGTGCAATAATAAAATGATAAATAAAATAAAATTATAAACAAGGATGTGCATTTTGCATAAGGGATACCCCTAGCAATTTATTCCACCATCATTTATAACAATATCCTAATGTTTCTGATGGTTAAATATGGGCACCCTTGGCCGAATGAAGGGGGNNGGGGGGGGGGGGAGTACGATTGACAGGTGGATTGGCATTACCGTCCCCCCACCCCCTTCTGGAGAATTAGTCGGCAGCAGGATATTGAATGAACTTTCTTGTAATCTCCTTCATTGGCACAACCCAACATGTAAAGAAGTTTCGTTGCTAGTGCTGACAACACTATAAATACCACCACAGCTGGATGGTTGGCAGTTTTGTGGTAGCCGTCTACTTGAAGTGCAGCTATCGGACGAAGCGGAGAGGATAGATTATGGCAGAGGGTGCGAGACGATGATAAGACGAGTATTGGATTACTGTGCATGGAGCGCTCTAGAACATATTAGACTGGGCGAATCGTGACTGAATTAAGGTGGGACTGTGTGAACATATGATATGGACTTTATTGTAAATATTGGTTGGAACTGTCAAATATAGACATCATTTTTAAATAATTTGATAGATTTTGTGGTAATTATTCAGAGTAGCGGCTTTTCTGTAAATAAAAGAAAAAATCACGGAAAGTGGTATATTTCCACTCTACTAATTACACAGAACACGAATTTACTAGGGGCATTAACGTATTACCAATACAAACCACAAATACAATAGTGGGGGAGTGCTATGAAGATTAGGGAAATTGTGGGGTAAAATTACTAAAAATATACCCACAAAAAATACAAAAACACCTCAATTTAACATTTGTCCACCCAATTTCGTAATGTGTGACCACCTAACCTAACTGAACCTAACCCCACGATGAGCTAATCACTATTTTACATTTTTAATCTAACCTAGGATTGTAGGGTTTTAAATCTAACCTAAGATTGTAGGATTTTAATCTAATCTAGGATTGTAGGGTTTGAATCTAACGCACAATTTTATGGTTTTAAAGTAACAGTAATGTTAACAGTTGAATGTTTTGTATTGTGATGTTGGCAAACCTGTTTACTTTAGTGTTGTGTTTTTGTTCACGGAGAGTATATAGTTGTCGTTAAGGTTTTGTTCAGTTGCGTTGCGGTGCGTCATTAATAAAGATGAGATGACAAAGCAGTGGCAATGGTTTTTATTACAAACCAAGCATAGAACGATTATCGAACAAGTAAAACACACCAGAAGTATATGAATTAACTTACCTATGTAGGCGGTGGGTACAATTCCACTGTCCTCGGCCAATTCAACTGTCTTGCACCTTACCTCACTCTACAAAACTCCATGATCTACTAAAACGTCCAAGTAACACCCGTCACATAGCCGAATATTACGCACAGAACTCGTTCTTGCACCCTCCATTTGTAAATCACAAACGTTCGCACGGTTGGATTTGGACGCGCGCAACACACACACACACACACACCACTCGCCACAAACCGCACTGCCTCGCATCTAATCTGCAACTAACATACGGTGACGTACACACATCCACAGCCAATAAGGTGATGGCGAGATGAGCATTTGTTTAAGTTACTACAGCATTACTCCACCAAAAATCATGGTGTCCGACGTAAACAAAGCGGACGAACTGCTCGTACTATTATCTATTTTATTTAATACGTTCTACTTATTTTACCATTACGCCCTCCACAATATTAAAAAGGTAAGCTGTGCAGAACCCATTTATGCTACTTTTGTGGGTCTAGGATGTTTCGTTCAGAAAAGCTGCTACTCTGAATAATTACCGAGTGTATAAATATGAATTGTAAATAACAAATGATAGCTATTTATTGTGAGGTATTAAGTTGAGAGTATTTACTTTGTAGTGTTTGTAAATAAATTAAGAAAATATTATTATCTGTTATTTTTAATTAAGACCTCTCTTTCTCTCTCTCTCTCTCTCTTGTGCTCTCTCTCTCTCTTATGCTCTCTCACTTTCTCTCTCCTGTGCTCTCTCGCTCTCTCTCATGTTCTCTCTCTCCCTTGCTCTCTCTTGCTCTCGCTCCTTCTCTCTCGCATTCTCGCTCTTTTACACACAGAGATTTTGTCATCATTTTACAACCTTTGGAGGTAGAGCTACCAAATTCAGGAGGTATGTATTACTCTGGGCCCCGAATAGGCCTATGTAATGTATTATGTTGTAAGCCCTTTTGTAAGCATAGTTTGCAACTATTTTCAAACCACTGGAAATACAGCCACCCAATTTAAAACATAAACTTCCAGCCCAAAACAAGACGATATACCATAAAGACACTTAGCCCTTTTATAAGCATAGCTGGCAGTAGTTTTCAAGCCATTGGAGACACAGCCACCAAATCCAGATTGTAGTCAACACTTTGGACCCCGACAAGTCAGTGTATTGCATTATGCCTATGCCTGAAGCACTTTTATAAGCAATTTTTGCCATCTTGTCGCATCCATTGGAGATAGAGCTACCAAATTGAGATGGTAGGTAATATTCTGAACCCCAAATAGGCCAATTTAATTTGTATGCTGTTGGCGCTTTTGTAAACATAGATGACCACTATTTTCTGACTCACAGCATATAAGACTGTATACCAGGTTAGATATTTAGCCCTTCAAAAGCGTATTTTGCCACCATTTTCGAACCATTCGAGATAGAGCTACTAAATCTAGATTGTGACCAACACTCTGGGCCCTGAAAAAGTCAGTTTAATGTATTATACCACAGAACCTTTTATAGGTAATTCTTTCTGTAATTTAGAACCTTTGGAGATAGTATACAATTTAAAAGGTAGGTAATACTCTTGACTTCAAACTGATAGGAGTAATGCATTATTCTATGTAAATCTGACTTCATGATTTCTTTAATAGTGTTCTCACATTGTTCTGACATTGCAGTGACCTCGCTTCCTGAATCAACTAGAATGGGTAACAGCATCTGACCTTTCCCTGCGACTGTCCCTATTATAACTGGAAATCCATTATTTTGACCATTATCATCTTCTTGTTCCCATTTTGTTCCTATTAATTCTGACCCTGATTTAATGGAATTTTGAGTAGATAAAACAGCAATTTGTGTTATGCAACTATTTTCTGCCAATGCTACTATTATAGGGGTAGACTCTGGGCAGTGGCCCTCCCCTCCAATTTGTTTAAATGCGGTGCTGAAGATGATGGTTGGGGACTGACATTGGAATCTCTTTGCTCTAGAGTTTCACCTTCCCTTTGACCTAATCCAGTACCTCTGCAGTTCCTGTTATTTCCCCAATTACCTTCCCTTTAACCTGATCCAGTACCTCTGTAGTTCCTGTTATTTCCCCAATTTCGTCCTATGTATCTGTTTCTGATTTTCCTATTGTAATTACCTTGGTACCTCCCATTACCCCAGTGACTATAATTAATCCCACCTGGTTTATTTCTGTTTTCCTGGGCTCCTAGCTCCTGTACAGCTGTTTCCTGTCCTCGTTTATCATTCCTGTCCTTCTGATACTGTTTGTGCTCATCATTCCTGTAACCATATCTACCTTCCCATTCATTGCGCCTATCAAAAGCCTCCAGAAGTGTCAACACTTCATCGATTTTTGTCGCACGAGACTCTATAATGTCATCCTGTACCCTCACAGGGAAATGGTGTACTATGTGTGTAAGAAACCTTTCTTCTGCTATTGGAAAATCCAGAAATTTGGCCTGCAGGTAAAGATTTTGCTAATACTCGGCCATGGGGCCTACCCACGGTGAGTACCTTCCTATAAATAAATTTTGCAAGAATTTATCCTGCTGCAATGTGCTCCAGTATTTTTGCAATAAGGCTGCTTGAACATTTGCATATTTTTTCCATAATTGCTCACGATTAGTAGTCCATTACTTTGCTGCACCCTCTAATCGAGAGACAAATAGATTTAGTTTATTTTCCTCAGAACATGCCAGCTGCTTTATAGCCCTATCACATTATTGAATGAACTGTATTGCATGCACACCCCTCTCATTGCCATAAAATCTAGAAACCATCTTGTCAAAAGTATTTGCATCATCCACAGCGAGACCACCATGCCTACATTCAGAATTGTATATTGGTAAAATTTCTTCAGCTATCTGCACTTTGACTGTCTCTGACCTTTCTTCCAACTGCTATTCTAATTCCTTTACCTGTTCCCCTACCTTTTGGACAATATTCTGTACTGTATTTGTTTTATGGTTTACTGTTTGAAATTTTATATCAATATTATGGAATTCCTTTTGTAGATTTTCCTGAAATTCTTTCATCTCCTGTTGTGTTACAGTTGTTTCCTTTACTTGTCTGTTATTATTTTCTAGTCTGATAATTAGACTACCAATTTTATTTACCTGCGTTTGCAGAACTACGACAGACTGTTTATTCTGTGTGAACTTAACCTCTAATTCTTGTGATTTTTCAAAAGTTTTAATGCCCAACTGTTCTACCTGTTCTTTAGTTTCCTGTATCCTATTTTCACACCGAATTGTCGTTTGTACCCCCCAGTTTTCTAGCCTGCTTTCCAAGCCTGCCATTTTGTCTGCTTGTTGCTGTTGTCCTTTCTGTATTGACAACAGAATATTGTACATTTCTGTGTGTTTACATTGAGTTTCCTGTGAAGATTCTGGGGCATTTCCCATAGCTATTATGTCCCTTATCAAATTGCTATAGGCTATTTCTTCATTTAGGCCTACTTCACTGCGCCATTTCTATTCCCGTTTGATTGTTTACTGATCCTAAATATAATTCTGTGTCAGACTGGCTACGATTTCTAATCAAATTCTGGTTATTTGTGTTGTGTTCCCTGGTGTGGATTAATGAATTCTTACTGTGTTACTGCTGCTGCTGCTGGTGAATGTAGTCAGTTGTCTGGTACCTGGAACTGCAGCATCACTCTTGTATACTCGTTTGGAATGGCCGGTAACTTGGTGCTGTGCTGCTGCAATGTTTATAGATCCCGAGTCTTCCGATGCTGTTAATCACCCCGCAGCTGGGCAGCCATGTTTGCAACGTTGCCCCACGTGTAGGCCGTCATGTTTGTAACGTTCTGTCAGTATTGACGAATGGAAATTACAGCTCGGTTAGTTCAATCAGTAGTAACAGGAAACTTTAAAGGCGTCAAACAAATAAAGTCAAGTTCCGGTTTATTTACTCTGTACTTTTATTTATTGTTCAAATGAAGCAGTTCACAAATAATCTTAAGGTATGCAGAGTACGAACAGGTTTCACAGACAAACAGAAAGAAATAACAGCATCACAGTGGTTTGTTTATTTAATCATGTCTTGAAAACTAGCGACCTCCCACACTGGCGGAGAAATAAATGACGAGGATAAAGTTTCCCGTGTGGAGGCTATTTGCCACGCCCAACGCGGCCTCAACGAGTGCTGGTTGCCTACTGCCAGTCCTTCGCCGTTACCGGGCGATATACACACAGAGTATTTGATACTCGTGCTTATTGCTCCCCCCTCTCCACAGATAAGGGCATGGCATGGGCCGGCATCCCTTTCCTACGCCAGCCGAACTGTGTATCCATCCAAACTGCATCATTGGTAAAAGATAGCAAAAGCTTCCAGAACAAAACTGTCGACGCAGTCGGAAAACTTATATCTTCTAATGCTGACTCGTAACAAAAACTAAGATTTCCTGAAACGGCAAACGTATGCCCGTTAAATGAACTACCAGGATAAACAAACTCCCACGGCTTTAATTTCAAATCCCGATAATATATTGCGCCATTACAAACACTTAATGGTGGAGTTATTCTGTCCAGGGTTTGTGTTGCTTATGTTCTTGTGAAAGCTTGACAGATATCTATCAGACCCACACTGGAAGCATTTCTTAATGTTTGTTCTGAATGCAAGAAAGTCACTCTCATCCTGGGAGCTACTGGCAGCATACCTTTTTTCTTCTGCAATCAGTCTTGTTATCAGGTTTGCCAGGGTTTTATCTTCCATTGATGTAGGTTCCCATGCACTGTGAAAATGATTCTACCTTTCGGGCAGTGTTGTCAAGATTTTAGAGAAGAGCATGGTTTTTGGTATGTCATTGCTAAAATTTTTATGTCTAAACACTAGGTTTTCAAGTTTGCTTATGTGTGGGGCCATGTCAGTGCCAGAAACATACTTTTAATCAAAAAAATTTTGCATCAAGTCAAATTTCTGTTGAGAATAACGTTCATATATTTCACAAAGTCTGTTGTACATTTCTGAGGCACTGCTACAAGTCAGAATGTGTGTGATCGGTTTTTTGTCGATTGTGGAGATGATAATTTTCTAGGCTTTAGCATCTTTTTCAGCATACTTTGAAAATTCATCTGTGCCTTTTTTCGGTAGTTTCACATTCCCTACAACCACGTTATAAACCCTTGGGCTTTAAACAAAATGTTGAATTTGAATTTCCACAGCTGGAAATTGTCAAGTTCTTTAAGCTTATCTACAATGGAAATTTCACTTATCTCATGGGAATCTATTTTCTTTGTTGTGGTGTCACTTGTTGCACCACAGCACACAATCTTATATATTACCCAGAGTCTTTAACTTTTGTGCCTGGGCCCATAACCTGTTGTTTAAATAAACTGGTTTTAATTTCTTCAGAAGTAATTTTTCAACACATCAGTTTTACTTGTTTAAACTTCACGTAATTTTCACAGAGACATAACACTATACAGTCCCACCCGCCATATTTGTTTTTACTACCTTGTAATTATGCAATATATTAATTATCGGGATACTTTGTTAAATTTCTTTAGTTTTGCGAAGCTTTGTAATATTTTATCGGGATTTGAAATTAAAGCAGTGGAAGTTTGTTTATCGTGGTATAATGTTTATCGGGCATACATTTGCTATTTCTGAAATCTTAGTCTTTTTTACCATCAGCATAAGTAGATAAAAGGTTTCCAACTGCGTCAACAGTTTTTGTTCTGGAAACTTTGATTATCTTTTACCAACAACGCAGTTCGGCTGGCGTGGAAAGCCGGCCCACACCATGTCCTTATTTGGTTACGTTTTGATACTCTTTGGAGGAGGGGGAGGGGGGCGATAGGGATGCAGCAACAAATACTCCGCGTGTATATCGCCCGGGAACGGTGAAGGACCAGCAGTAGACAACCAGCACTTGCCGAGACAGCATCGGGCGTGGCAAATAGCCCCCACACCGACAAAATTTATCCTGCTCGTTTATTTCTCAGCTGGTGTGGGAGGTCGCTACCTGTATGTCTTTTTGCGAGGCAAGCTTTCAAGACATAAATGAATAATGAAACGACTGTGGCGCGGTTATTTCTTTCTGTTTGTCTGTGAAACCTGTTTGTACTCTGCATACCTTAAGATTATTTGTGAACTGCTTCATTTGATTGATAAATAAAAGTACAGAGTAAATAAACCGGAACTTGACTTTATTTGTTTGGTGCCTTTAAAGTCTCCTTTTACTACCGATTGAGCTAACCGAGCTGTAATTTTCATTTGTCAATACTGACGGTGGAACGTTACAACCTTTACTACTACTTGAATTAAGATTAATTCAAAGTAAACATAACCTGGGAAAGAGTTTACAGTACGTAAAATTGAGAATTATTAGAGTCCATGAGAACCTGTTTTACAACAATTAGAAGTGTTACTTTTTTAAACATTTTGCAGTTATATTGTACGCGTACTTTATTTCTAAGCTGTTTAGTATTCCATGTGTATTGGTTTTTGAAGCTCTAATAGAGTGTTGCATTCAATAACCTCCATCTCGAACTTTCATTCTTTGCTATGAATAAAACATACTCGGAACTTATTCATCAAAATTAATGACTCTATTATCACAGTTTATTTTTAGTATAAAATATTAAGTAGGAAGTCAAAATAATTTATGGATTTTGTTTTTTATTTGGCTTCCTTGTCACCTAAATGTAATAGGAAATTTGACTTTAGGCATACGGTATGTCACTCTGAGCCACTTTTGGGTTATTTGCATCTGTTATTTAAGCTGTTTTAGTATCTTTTGCTTGATTATGGTTGAAAATATAAGAATTTTTAAATTAACATTTATTCATTGTAAATAAATGTAATGTAAATTATGTTTCACATTTGGTGCAGATGTTTGTAATGATATGTCTTTTAACAGATTTGGTATTACAAACAAGCAGTTAAAAGGAATGGCAAGTGAAGCATTCAATGTGCTCTGGAAGAACCATACAATTAGCCTTCATGATCAACTTTACCTCCGATATCTGTACCAGGAACTAGTGGATGTGACAATAGCTTGTGTGGATGGCCGAATTCGGGCTCACCGCCTGGTTCTTTCATCCTGCAGCAAGTACTTCAAAACAGTTTTTGATGACAACTTGTGTGAGCATCCCGTGGTAATCGTGAAGGGTGCTTCATGCCGCACTTTCCAGAGTTTGGTCCTTTTCATGTACACTGGTTCAGTCAAAGTTCTCAGAGAAGATTTTGAAGAATTCATGAGTTTGGCTGACGAGTTGAAGGTGAGAGGTCTTTGCAATGACATTCCATTAGATGACACTACTGCTGTAAATTTACGTGAACAGGTCACGACAGAGTTGGAACTGAGTGGTGCTGAAGATACTGGACTTGGTGCCCCGAGCAGTGTGGACAGTGCAAAGAACTCTGCAAAAAGTGATGATCTGAAGGCATTTGAGTTTGTCAGTAGCTTTTCGAACAATAACAGTTTTCCTAAGGAACTAGAATTAGAACATTTGAATTGCGATGTTGCCCTCAAAGAGTGCAGGGCAGTGAAGAGAAATGACAAACCTTCCAATAATATTAGGACATATTTAAAAAATGCCAGCAATGTGCCAAATAGTAAACAAGAGATGGATAATGAGACCATACAATTAGAAGAGGAAGACTTGGTGAGTCAAAATGCTTTACAAATATTTTCTCATGTACATACTTGAGTAAACTGGAAGGCTTTGTTTAGTCTTGTTCTAAGTCAAAGGGAAACAGTTTCCAGTAAAGTTACAACAAAGCATATTTTCTATTATAATGTAGACACACTATTATCGGTTCTCTTAAAACTAAGGTTTTCTTAAACATATTTGTAAACACATAATTTGTAATCATAGTAATTTCATCTGATAAAAGTAGTAACAAGAAGTTACCGATATAACTAATTAGTCTACTTTCCTCTGCATTAATGCAAATGATTTTGATGAATCTTTTATAAAGTTAGATGGTAGGTGGGACTTGACGTCTCATTGATATCAATATCATTAGAGATGCAATCAAAAACAAATGCAATACTAGTGAGACAATTAAAAATAAGTGTCTTTCCTGTAACTTGAACACAGAATGCCTCGTACCATAAGTTGGTGTGCAACCAACTAAATTACGGAGATAGGATTCAAAGCAATAATTTTGGTAGTAATCAGTCTAAAGTTTTGGTAGACTGGGTTTAGCAAGTTCAAAAATCTTCTGTTACATCATGTTGTAAACAAGTGTATGAATCACTTAAATCATGTATGTTTACATGGTCTACAGGAGCACTATTTGTGTGCAAAATAGGATGGAAATATGTTGACTAGTTGAGATATGGCATAAAAGCTTTAGATTCTCATTTGTCATTATCGTACAAAAAGTCCTTAAAACAGGTCCTGTAGATGCATATCTGATGCCTCTAATACATATTGTCAATATAAAAAGCTTTGTTGAAATTTCTTAAATTAATTAATATATATGATTAAATTATTTAAATATTTTATACTGCATCATTTTGAGAAAAAATGTCTGACCCACTTAAATTATATAAATTTACATGGTCCATTGTAGTAGTACTACTTGTGTGCAAAATTTGGTGGGGATGCGATCATTGGTTACAGAGATATGGCATAAATGTTGCATTTTATCGCCTGGCACTATATTACAAAAAGTTAGAAGATTCGATCTATAAGCATATTTGATGCTTATAATGGCTACTCTCAGCATACTAAGTTTAATTGAAAGTGGTTATTTTGTCTAATAGATATGACAAACTTATCTAAATTATTTATATGACTGCCATATTGTAAATAAAGCCATACACACTTGAAACATGGCCTACTGTAGCACTACTTATGCACAAAGTTCAGTGGGAATCGGTAGGTTGGTCCCAGACATATGACATAAAATCTCCAGTTTCTCATGTACTTTTATTTTCATTACTGTATTGGCACATTCTGTGTTTGTCATATATATTGCTACATATTAAATTTGGTTGAAATTGTTTGGGATATGGCTAACTAACCTAAAATATTTACATGGCTGTTATTTTGAAAATGTGTGACCACCTCCTTAAATCATTTAATTTATATGGACTACAAAAAAGGACAACTTGTAGTCTGACTTTGGTGGGTATCAGTTAATTGTCTCCCGAGAAAGGATACAAAAGCCTAATATTTCATATAGTGCTATCTTACAAAATGGCTGACAAATGAGTTTATATATTAGCTTATTTGATGCTTGCAAATATACTGCCAGCATACAAAGTTAAGTTAGACGTGGTTACATGGTTTCATAGGTATAGCGTTGTAGTCTATGATGTTTATTTTGCTATCACTTTGAAAAACATTTTCTGACCCATTTAAACATGTCAGTGTATATGACATGCTGTAGTATTACTTGAGTGTCAAATTTAGTAGGAATCGATTAATCGTTTCATGAGATATGACATCAAAACTTTATTTTTAATATGGTGCTATCTTAAAAAATAGCAGCCAAAAGAGGCTATGTTTTAACATACTTGATTATTTTAAAATATACTTTCAGCATAACGGTTTTAGTCAAAACTGGTTAAATTGTATTTAGTCAAAACTGGTAAAATTGTATTTAGTCAAAACTGGTAAAATTGTATTTAGTCAAAACTGGTTAAATTGTATTTAGTCAAAACTGGTTAAATTGTATTGTAAATAACCTAAAATATCTTTATTGCCGCCATTTTGAAAATGTTTATTATCAATTTAAATCGCATAGGCCTATATGAACATGGCCTACAATAGTTTTACTTAAATGCCAAATATGGTGGGAATCAGTTACCAAAATATAATGTAAAAGATTTATTTTTCATATTGCACTAGCTTCCAAAATAGCAGGTTAATATCACTTTCTAAATTCACTGCTTACATCATACACTGCCAATGTACCAAATTTGGTTTAATGGTTCCCCAGATATAATGTAAAAGTTTTATTTTTCAATATACACAGGCTTCCAAAATAGTGGATTAATAGCATTTTTGGTTTCTAAATTAAATGCTTAAATCATGCACTGTCAACGCAAAAAATTTGTGTGAATCGGTTAAATGGTTCCTAAGGTATATTGAAAAACTTCAATTTTTTCAATTTGCACTATCTTCCAAAATCGCAAACTATAGCATTATCAAGTTTTTAAATTCAATGCTTACTTAATGTACTGTAAACATACCAAATATAGTTTAAACTTGTTAAACGGTTCCCTGAGATATAATGGAAAAGCTGTATTTATTCAAATTGCACTATCTTCCAAAATTGCAGACCAATAAAATTTTTGTTTCCTCATTTCAATGCTTATATCATGCACTATAAATGTACCAATTTTGTTGAAATCACTTAAATAGTTCCTGAAATATAATGTAGTGCCAATATTTGAAATTGCCACCATTTGAAAATAAGTGCCCAGCAGGATTGAAAACTATAAAAATCCTATGTCATTACTAAATACTATATGTAGACGTAGTTTGGTGAAATTCGGCTTTCAGGTTTAAAGGTTATTAGGGAGGAACATACGTCCCAGACAGACATTCAGGTGTTAAACCTATCTTTCCTTTGGAAAATAGGCATTTGTGGATACCTTAAAATAAATTTATCACAACTTGTGCTTTAAATGCTACAGACTAAGTGGATGGCTTATCATTCACTCGTATTTAAATTCAGGTGATATAACAATTTTTTCATCTTTATATTAAACATTGGAGTTTAGCTTGTTGCAAATGGCAAGTAGATGGGGTTTAACATCTCGTCAACTGCGAGGTCATTAGAGATGGATCAAGTTTCTCAGAGAAGCAGGAATGGGGAAGGAATCAGCCATGGCCTATAGTAAGGAACCACCCCAGCATTTGGCTGGAGTGGTTTTGGAAAACCATGGAAAATCTAAATCAGAATGGTTGGACCGAGAATTAAACCTATATCCTCTCGAATGTGAGCCCACTGGTTTACCACTGCATCATCTCTTCGATTTGTGAGTTGTTTACTTTAAGTTTTAGGAAAATTAATAAAATCATCTTCCTAGATGGTACTGTTTACAACTTTAAGGCACAGAACAATTTATATAATTGACTGCCAATATTACTGTTGGTAAGCCATTCAATTCATTTTATATAAAGGAAGTTCTGCTATTTTTTGCGGCATGTTGTGGAAATTCTGTGTTATAAAAAATTCAAAAGTTATGTTTTTGCACAAGAACAAAATTTTAATCTAGTGGTTATTCATTTATTATTTATTTATTTATTTGTTTCAATTACTTATAATTTAGTTGTTAATATTTTATTTAGTAACATATAATGTACTAGCTAAGAAAATAATTTAACAAAAATAATGTTTTCGTTAACAGAAAGATTTCATATATAGTCTTAATACTTGTTTAACTGTTGTTTACATCAGGCCATTATTGATTTATCTTGTGTTTGCAGCTGAAGGATTCAACTCCCAGTACATCAGCTACTGAGCCATACAAGACTAGATTCAGAGGTAAAAAGCGAGTGAATGTTGGGGAGCGATTGTTTGACTCTGAGAGTATACTGACACAGAACATTGCAAAGAAAATAAAAGTGAAGGAAGAACCTGAAGATGCTGGTGTAAGTGCAGCAAGTGACTTGTTCTGTATTTCAAACTTGGATACTACTACTTGCGATAAATGCCTTAAGGTAAAATTTTATTTGTAGAAAACTTTTACTTAATGAATTAGAACCATAACAGAAAAATTACTTCTTTTTACTTTGGGTTACGTAAATGGCCAGAGCTCATGAAAATACTTTGTTATTCTGTTTGGTGGTCCGCCAGCTTATTTGCGGAATTGGTGGAAGTTGGTGGTTACCCCAATTGACAGTCTATTACATTTTGATTTTACAGTTTTTGTTTCAGAAATTCTTAATCTTCTCTTAATAATCATGTAATGCAGTGTAACTCTGTAAATAATTTTTTTGAGGTACCAAATAAAAAATGTATGTGCAAAAACAGCCGATGCGAGTTTATCCCAAGATCTTGTTCATTATGTAATGGTTGAAGTCAGATCACAGTAAAAGCCCACTTTGACATGGTTATAATGCATCTTTGAATGACAGGTCATGGAAAGATAAACAAGACAAATTTGGGAAAGTGCTTTAAACACTTATAGCTGCCTTTTGAGGATCTAATTTCAGGTTGGCTGGGAGGGTGAGGAGGGAGATAGGTGGGGGCAAGTGATAAAAAGTAAAACTGCTTAATAGGTTATGCGCAGAAATGTATTGATTTTCCTTCCTTGTAGTGAGTTAGTGTCCAGGTGTTGATTGGCAAACATTCTGTCGTTTTGCTGGCTAGCAAGGTCATATTAATGGCACATGTAGTGGGAGTTCCTAATAGGCACTGCTGTTTTGATCCTATATTCTTAAATATTATGTGGTGAAACATAAGGGGGTGAGGGGAAGAGAGAAACAAAAACTTTGATTGTGTTTGAAAAAAATAAGGGAAGCAAAGCTATAAGATTTTTCATAAGATACGAAAACTGGGGCTGTGTTTTTTCTATGCCATTCATTTTCTGTATTGTTTGGCCTCCTCCTTCATTCTCCCCAGCCCCAAGTTGAAAAATTTTTGTTATCTTCTCTTCTCTCCTTCTGATTCCTCACCCATAGCCCTCCTCTTTTGCTAAGTTGTAGATCAGTGGTGTCCGACCCATTTTTTTTTTGCAGAGGGTCGCAATTCTTTTTGTGGATTTATCTGCGATCCGCAGGTGTAAAAATCACAAACTTCAAATACATAGATAAAAAAATAATACTTTTTTATTAATACAATGCAACTTTTCGTCACATTACATACCTATAATAATGATAAAAAATTCCATACATATTGAAAGGAATTAATTTTTCTTCCTATACATGGAATAGTGTTTATATTTCACAAATAAGCCTTGCGGGTTGCATGTGTCCTGCGAGTTGCGAGTTGGACATGACTGTTGTAGATGATTCTCACACAGCAGGGTGGCATCTGAACCTCTCCTAGTTTGAAGAATGGAAGCTTGCTTGGGATGAAAATTACACACTTCACTGTCTGAATTGATGGAAGTTGAACCATTCTTTGCCCTGGTTACGAGTATCTAGGTAGGAGCATCTAAGAGGATGGACGCCTCAGAGAAAGTGTGACTCATGTTACATGTGTGTACTTCTTGTTCAATGTATAGGTAACCACCAGGTATAGCCTGTTCACGACAAAAGGGCCATTTTGAAAGCCCTTGTAAGGATGACTTGCAACCTGGGTCGGTAGGGATGCTAAGTCTTTTTTTTCCTCTGAGCCTCAGAGCTGTTGCTTTATTCACTGGGTATTTAACGGCTGGAGCCCTTTCCCGGTAACTCAATAACTAAACCCTCTCTGCCCAAAGAGGTGCTGAAATAGCAGCAGGGCAAGTAACGGCACAGGTAGGGGCGAATATGGTTGGAGTACTGACAGGCTTAGGTAATGGATGACAGGCTTAGCTAATGGATGATGCCCAGGCAATGAGAGTTGACACTTAGCTGCTGTAGCTGGTGTAGGGCTGGTGGGCTCTGGGTGGCAGTTAGGTGAGGTCAGTGGTGAGGGTGATACTGGCCTCGCAACAGTGAAGCACCCTGAATGGTAGGTTGCCGTTGGTGAGCTGGAGCGGCTGGTCCTGGATGGTGTCTGCCAGATGGAAGTGGCTGTGACGTTTCTGGACCAAATATGAGCAGCTTCTTCACACACGTGAGTATAGACCGTTTGACAGTTGACCCTCTGACCCACAGAATGTTGATCCTAAGCAGCGACTATCTTCTTAGTCTTTGTCATCCCTGCTCAATGGTGAGGCATGTTGCAAGGCAGAAACTCAGGCTTAGGCGAGCTCTAGTGGTAACACAAGGTGGCCTAAACTGTGTATTAGGGAAGGAGGGGGCCTTTCAGAGAGCTCTAGCCTCTCTGGTGCCAGTACCCAAGGATCAGTTTGCTCCCCAACTGTCTGTGCTGATCCCTGCTTCCCAGCTCAGTGATGCCCAGTGAGGTGGTGTTATTGCTGGTAGCCAGACACTCAGCTGAGTCATTACCACCAAGACTTTAAGGCCTTACGACATCTTATAGCTAGGCTAGTGACGTCATAACTAGGGAGCAAACATGAGTGGACAATATGGCTGGCAGCTTGGTTAGTTTAGGTACATGGTATATTGTATTAAAATTAATTCTGTGACAATGACTATGATAGACTAAAATGCACGTAATTAACTTCCCTGAGAGTAACTAAAATGTAAATGCCTTGTTGAGTGCTACTTGCTAGAGAACGTCATGCCCATCTCAGCCCCAGCGGTGCCCAGGGAAGTGGTATTATTTGCTAGTAACCAGATGCTTAGACCAAGGCGTAGAGCAGTTCCAGATGTGGCTAATGTAAGCCTTAAGGGTTTTAGGTCCCGGAGAGGGTGAGGAATTGTTAGGAAGGATCAAGGCATCAAACGTGGTTGTGCCAGCAGGGCAGTACGGACTTTCTATCTGTAAACTGGGAGGGGTGTCGAGAAAGAGAGACGGGCTGGTGCGCAAAACAGGGTGGACTGTCTTGCAGGTGAGTCTTGCAGGAAGTGGGTTTCCTGTATCCAGGCGGCAGCGGACTTTGTGGTCCCACTCGAAAGTGACAGAACTGATGGGTGATTTGGCAAGGGGAAGGGAAGCTAAGGTCGAGGCTCAAAGGGATTACAGACATCGCCTGTGGCGTGTCAAGCATCTACTTTTACTTCTCATTTTGTATCCTTGTGTCATATGTAAAATTAACCTTACCATAGACCTTATCACTTTATTCATGTGTCATCCAAGTCTAACCATGCGATTGTTAGGAATATAAATGTGTCATAAATATGTGTTTTTTTTTCGTACTCTGACGTGTATAAAACAACAAACACTAACTTCAGTGGCTTTAAATTTATACATTTTGAGATTTTGTATTCTATTGTGAACTGTTGCATGTATGTAGTTATGAGTAGCAATTTTTTTTGTAAGGTTTGTTTCAAAAGTGCGTACTTTACCGTAAACAGCCTACGACTTCTATAACAGCTGAGGCAAAGGCAGGCTGGGAAGCTTAGTATAAAGACTCCAGTGTGGATTCTAAAAAAAAAAAGTAGAAAAAATTACACTTAAAAAAAGGAACCAAATAAGTTTCTCAAGCCTTTGCCATATAAACAGTACATATGGAAAAAAGATAGAAATGAAATACTGCATCAGATTGCACAGTATTTATCAATGCAGTTTAAATGATTACACTATATTTTTGTAATGTAATACATGTTTTTTGTAAAGTTACACAATTATCTCTATAAATTAATTTGTACTATTTTTGTAGTTACTGCTTAATGATTGTATGATAGTCGTGTAATTTTTTTGTTTATATGGCAGTGTGCAGAAAATTACAAAATTAAAAAAAATAGATTTTGTAGTTTTCTCCTCAAAAGTATTTTGTTTCTGGGGGCTTTTAAGGCAACAGGTGATATATGTTAGGTTTTTTTTATAAGGGGGCAGATTTTCTTCCATCTTAAGTTCCTGTTAATATTATAAACAAATATATTTGTTAGTTCACCATCATTCATAAGAGTAGGTGCCTTAAACTGTAGTTTTGCAATGTAATTGTAGTAAAATACAGGTGGCATAAATACACAGGTTATTTGTTTTTAAAATATTCTTCTGCAACTAATAAATATTAATTCAGTATTATGCTATATATCTTTGTCAACTGAGAAATATGAATTCAGTGCCAGTAAGTTGCCTGTCTCTGTCAGGACTTGGCAGAACAGTGTTAAAATTCACACATTTATCTGGTGTGCAGTTGTAAGAGTTGCTGCAAAGTGGAACTAACCAGTTCGCCATGCATGCACCTTAACCAATTTTTGGAGCAGTCTATGCACGTACCATTGTATACAAATTTAACAAGAAAGAATATGATTTATACATTTNACTTATCTGGTGTGCAGTTGTAAGAGTTGCTGCAAAGTGGAACTAACCAGTTTGCCATGCACCGTAACCAATTTTTGGAGCAGTCTATGCACGTACCATTGTATACAAATTTAACAAGAAAGAATATGATTTATACATTTTTTTGTTACATATTGTAAACAGATGCCAGAAGCTGTATCTGTATTCGTAAGGGATGGAAGTCTTAATAAAAATTGAACATAATTTAATTTTTTCAAGTTTATTCAAAATGCTATAAAAATACACATAGCTACTATTTACATTATTAAATTACTTTTCTCTACTATTAGCACTTGTTATTCCCAGTGAGCACAATATTTAATGTCGATTTCAATTTTAATTAAAGTCCTTATCACTGTCTTTACAATTATTAAAATAACTTTATTTACACTTATTATTTACGCATATTCTAACTGTCTGTGCCATCATTCACAAATGTCTGTCACTCGTGCATCCAGTTCAATAGTGCCGCCCGTCCCTCTCACTCTCCACTGTACCATTACGCACAGTCCGCAGACTTCACTCTCACTGGGGACTGTCTCACAACGCTCGCAGCTTCACTTAAGACCGCACAGTGCTCCAGGCTCCAGACTATCAACTCGGAGGCCGGCAGCACTTATATAGACCTGTTGGCTCGATCCAGGAGGTTCCCCGCACCCTGAGTTGCACTAAGAGAGGAGAGGATGATGACTAAAACATTCTTGCAACAATAACCACAGACATTCAATCGGTTCAGTTCAGCAACAGAAGTGGCAAGAGTTCTGATAGGCTCATCACAGCATGCGAGTTGGCAGCCTTTTGTAAATTTTTATGCATTCCTCTGGTTATTAGTGATGCCCTTCACACTGTCCTTTGCATGCTCTTGTGGGATGGGGTAAGGGAAGCGATCCAGAGTGGCAACATGTAACACTTCTCCCTCTTCAAGTCTGTTTTTCCCAAACAGACTGCAACATCTGAACCTTCGTAGAGTGCCAGTTGGTTGATGTGAACAACCTTAGGCTTCACCTGTGAGTCTCAAAGACCTATCCAAAAGACATTATTGATCTTGTTCATAATCCTCTAGGAACTTTGCCAACCTTTTTGTAGCTTTGGGAGGTACCCTTTTCGCCTCTGTGGATTGTACAGTCACACCAGTTGTCCTTGAAATATCTTACCTGACATTCTCCTGTTGTGCTGCATCTTCATCTTATCACTATTTACTCTGATGTGCAGTCAAGCAAAATCATGAATGCCAACTAGTGACGTAATTCGCTGGCATAATCAGGGGCAACAGCTTGCTCTTCTGTCGGTCGACCAAACAGCAGGTTACTAGGGAGGCATAGCTCTTCCAAACAGCACCCTTTATGGTGTTACCTTTGCAGACTCGTGAACTGCTTGAGAAGTAAGCAAGGAGAAACAATGGCACCTTTGAATCCCAGTTCTTTGGTTGTCTGCCACAAAGTTAGACAGGTACTGCTCAATGGTGCGGTTAAGCTTCTCGACCATTCTATCAGACTGAGGGTGTAAGGCTGTAGTCTTTTCATCTCCAGAATATTTGTTACATCCTGTAACACAACAGCTTCAAAATTTTGTATTTGATCAGAATGGAGTTTTAGTGGCACCCCAAACCTCAAGTAATGTCAAGCCACCAGGCAAGGGGCCCAGAATATCTACTGCCATCCTCTCTAATGGGGCTTCAACATTGTATTTCTGGACGTGACCTTGTCCCCATGCGCTTTGTCCCTTCCTTGCGGTGCAGGTGTCACACATTTGGCACCACTTATCAACATCCTCTTTAACAATGAAGCTAGTAGAATTTTAATTTTGTCAAGGGTCTTACTAACCCCAAAGTGACGACTGGCTGCTGTATTGTGTAGTTCCTTGAAGACTTCGGTAACCCTGCATTCTGGAAGAACCAACTGGAAGCATATATATGTTTTCCATCATTACTTTCCCAGTTCCTGTAAAGCACACCATTCTTCAGTACAAGAGAATTTCATTCTGTCCAGTATGCTTTGACTGCGGTGCTCAGGCTGGATCTCTCTTCCCATTTTTGCAGACAGCCAGCTTCTTTCCACTCTAATAATGAATTCTAAGTGGGATCATTTAGCTATCTTTTCTAATACCCTTATCACTCCAGGTAGGTGACCTATCACAAGATACAGAACCTTGAAATTCTCAACCTCCGTACCTTCAGCGATTCACCACTCTTAAAACATATTTGTTTCCAAAATTGAGTACTTTCACCATAACTGTTCATGGGATTGGTTCATATTGCCTTGAATTCACTGCCTTCAATGTTAGAGTTAAGTTTTGTAAAAACTCTCCTGCATCATGCTCTTCAACCTGGTGGTTTGTTTGACTTACCTTGCATCTCCGTGACATTACAAAGTCTTGCACACAACCACACAGTGACCCTGCTTTGCGCACACAAAATACTTAGAACTTCTGGCTAGGCAGCAAGGCCAATCATGCTAATCATGCTGCCCCCACTCACAGAATCCACATTACACTGTGTTCGACAGGCCCCTCTGCTCTTCTTTACTGCCGAGTTGCATCTGTCCTGCTGCTGCTGTTGACTGATTTCCTTTGCACCACGTTGAGCTCTAGACCACTGGAACATTCCTGCTGTAGGGCATGCAATTAGTGAATCTGCATATCTGCCTGTTTCACCATCAAAACTGCTTCCCCATGAGATAGTTGGTTTAAATTGATTTTCTTTGATTATCCTTTTATCCTTTATCCCCATCACTTTGGATCTCTGATTAGTTCATCCTTCAATTTACTATAATCACAACTTTCTGCTAATGAATGTAGTGCTGCTATGAACTTGTTCACAGGTTCATCAATGCCCTGTACTCTCAAAAATGACAATTTTGCGAATATTGAAGTAATTCCCAAATGTTTGTAATGTCTCTTCATAGCTGGTAGGTTGAGGACTAAAATGAACACACAAATCTTTTGTCTTTTCTCTGAGAAAGTACAGAAGTATGTTGATTTTTGCACTGCCATCTTTTTCCTTGTACCTAGAAACTGACATACTGCATGAAACACTATTTCCATTGCTTCCAGAGTGCAGGTGAATTGAAATAAAAAACCGCTGGTGGTTTGAGGTCAGATACTTCCACGTGGCAGAAATCCCATGGAGGCGTTTCATCTGCCATTGGGTTCTCTACAATATCTCTCAGAACTCTATGTGGTTTTAACAATTGCGTGGATCCTTACAAGCTGTCACTACTGCCACCATGTGCAGTTATACATGCTCTATATTCAGGTCGCCACATAGGTACAACACACCATGGGTGCAAAATATGTCCGAACTGGGTTCGGGGAAAATTAAAACAGTCCTAGGGAAATTTTGTTTAGTTTTTGTAACCTGATTGTGAGCTACACTGGTCTCGGAAAAGTCTATTTATTCCCTAAAAACAATATATTTTCCGGGGTAGTGTTCAGTAACCCACAAGAAATGCACTTTTTCTACAAGTGAATAGTACAGACAAATAGTAAATATGTGTTGGAGAATCAACTTAGGGTAACACGGTGATCCTTTAAATGTATCATATTGGAGTGACATGTACGCTACATCACACAATTTGCGTACAACTTTCATTGCAGAAAGGAGAAAATTGTGTTCGTAATGATGTCAGATCATGAAACAAATAACTGGCTGTAGTCTTTAAAATAAAAATAGTATTATAGTTAGAGGAAACTATACAGCTTGGCTTCTTTGAAGTTGCGTTTAGGGCAACAGTTTTCCATGTTTGTTTACCAAACACGTGACGTGAAGCAGATCAGTAGTGTTGCTACTAGCGCTGCTAGTTCGCTTACCACCGCAGTGCTGCCTGTACGACCTTGACAGTGACACAGCTGACTGCCGTGGAATTTCAGAAATGTTAAGCTATGCGAGTCCAACATGTAACAACATTCGTACTTTGGTGTTATTTTAAGTGGTGTCTGTTTTCTATTAATGTGTAACCAAGTAGTTCAGTAAACTTTAACAGTTTTAGTATGGAATGTCAACTTTTAAAAGCAAGCAAGACGTCAATTGTCTGTCTTGTGAATGGCAGTGAAGACGTGACAAACTCAAAAATCCAGTGTCTAGTAAACAGCCCTTAGAAAAACCTAGAATTAAGGATCAAAGAAACATTACCAGTTTTTTAAAACTTAAAACATGTGATCTGGAAAAATTAGCAGTTAGAGATAGTATGTTTCATAATGTGATTAATACTGCCATGCCTTCTAGCAGTGATGGCGAATCGTCGAAAAGAATAAAAGCAATGAGTGAAAGTAAACTAAGAAGCCAAGCTTGCCCACTATTGCAATCTCAGGACACAGTAATGGAAGTTGAAACTGGTAATCCTCCTGCAATTAATGAACACTTATCAAATGCATACAGTAGAATCACTAACCTAACTAATAAAGTTGACGAATTGTCAAAAACAAACTAACTTGAAGTTAAGATGCTTGGTTTGGATCCTAGCAGAGAAAGTAATGTGTTACCAGACTCGACTGGATCTAGTATTACTGAACAGGAAAATTAAGAATTTATGGCTAAAATGAAATTGATTCGAGTATGCAAATCAGTTCCAGAAATTTGCGAGGTTATGTAGTGTTTAGGAGGGGGTATTAACACAGTAAAATGTTTTCTATGTATACAAAACTACAAGACTACCTAAGGAAGTAGCCATTCTTAAAATTAAATCCTTTGGCATTGTTTATCTTCCAAGTGAAGAGCAGTTACTACAACCAACTTAAAGCATCAAGTTTCGAAATTTAAAAACTTGTATCCTTGATCACGTGGTGTGTTGATTTTTCCAAAGCAACAGAAAATAAAAATTCAGCAATAAAAAAGGAACGTGAAGTAGTGGAACTTAATGTTGCCAGAGTTGCCTACACAGTCATAAAAGAAGGCAAGAGGGGTAATTTTTTTTGAATGTATGTTAAGTTTGAACTGCGTGAATGATGCGGATGTTGGTGAACTTAATCATTCCAGAGAATTTTTCAGAGCTTATAGAAAAAATATATTTTCTACCATGCAAGACAAGATATACAGTGAATCTTGCAACTAACCATCTCCCTCTTGTATCTGTTACAGCAGAAAAATTACAGAATTACACAGAACATATCAAATAACTTGTGTGATCACTCTTGTATATGGTGTTCAAACTTTTATTGTAATTGATATATCTCCATGTGGCACCTCCCACAAGGGAGATGTTCTTGTTGAAAAAGAAAATTGCTTTTGAAAATATGAACATTAAGTTGAAAGAGCAGTTGAATGGTATGTCATTCGATGGTCAATATTTTGATCTTAGTGTTGGTAAAAAAAGGTTAGAATGTGTTAAGTGATGTTCGTAAATTGCAGTCTTTGATGCTCAATTACCAAGCTCAAGTAATAGGTAATCTAATGAAAAGTTACAAATGGGGCATTGGATATGAGCAACTGATGACATTAGCTGAAGAAATTGAAGTGACCTTATTGATTTCTAAATTTTTCCGGGATACTCAATTTGTACAAAGTGAGGCTAGAGTATACAGGACATTCCAGAANCCTTATTGATTTCTAAATTTTTCCGGGATACTCAATTTATACAAAGTGAGGCTAGAGTATACAGGACATTCCAGAACGACTTCAGTATTTTTTACTAATATTTGCAGGAAACTCGTTGAATCTATACGAAAGTGTCATAATACTGATGCCAAAGCCATTCATTGGAATTGAACAAATTTGCCAAACCAAGTTTTATATTTCAGATGCTTGGTACAATTGATGACAACATTTAGTTGTATTTGTCAGAATGTAAATAAATGCCTGTATTGGACAAATTTTGATTACAGACTCTGTAAAAAGTATTATTAGAGCCATGATAGTAGAATTAGACAAGAGAAATATTAGAGAAAAATTTTCCAACAATCATGAAAAATAGAGATTCCCTAAAAATAAATGTTTATCAGGATTGTTTACTGATTAATTGTGACTCTCACCAACGTTCAAGTCGATCAAGGATCCCGCAGGAGAACCAGTCACGTACTGAAGATGAATGTGATTTGAGAGATGCAAAGAAGTTGGAGATTTGTGTCACATTATTGGAAAAATTAGAAAACAGAATAGCGGAGCCTCCAGTTGTGAAAGTTATGTGGCTTTGATTCAGTAGCAAACATTTAACATTCAAGAGAGTCCTGCATATCAGATCAGGAAATTCAAGAATCACTGTCAAGACTTTACAGAATGGGTCAATGAAAACAGAGGTTGTACAATAAATTCTGATGCAGTGCAGTCACAATTCAAAATCTTGAAGAAGAACCTATTATAATACAGATTATTTCAGAAACCTTAAGGCAAAAGAAGTAAAACCTGATCTTATGATTCCAGATAATTCTATTATTAAGGAAGTATTCACAAATGAAAATGTTTGCCATAGCATTCCTGACATCCTATATGTTTTAGAAAAATGCTTGAAAATTTGCAGTGAAGCAGTTTGTGAATCCATCGGGTCTGTAATAGGCAATCGTATACACAACTGTAACATAAAATTTGGCAGTTTCTTTCAAGAANCTGGAGAAATAATAAGTTCAGAAAATATTTTGCACCCCTACAACACATTTCCTAGCCATGCTGGTTCATGACATAGACAACAACACTTTTGGTAACCATTGCTAACCTTACTTCTTACAATAATTTATACAGATTTAAAAATTAATTACGCATGAAAGAAAAATTTTCATAACTAGTGACAATTCTAGTGTTTTCAAAAAATTTCAGGTAGTTGTAATATGAATAATATTTTCTNAAAAATTTTCATAACTAGTGACAATTCTAGTGTTTTCAAAAAATTTCAGGTAGTTGTAATATGAATAATATTTTCTCAGATTTCGAACTTTTGTTTAGGTAATTTATAATAAGGAAGTCTCGCATGTCTAAAATAGGCTATTACAGCTACACCAAACTCACTGTTTATGACATAATAGCGTAAATATACTGTAAAATGAGTGAGTTAGTGAGTGAAGAGATTTGGGCGGCTCTTACCAGTGAGGTCTTGAAGAGCAGATGATGGTGATTGATGTGAGTATGGAGCAGTGCCAGAATGAAAGGATGAGGAAACAGGAGATCCCAGAGAAAACCCACTGACCAGCGGCACAATTCCCACATGCAAAAATCTGGGAATTACCTGGCCGGGGATTGAACCCGGTTCGCCTTGTTGGGAGGCAAGCAGGCTAACCGCTCAGCCACTGTGGCCTCTACTGTAAAATTAATTTCTGATGATGCCATACACACAACAAATAATTGTCACTGTGAGTCTGTGTGATTATTATACAAAATGAAAACAAAGTTTCCCAAGATTTCCTGTTTTTGGGAAGTTTCTACTAAAACTTGCTACTGACAATTTTTGATATACTATAAATTTTGGACATTTGCCCATCCCTGTTGAGAGCAGATCCATGAACTCTAAAGATAAATTGCAATGATAATGTGTTAATGTGTAAATTTTTTACTTCATATTTTGGGGCTTTGTCTATTGTTACCATGCATGTTTTGCAGACATTTGGCAGCAATGCTGAGCTGGTCACGCACCAAGCCAGTCACATGCGCAAGAAGGTGCACCAGTGCAAAGTATGCCAGCACTCGTTCTCGCGCGGCTCGCACCTGCAGCGGCATGAGCGCATGCACACAGGGGAACGGCCGTTTCCATGCCCTCAGTGCAATTACCGCTTCTCCCGCCAGGACAAGCTGAAACACCACTACCGTCGTCAGCACATGTTCCCTAATCGTTCATGGACTGGCCAGTCGCGCAGGGGCCGCAAGCCGCGAGGATACTTGCACAAGGTACTGATGAGACCTCTCCTACTTTGCAGTAGGGTGGACACTCCTATAAAACACAGAAACAGAAAAAATTCAGGGATTTTTTGTTTTTACTGGGAAAATTCAAGAAAAGTCAAGGGATTTTATCTGAAACCTATAAAGATTTTCGTGTTAAGTGATTTTGTTCACCTTAAAAGACATTTAATAACTAGTTTATCTTTGTTGATGTTAGTAATAAACAGTTTTGAGGGAATTGGGGTGCTATGGTTAGTTAAAGTTGCAGTTTCTTTGGATTGTAAACATTTGAGAGTATAAAAAAGAAGAAACAAATCAAAGATTGGGAAATGTCAAAGACAAAAAGAATTGGATGCATTCAATCCAGAGATAAAAGCTGTCAGAAATATCTAACAGTTCTTCTTAGCTTTGGAGTGATGTTAAATTTTTTAAAAGCAATATTATGGATGTGATAAAACATGGTTATAAAGGGTCATAAAAACTTTTCAAAATTGTTGCTATGTTTATAGGTTCTTGGGATGCTGAATCTAAAACTGAGATAATTTTTTCTCCATCACGTAACATTTTTTTGCAACATGTACAGACACTTTTAGCATATTGGATGTAGCATTATCAAACCTAATAAGGAAAAGTGATAAAATGAAAGAAGTTTTGTGCTTATGCANGCAGCTGCACCCCACATTGCATTATTCATTATTATGTCATTACGAAAATACAAAATAATATTGCCAATTTTGTATTTTCAGTAGATAGTCTAAGTGTTTGAAACAGCCACTTAATTAAAAATATGTTTAATGTAGTGTGGGCTGTTTGTGATGAGTATTTATTAATTATATTTTTGCTTTGTATTTTTAATCTCCTAAAAGTAGATCTTAATTTTGCGGTTTGCACCCCTTCATTACCTAAACCTGTGAATGCAACTCAATTTTACTCAAATTCTTTGTACTGGATTTTTATCTTCATAGTGAAACTACACATATTACTTTTTTCCTCTTGTGCAAGATTTGTGGAATGTCATGGTGTAGCATCTAGCAGTATTTTCCCATAATATTAACATTATATTGGCATTTATATCTTCTTTCTATGTCCCTTAATGTCTTGGTGGAACCTTTTCCTTGCTTCTTGCTCCTAGCTTGCTATACCACGATTTTCAGAAAAAAATTGTAAGTGGGCATTTAGAAAAAGAAATTTTGAACTCATTGAGCATCCCAATGCTTTAAATATTACCAGTATATTTTCAATGACCATTACATACTTAGTTGGGGGCCNGAACTCATTGAGCATCCCAATGCTTTAAATATTACCAGTATATTTTCAATGACCATTACATACTTAGTTGGGGGCCTTGTTTCCTGGAAACTTAGTAACCATACTTTCGAAGTCACTCCATGCTGCTTTTCGATTTAACTCATTCTATACAGAAATTCATCTAACATCAGTCTTCTTATGTCTGAGCCAACACAAGTTCCCTCCTTCAGATTAGCTTCTAANTATACAGAAATTCATCTAACATCAGTCTTCTTATGTCTGAGCCAACACAAGTTCCCTCCTTCAGATTAGCTTCTAAAATACGAGAGAACGTACTGGAGAGGTACTTAAAGTATTTTCTACTGTTTGGCAAAGCTTTAACAAACCGTTTCATGATACCTAATTTTATGTGGAGAGGTTACAAAAGTATTTTCTTTGCATCAACAAAGCATTCTTGCAAATGGTTTTTCCTTCCAGGTTCAAGAGATGTTCTTTATGGCTAGTGTTTTTGTTCCCAATGATAACATTTTGATCTGTTGTCACAACTTTCTAGATCAGCCATAGCCTACTTTATAGCAATATTGCTATATTCCTAGCCTCCTAGATAATGTTTCTGTTGCTTACTAACAGGGCAGTACAAAATTTTGACATTAGAACACCGGATCATAAGTTATAAATGCTGCAATATCACCAGCTTATCAATTCTACCAAAACAATTTATGGTTTTGAAAAAATATGAGTGGTATAGTATGTATTCTTATTTGTGTTTTGCTTTTCAACTAGTTAGCCATTCAGTACAAACCTTTAATCCAGTACAGTATTACAGTATCTGCAGAGAGTTAAAGCTGGTGTGAATATATGTTTCACATAAGAGATATAAGAGCATTTTATATTCAGTAATAAGTTTTCCATCACATGCACGTGTTTAAACTTGAACATCATGGAAAATGCAGTGCAACACATTATATAAATGGAAAATGACTCTTGCTCAAATATAATTCAAATACAAATCTGTTCACTGGAAAGGTCAAATTTCTACTTTGATGTGTGACGTCGACGTCACGGTCGAGCAAAGTTTTATTGTACCAGTCAGAGAGATGTGCTATCTATTGGGTTCAATTTTACTGGCTGCCAACTGGACCCCGGCCGGTACATAAACTGCCGGCAGGAGGTGGTGTAGTGGTTAGACTACTTGCCTCCCAACTAGGTAAACCGGTTTTTTGGCATGTGGGAATTGTGCCGAACGATGCTGCTGGTCAGCGGGTTTTCTCAGGGATTTCCCATATCCCCCATCCTTTCATTCCGGCCCTGCTCCATGCTCATGTCGCTTCGCCCTCATCGGCTCTCAAGACCTTGATTTTGAGAGCCGCCCAAATCTCTTCACTCACTGACGCTATGTTAGATAAAAATATTTTTTTATAATTTTTTTATATTTAATTATAATAACAATAAATTTAGTTTATCACAAATCCTTTATATATATATACACACACACATCCTCCCCNCCCCCCCTCTTCAAGGTTAGCGAAGTTTCTTCCAGCCTTAGGCTTAAGCTGAGGTATACTGACTGTTGTTTTCTGCACTTGTCCCAAACATTGACTCATCCATTGCCATCTCAACTGTAAGAATTGTGTTGTCAAACAGTTTTTTAATGTTTGAATTTCCACCAAACCCATGGTTTATAAAAGAAAGGATTTCCATAATTTGAATGCATTCTGTTTGCAATGAAACTTGGTCAACGAAGGTACTGACATTTCAAAGCATATATTTATGTAAACATTACTCTAACCTCGAAGTCAATCCATGTAGTTAAGCTGGTGCTACTGACAAAAAATGCAGTCCAGTGTTGATTTNCATTACTCTAACCTCGAAGTCAATCCATGTAGTTAAGCTGGTGCTACTGACAAAAAATGCAGTCCAGTGTTGATTTTAGAAATTGAAAATTGCATAGCTTGCTTTCTTTTGCTTGTTTTGTCTACATTCATAACAAGTCATATGTTAGGTGTAGTCATAATTGTGTTGTACAAAGTACGCATAAACAATTGCAAAATAAACCTTTGAAAATATTTCAGTCCTTAACTCAAAAATTGTGATATAAATATACAGACTGAACTAGTTTTAATAACATTGGCAATGTATTACAAAAAGTAGTTCCATGTATTTGTCACTGAAAGCGTAATGTTTAAACGAGTTGACCTTTTGCCTTCGGACCTCGTCCCTTGGCCAGCGTAAGCCCATCTCGAGCCGCGCGCACGAGGCACAGGGTCACGCGATGCGTGTGTTGCATGTGTTCAGTGCATCGACGTGTGTGCAAAGTACACCGGAGATTGGCAGACGGCCAAAGCCAACAGTGAAAATGGTTCATGTTAGTATTTAACAATTTTTTTTTATGTATTCATTTTGCAGGGCACTTTTGTGCACATTTTTGTAAATTAACAAAAAAGGGTTTTATGTATTTATTTTTCGGTGCATGTGTTTGTGAATTAACATAGTGTGTTTTCTTTCCATTTCGATAATACTTTATTCTCCATGCACATGGTTGNTTTCTTTCCATTTCGATAATACTTTATTCTCCATGCACAGGGTCTCCACTTCTGGCACAGGTTAATGTCCCTGCTTCCGATAGCCAGTGGGCAGTCTCTCCTTGGAGCTCAAGCCAGACAGATGCGTGCCACATGGGTCTCAACTTTACTTTCACTGATCTGTTAGTTCTCTCTGCTAATTAATCTTCCAAAACCTTTTTTAATTTGCCCTCCCAATTAGACTGGCCTTTTGTTGACTCTGAGGGCCCTTAAATAATTATAATGTCACCTTAGGGCTTTTATGTGTGATGTTATTTACTGTACCTACCTCGAACTGGTTCAGACGAGGCTTAATGTAAGTGTTTTCATGCCACAGTGCTTTTGTACTGTTCTGTGACTTTGCTTTTGAGTTTGTATAGTGCACCACACATTTTGTTGTCTATATAATGTGAAATAAATGGCAGATGGCTCTGTATCTATCATGCACATGGCCGCACTTATTACCTACATTTAAGTTTATTACCTACATCTAAGTTACCAGCATCCCTGTATTTGCTTTTGGCCTGCTTCGTGGCCTACAATGGAGGCCGAACCATTATCACCGTCCAGATATAAGACCTGTCCAACACTACCACTACCTTTTCGGTAGTGGGGCTGTGGGAGGAAGTCATCCTGGGCCAGCCATGGCTGCACGAACAAGACTTCAACATTGAGGTAAGTAAGGAGCGACTCCATGTCTGCACTGCCGGCCAACATACTGCATATGGTATCAAGATCCCCCATTCCCCCTTAGGAGACCTTTGTTGGTAGATGAATTCAGTCACAGGATTCCGCCTGAGCACATATCAGTGTTGAACCAATACCTCGATGGGTTTTTATGGTGTCTGACTCTTTGTGACAGACTACCATCACTCAGCACCAGATCCCGACCATGTCGGACGCCCTAGTTTTTGTGGGACCCATTAATTATGACGGCCCCACGCGGCAGGCTGGGGTGGAACAACGTGCCANCGGACGCCCTAGTTTTTGTGGGACCCATTAATTATGACGGCCCCACGCGGCAGGCTGGGGTGGAACAATGTGCCCGAGTACGAAGATGGCTTAGAATTCAGATGTAAACAGTGCCGCCAACAGTAAATTGCCCACTGCGACTATATTGCATATCCAGGTCGTGGAATAAACACAGTGAGGTGCATAACCTGTAAGCATATTTTTCACCACGGCTGTATCTGATGACCTGACTAAAAATTTATCCGCCCTGGACTTGTGTATCATTGTGTAATGTGTCAAAGAGCTGAACAATACAGACAAAGTAACCCAGGTACTGACAGTGCACCATCAACCCGTAATTTAGACTGCCCGCAATTGCCTGAGTTCGCCAGCCAACCGCAGGAAGACCCCAGAACTTTCACACAAGAATGCAAACGTGAATTTAGTGTGAACAATGTGCCACCCAAAACGGTTGGTTACCTGGGAACATAAACAGATGAGTGGAAAATCACAGGTATGGTGGGCCAGATATTCCGAGTTTATAACTGAATGGACACAGTTATGCAACCAGTTAGCAACCCAGTTCACCGGCAATGAGATCCTAGCCCGCTTGAACACCGAATTCTACAGTTGTAACTGGGGATGATGAAGCCAAAATATTTATATGTAGAAAAGTGCAAATGTACGAGCATATAATTCCCAAAGGAAATGAGGAGAACTGCGTGCGAGCCATTACACGCATGCTCCTACCCAACCTCCGTAATTTGTTACAAATCATGCACCTGCAAACCATTGCTGAACTTGTAGAAAGAGCAAGGGAAACTGTGAAGAATTTTAAAGCCCAGGCGGCCCTAGACAGACCCAGAAGTGGCAAGGGAAAAGAGGAAGCGAGGCCGAACGAAGGTCGAGTGGAACCTCCTGCTGTGGCTCCCCGTCCCCCTCCTCCAACGATCACTGGGCCGGCACTTCAATAGAGACTGCCCAACCAAGAGAGAGACAAAGCGCCCCGCGCCAAGGGTGGGGGGTGCGTCCGACCAGTTACGCGACGGAAGCAAGCAGATACCCAGCCCCATAGGGAATAGAGAGAGCCGGTCAGGAAACAAAGGAACTGGGGTGCAAAGCAGGCCACCACCTCCGGTCACAACCAGCCTGACGCCACCATACAAAGGTTAACTAATAAACAATTCCCCCCTATGCCCCCCCTGACACGGAGCCAACGCGTTCACCTGCTGCCCTGGGGCATACCAGTGCCCATAGTGCAACCCGATCAGATTCTACAGATAGAGATATCAATAGCCCTAGACATTCGCATAAGTCACAAAATTACTCACGTGTAGTTTCTAGTAGTCCCGCACATGGTGGAAGACGTCATATTCGGGCAACCTTTGCTATGCAACAAGAATGTATAATTGACTGTGGGCAATGCAGGATATATATAGGCAATAAGGAGCATATGTATGACGGTGATTTAGGACAGGAACCCGGAAGAACCTTACCCAATAAACCCCGAGGCTATAAATCACCAGTTGGAAGAACCGGAGTTTAGATAATTACAAGAAATACTCACCCAGTATTTCCGAGCCTTTGGACATGGAGGACCCTTACGTCAGACCCGGAACATCCAGCTCGAGAGGCGGCTCACCCAGGAAAAGCCAATATATTGCTGCCCCTGCAGGGTGTCTGCGAAGAGAACAGAAATTATCATGACCCAAGTCCAGGCCAAGAAAGAAGACGGGATGGTAGGGCTTTCTGACTCACCCTACAACTCAATGGTAGTACTGGTACCCAAGAAAGATGGAGAATGCACAGAAGAGCGGCTAAGATAGAAGCAAAGGCCCCCAAAATTAAGGTGACAGTCCGACATCACCCCTCTACAAAAATTCAACATAATGATCTTCCATCGCAAGAGAAGGAAGGGGGGAGATTGACGCGTGATGCATCATTTCATAATTTCTTTTTTGCTGCAACTTCAAATCATTACCTGCACAAAGTACCCCAGAAGAGATACGGAACCCTACCAGCCGCCGCCCAGGCCAGCAATCCGCCTCCTGATACATGGTGGACGCCTGGAGAGCGGAATGCTTCTCAAGAGAAATAGTTATATGAATTGCACCCGCCTAACAGAATCCCGTGAAAAGGGAGACCAGTTGGCAACGCAAGTGAGTTGCCTCTAAGCGAGCGGTGGATACCACCAGCACACAAGGAAACTACCCCATTCCCAGCCTTCCTAGAGAGATTGCAGTCTGTGCCACACCGTCCACATAGGGTGGAGCCACCCCGCCGGAGTCGCCCGATGGCCAAAGGAACCAGACACCCCCTGGCCAGATGTATAAAAGACCCTGCACTGCCGCAAAACAGCAGTTGATACCATCAGCTCGCCTTAGCACCAGTCGTGCTAAGGCTCTCTGCTATGTCTGTTCTCCTCTGCCTTGTGAGTAAACGCCCAGGTATCACCAGTGACCGATGCCGAACTGCAGTCCCACAGAGTCTCCCCCCACCCACCCTTGACACTTGCCGACAACTCACAACACCTCATATCCCCCTTTTAAGTCCCTTCAGGACAACACAGCTTCAGTTAGGGAACGTTTGTTCTGATGGCTACCTAATTCGTTGCTCTAGCTCTTCAAGCACGCCCTTCAGAAAGGCTCTTCAAGCTGACAGGCCCCCTTTACCCGCCTTTTGATTTTTTCACCTTCCGTAATCAGTGTGTTGGTTTAAAGTAGGAGAGTATAGGGTCACCTTGTTCTACCTTGGATGGAATAAAACACGTCTATAGTCTAACCGCAGTCTGTTCCTTCTTGAGTGAACTGTACATAGTCCTTCCTGGTAAGTGTCACTCCTCAAAGGAGCGGCAGGGAACTGTGGTTTGTGAACTGATTTTCCAAATCTAGAGTAGGACTGCGGCCTATCCCCTAAAAGGACTTTACATATGTCACCCGAAACACTGCACATTAGACGGCCACCCATACTGTGGACCAGGTGCACAAAGGCAACTGGTGCGCACGTATGGTAGAGCGCCGACCACTATCAAGACTCACGACTAAGAGGCTACATCACCCTTCTTAGTTAACCCACTCCATCCACAGCGTATAGACCCACCGGAAGGAGTTCCAGGTCTGACAAGGAGAGATCTACCCCTTCTGGGTAACACTTAGCTAAAGGTATAGTCCATACTGTATAAGAAGGCCATTTTCTGACAGGTCTGCGAAAGTAGCGCCACTGTTTACGTCTGACTACATGTGACTATGTATCCTTCCGCCATCAGCCGGTCCGTCAAGTCGGGGCTGTATTTTTTATCAACATGCTGTCAGCTAATCCAACTGCCATTGTACTGTATGCTAAACAAATTTTAAGATACTTTAAGACTGACATCTGTCTAAAAAAAATTAATAGGTTATAAAAGTAAAAATATAAAATGTTGCAAATAATTAAATATTTGCTATCTCTTTTTTAATTTGTCCGAGATAGTGAATTTGGGTTAACATTTGCGAGACGGTCTGTTGTATCTATTATCACACTTTGGACGTTATAGCTAATATATTCGAGGTGGAAATATGTGACGTGGAATAACGTTAGGATTGCTTAAAAACGATTCAGCGTGTCTCACTTCCTACGGAAACAAGAAGATGGGTTTCGAGAGAACATGGCGTATAATTTACGTAGACGAACGATTACCTGTCGAATATAAATGACTTCGACTCCAAATCGTTGTACATGAAATATATGTTTATTAAAAATTATGCGGAGTTCGTNTATGTGACGTGGAATAACGTTAGAATTGCTTAAAAACGATTCAGCGTGTCTCACTTCCTACGGAAACAAGGAGATGAGTTTCGAGAGAACATGGCGTATAATTTACGTAGACGAACGATTACCGGTCGAATATAAATGACTTCGACTCCAAATCGTTGTACATGAAATATATGTTTATTAAAAATTATGCGGAGTTCGTGGAAAAAATATAACTATTGGCATTTGTTTGTAAATTCGTTATTTATCGCGCAGGAAAGAGGTTCATTTCTGGCTGGTAATACCTCGCATAATATCCGAGAGATTGCGCGCACAGCGCGTCACGGCGAACTTCGCAGCTGTTTTTGGTCAATAGATGGCGTATTTTTTTAAGTTGATTGTTCTTAGATTACGGGCTGGAAATATATTTCAAATTCGTGTCGTTTCGTCAAATTATTAGAAAAAATAATTCAACAATATTATGCAATATTTCTATATGCTTTTCGAATTAATATCAAGGACGTGTTGAAAGCGAGGTTGGAGAGGGATGATACGACGTGAAAAAACTTTCTGAAGTTAGCACAACTTCAGAAAACTTTTCCGTGTCGTATCGTTCTATTGTACATTTCATTTTGAACACCTACACTTNTTTTCCGTGTCGTATCGTTCTATTGTACATTTCATTTTGAACACCTATACTTAACTACATTATGACGAAGTTTAGTTTTTAACACTAACAACCATTGTTTTGTGTCCTTGTAAAATAAAATGCATTAATAAATGTAAGAACTCTTTCTTATTCGCGTATTTCCTGCTTTTGTGATGTGCATCGGCGGTGCACTCAGAATAGCCAACGTAATTTTAACTTTTGTTCGTTCATGCATCAGCTGATACAGGATTTTATAAATGGCACTTTGTTTGTTTCATAAATGTTAAGTTGCCACTCACTGACTGTCAGAAAGTGGCCTTCTTATACCGTATGGACCTTAACATGTGATGCCTAGGCTGTCTTGAAAGGCGTTGGCTTGTTAAATAAGTGACTTTCCTTTTTGTGGCCTGTGGAGAAGCTGGATGTTCTGAAAGCTGTCTTTTAGGCTCTGGAAGGTGGCTTGGTGTTCAGGGCCAGCGTGCATCTTTCTCCAATAGGGAGTTAAGGGGTGCAGTTAGCTGGGCGATGTCTGTTACGAACTTCCTCAGCCAGTTGCATAGGCCGAGGAAGCGCCATAATTGCTGCTTGGTACTTGGGGTTTCGGCCTCTTCTATTGCTCGGATAGAACTGGTCTGGAGGAAGTACCCCTCCTGGGAGACCACATGTCACAGTTAACCAATATGCCTCTTGCCAAATTGGCTTTTGGAAAAATTGCAGGTAAGTCAGTGTATTTCCAGGTGCTCTAGGACTCTCTGTAAATGCACACAGTGTTCCTCCCTGGAGGCTGAATACACCATTATGTTGTCTAGATAGGCGAAAAGAATTCACCAATGTCAATACTTCAGCTGCCATTAATCTCTGGAATGTGGCGGCACATTTTTGAGGCCAAAAGGTGTGACCTTGAACTGTAGGGTTTCTCCCTCTGGTGTCGTAAAGACCGTATATTTACAACTATCTGGGTGTACTGCAATCTGCCAATATCCGGTCTGCATATCCAAAGTGCTGAACACCTGGGCACTCCCTATATTACGCAGCATGTGAGACATTAATGGCGGGTGGGGCAATGGGATGGTGTAACATTGTTCAACTCTTGATAATTTATGCGTAACTATCTGTCCTATGCGGGAATTGTATGCGGAGTCGCTGAATTCGACCATCCCTTGTTCCTTAAGAGCCTTGACTTCTTCCATGTTTAGTCTCCTTCCAGCGGACACGCGGTATGAGTGGCAGTATACAGGCTGGTCATCAGTCCACTATATCTCATGTTGAATATTGCATGTTTGACATAGAATTCCCCCATGGCCGAAAGCGGTGGCGTGTTTATTCAGAATTTCTTGCAGTTATTGAAATTCGGGTATTTCTAACAGATGGTTGATTTCTGCGGGGTTTATGGGAGGGGCGTGATGGCTTCGGGATTGTATTTCCAGTGTACTGTTATTCTCTCCTTACTCCCAATATATAATATATATATATATTTTTTTTTCCTCTGGCTGAAGTCCATGATATAATGTTGTTGTTGTAGCCATGGCTGCTGCCCCAGGATCACTTTCTACGTGACATCGGGTACCACTATAAATTCCGTAGGAATTTCATGGCTGTTTACTTTTATGCTGAGTGTGGTTCTCCCTTCAACTAGCAACATGTGCTTGACACTAGTCATATGAATTTGGCAGGTCTAGGGGGAAAGATCCTTTAATTGTGTTTGGGTGANAAAATTTCTTGCAGTTATTGAAATTCGGGTATTTCTAACAGATGGTTGATTTCTGCGGGGTTTATGGGAGGGGCGTCATGGCTTCGGGATTGTATTTCCAGTGTACTGTTATTCTCTCCTTACTCCCAATATATAATATATATATATATATATATATATTTTTTTTTCCTCTGGCTGAAGTCCATGATATAATGTTGTTGTTGTAGCCATGGCTGCCCCAGGATCACTTTCTACGTGACATCGGGTACCACTATAAATTCCGTAGGAATTTCATGGCTGTTTACTTTTATGCTGAGTGTGGTTCTCCCTTCAACTGGCAACATGTGCTTGACACTAGTCATATGAATTTGGCAGGTCTAGGGGGAAAGATCCTTTAATTGTGTTTGGGTGAGAAGTTCTTTCCTCATAAAATTTCCCGTGGCCGCTGAATCAATTAGGGCAGTCGTGGGCCAGTTGTTCACCTCTAATTCAATTCTCAGGGCTTCGGGCGGGTTTGGTTCTAGACTTAACATTTGGATGTTGAAGGGTACCTGGTTTCCTATGGTGGTGGCCCACTTCGCACCCTAGTGATGGCGTTTCCTGACTGCAGTTTATTCTCCTTTTGTTTAGGAGCTATGGGTTCAGACGCGCTTCCTGCACTCGCTTCCTTCTCTTTCATTTCCCAGCAGGCTGCAGGCTTGTTTGGACAGTCTCTGTTAAAGTGCCAGCCCGGGCAATGCCAGCACCGCGGGAGGGCTGGGGTGGTAGGGGGAGCTGGCAGGGGTGAAGGAGTAGTGAAGGGTGGGCACTCTGTCAGTTTCACTTCCTCCTTCCCCTTGGTCCCATTTCTGCTATCTAGCACGGTCTGCGCCTTGTAATTCTTTTGCTTTCACTTGCTTGTTCCATCAGCTCTTCTACTGACTGGGTCTGCAGGATTTACAGCAAATTTCTCAGGTTTGGCAGGAGCATGCGTGTAATGGTGCACACGCAGCTCTGCTCATCACCTTCAGGGAAAATATGAAATATGGCGGTACATTTGGGTTTTTCTTTGGATGAAGATTTCTGTTTCTTCCTCACTAGTTTGTATTCCCTGTGAAATTCGGACGTGAGTCGAGCGAGGACCTCTTCTCCAGAAAACTGTACGGCAAGACGGGAACAAAACTGGGTCCAGTCCGTGACAGTAATTCTCAGTACCTGTTCCACCATTGCAACGCCTTCCCTGCTAGCTGTTTCCTGGCCTTCGTGACCCATTGTTTGGGGGGAATTCTATTATCCTTAAATTCATTTCCACATTCTTGCGTGAATATTACGGTGTCTTTTTGCGGTCTACCTGCAAACTCCGGCAGCTGGGGCCCGTCCAAACTCCTACTTGAGGCCATACTGTGGTTTGGGGTTCCTAGGCCGGTATTCCTCCTATTGCCTGCAAATGTCGCACCAGTAAACTAATCCTGGGTGTGTGATGTGCTCATCAGGTCACCCAATACAGAGGTGGTGAAACGTCTGNCGTCGCACCAGTAAACTAATCCTGGGTGTGTGATGTGCTCATCAGGTCACCCAATACAGAGGTGGTGAAACGTCTGGTTGCAAGTCGTGCACCTGACAGTGTTTACCCCTTGTCCATTATAAGTTATCCAGGCACAATAAGCATTTTGCAGCATTCTGCATTCTTCGCATGTGAATTTGAGGCCGTCGGTATATCTTGTCTTGTCCGCCCAACCTATGCAGGCATAGTGAAATCTATTCTTACAGAGGGTGCTATATATCACATGTTGCCCCGTTCCATGGCAGGTGGCAACACGGCATCTCTCAGTTACTGGGATGTCTTCTTGTCTCATTGGGGTGTAAATTTCGTCTTGCTCAGCCAGGTTTAGGTTGCCCTCAGTCAGTTCTCTGGGTTTATCGCATTTATTCTATGGAGAATAAACACGGTGATCCGTACTAACTCATAGGCTTTCGTATAGTTACCAAGCAACCTGCAGAAGTTACATTACTAACAGATGAAGGGGACCTGTTATAAAGGAAAGAGCAATTCTAGAACTGATAAAGCAGTCATGAAAACGACTCAAACCCTACTGTCGCCTAGTGTGGTCCTGAAGGGACGGGGATAAGCACTCCCAAGTGGAGTGTGTGTCTTGGAGGTTGAAGCAAGCTTTGCTGATAGAAGATAGTGTTGAGGCAGAAAGCCCTAGCATGACAGTGGTAGGGCGAGCTGTTGGGTTGCCAAAACAGAGGAAGCCAATTCGATGAAAAACTCAAGTTAATTGGTGTTCTGCGGCTCGTCTGGCCCTAAATACTGAATAGAGCCTTCCTTCAGTATCCTTAGGGTAGTTTGGGCATCTTCGGCCGGCCGGCTCCTCCCTTTGTGGATGGCGTCATCCTTTGCTGCACTCTCTTGGCGAGGGTTGGAAGAGGGGTAACTCTGGGTTGCGGCTGGTATCGTGACGCTGGCTTAAGGGCTGGCCGGCTTCATTCAGGTAGCAAGGCAGGGGCGCATGATTGAAATGTGTATTTATTGTTACTGGTTACAGTGTATAGTACTCATCTTCAGTATATAGCAGTTCGAGTTTGATCTCCCATGTGGGTGTCTTGGCTTCCCACGGGCTGAATTGAAGTCATAGATGCAAAGAGGTATATTGACAGCTACACGTGATGTGTCAAGCTGATGCAGGATTTTGTACATGGTTCATTGTTAGTTTCATTTACATTATGTTACCACACACTGGTTGTCAAAATCTTGCCTTTGTAACTGAAAAGACTTTACCTGCAGAAAGAAGGCAACTACCGTCCTTACACTTTGTGGACAACATATTTATTGCTCTTTGATGTGTACCTCTTGTGTTAACATAATAGCACTAGTTGTGAAAATGGTTAACGTAGCACTTGCAAAAGCTTTGCAAAGTTTTTCTTTCAGCTCAATATATATCCTTTCACAATGTGTAAACGTTAACACACTGCTGGCCTAATGCCCAGCGGTAAGCATTAATAAATATGTAGTGTGACATTTCTAGGAACAATATCTTAATATTACTTGTGTTTTTAGTACAATGTGTAAAATACAAAAAAAAAAACTGATTTAAGTTGTTATCTATATTAATTGGTACAGCGGTAGATGGAAGTAAAGATGCAGATGTAATCCCAGGGTGCCAGGCCGCGATTTCACGCACGCAGTGAGCAGAAACTCTTTACCAAGTTTGTTATGTCACTAAGTGGCAAAACACTTAACGCTGATACATACACTTCTGCTTCGTTGTAGGCCAGGAAGCAGGCCAAAAGCAAATACAGTGATGCTGGTCACTTAAATGTAGGTAATAAGTACGGCCATGTGCATGATAGATACAGAGCCATATGCCATTTATTTCACATTATATAGACAACAAAATGTGTGGGGCACTATACAAACTCAAAAGCAAAGTTGCAGAACAGTACAGAAGTGCTGCGGTCCAAACACATTAACATGAGGCCTCGTCTGAACCAGCTCGAGGTAGGTAAACTAAATCACATCACATGAAAAAGTCCTAAGCCAATATTACAACTTTTTGGCCCTCCGAGTCAACAAAAGGGCTAAGCTGGCTGCAGGGGAAAATAAAAATGGTTTCGGAAAACTATTTAGAAGACAGAATAAAGAGTTTATTGAAAGCAAAGTTGAGACCCTCTCCAGGCCATGCGGCATACATGTGCCNTATTTAGAAGACAGAATAAAGAGTTTATTGAAAGCAAAGTTGAGACCCTCTCCAGGCCATGCGGCATACATGTGCCTGACTTGAGCTCCAAGGAGAGAATGCCCAATGGCCATCGGAAGTGGGAACACAAGCCCACGCCGGAAGTGGAGGCCCCATGTTGACCAGATGCATTGAAAATGAAGCGTGANATCGGAAGTGGGAACACAAGCCCACGCCGGAAGTGGAGGCCCCATGTTGACCAGATGCATTGAAAATGAAGCGTGATCGAAATTGAAGGAAAACACTATGCTAATTCACAAAAACATGCACAGGACCGCACAGTAAAATAAATACATACAAAAAAACCTTAATACCAACCTGAACCGTTTTCACTGTTGGCTTCAGTCGTCGGCCAATGTTAGGTGTACTTTGCACACGCAAAATGCAAATTGCACAACCTTGCACCTTGTGCACGTGGCTCATGAGACTTACATTGGCGAAGGGACGTGGTCGGATTACAAATGCCTCCCTCCCCTGCTAGAACCATCATGGACGCAAGCACACAAGACCAGAATATGTGCATCCTGACGTACAAGGGTGGTGTGGTGCTAGACGCCTCCAACTCGTGTGATGTGGGCGAAGAGAGAGTATGTGTTGCAGCAGGAGTGGGTCTGTGGTGGGTGCGTAGGTTGTAGTGTCACAGGATTGCGTCCCCTGGGGTATGGGGTGTGGTGACCTCCCTGTGCTACGTACAACGTCTGCAGAATCTCGTAACCCTGAGGGGGAGCAAGATTACGTCCATACCAGGCATTCTCAGCCCATGTACCCCTTCATCGCTGGACGCGTTATCCTGTGAGAGATCCGTGATGCAGGTACCCTGCGTATCGCCAGTCCTATCTGCGGGGAGGGGCTCATTGTCCGCCTCGACCACTACACAGCAGNGATGCAGGTACCCTGCGTATCGCCAGTCCTATCTGCGGGGAGGGGCTCATTGTCCGCCTCGACCACTACACAGCAGAAGATGGAGTCATCCAGGGACAAGTCCGGCAGCCAATAGAACCAGGGTGTCTCAGGTATTTCCAGTTATGACAGGGTTTGCTCAACAATAGGCTCTAAGTCCTCTAGNGCCAATAGAACCAGGGTGTCTCAGGTATTTCCAGTTATGACAGGGTTTGCTCAACAATAGGCTCTAAGTCCTCTAGCAGAAAACTCGCAAAATCTGGGGATGTCTGCTCAGCACTAAATTCTGAGTCCTCTGGTTGAAAACCCATGAAATCCAGGGATGAGTTTGATGAATGGTCTATATCCCACGGAGTCAATGCACAAGTGGGGGTGGCGGATCTGGCATCTCCAGGCGCGGAGCCTTCAGGCGGAAAACCTTCGAAGCCCATGAGCTTAACAAGTGTGTTGACCCTGTTGTCCTGAGGTTTGGTGTGAGTGGGGGTTGCAAACACTGTGACTAAGTCCATATCCATCTCGCCTTCTGGGTCACGCGGCTTGGGGAGAGAGAGGGGGCATCTGCACCTGGTCTGGCATGCTCACTCCCACGATGGTCCCCAGTCCCATCCAACAGGGGGCTAATCCCGTGCTAAACTGTTTCTGCCCTGCTAACAAGAGGTGGGAGCGCATACACACACTGTCCAGATTGAACCTTGTACTGGNCATCCTGCCTGATGAGCAAACGATAAGTCCCTCTTGTGTTGCATCCTCTCCCCGCAGTGTATGGGGCTTTCCTCCAGGTCCAGCACCTCCAACTGACCCGGCCTTGGCAGGTCCTGCCCTTATAGCAACTGCGCAGGCAACTCCATGGTTACAGAATTGGCGCACTTGCGTAAAAAAATCAGTGACCAGGACAAGTGTACATCTTACTTTGTGTGATATTCTTCTATGCGCACCCGCAACTGAACCTTCACCTTCTGATTCCGGCGCTCAGTTGGGTTGCCCTATGGGTAGTAGACAGGGATGGTGGTGTGCATTACATGCCAATAAACGCAGTCTGTTCATCTACAATCTGCAAACTGGATACTGTTGTCGGTGAGGAGCACCCGGTGGTAACCCCATTTGAAAAAAAATTCAGACTAGCAAGTGGGCGATGGTGCTGGCCCAAATGTTACTGACTGAGAATGCCCCCACCTAGCAGGTGAAGAGGTTGGTCACGACGTTGAATAATTGCCTGTCCCTAGTGGTTCTGGGGTAGGGGCCCATAACATTGAGTGCGACCATGTCAAACGACTGGGTTGGTTCTCTGGGGTACTGCTATTCCGCACCATCACGGTGGCAGATCTTGCGCATCTAGTAAAACATGCACACATGCACATACTAGTGAGTCTCTTTGTCAATCCCGGGCCAGTGGGAGTATTCACCCATGGCGCGCCTCGTCTCATCAGCACCAGGGTGGCTCGTTAAAATGTTGTCATTGTGTAGTTGGTACACAGCCACACGGGCCGGCTGATGTACGAAACACCCTCCAGGGGGCGTCATCTTGGTGCGTGTGGCATTGGAGGACGCTGTTGACTGATCGGTAGTGGTTCAGGTGCCCGGACTCACCGCTGCTTGCCTGTTCTTCACAAACCTGTTCATCGCTTCCATACTAAGGACCTCGCATTGTACTTCATTGAAGGCTCAACCAGCGTTAACTTGTGCCATCATGCACGCCCCCTCCAGGGGCTGGCATGGGGGCTGGTCGACTTGCCCACGATAACATCCTACCCGCCCCAGGTAGGGAGGGTAGGATGCCTACACGGTACAAAATCTAGCTCTGACATGCCTTACTTCTGTGGGCCGAGCACTCTTTGGTGAAGGTCCAGGGTGCGGTCTCCTGACCAGGGTGGTTGGTAGTGGCGGAGTTCGCTGGATGGCTCCGGTGGTTGGCTGGCTCCACAGGGTTGGGCAGATGTCTGGCCCATTGTCGGTGTCTGGCTGTGGTGGTTCGGCATTGTCGGCGAGTTCGATGCCCAGCACCACGGGTAGGCTCAGGTGGAGGTACTGGATGACTGGGTGAGCAGCTCCGGGCCGGGGGTCATCACCAAGGGGCTATCATCAAGGGGCTATCATCAAGGGGCCAAACAAATTAACGGGGGGCAATGTGAGGTGAGACCTCAACAGTTGACAGGCGGCGTGAGTTCGTTGCCAGGGGCTTAAGCAGCTGAAGGCTGGAGAAGGTTTAAGCAGTGTCTGTTTCTAGGCGCGAGGACAGCAGTTGCTATTCTGTGGCTTCACTTACTTACCCTTCTGTGGGTGAATGGCATTTACAAGGAAAAGGTGCTACCAGTTCACGTCCGCACTAGGGTGGCAGGCAACGATACCCCTAGCTAAGTGTAACCTAGAAGGGGTAGATCCCTGCTTGTCAGACCTGGCACTCCTTCCAGCAGGTCTATACATGGCGGATGGAGTGGTTTAACTGACAAGGGTGATCTAGTAGTCGGAGCTCTACCATACGTGCGCACCAGGAACCTTTACGTACCTGGTCCACAGTATGGGGGGCCATCTAATGTGTTGTGTTTCGGATGACGTACGCCAAGCCCTTTTAGGGGATAGGCCGCAGTCCCACTCTAGATTTGGAAAATCAGTTTACAAACTGCGGTTCCATGCCTCTCCTTTGCTGGGTGACACTTACCAGGAAGGACTATGTACAGTTCACTCAAGAAGGAACAGACTGTGGTTAGACTATAGACGTGTTCTATTCCATCCTGAATAGAACATGGTGACCCGCACTCTCCTGCTTTGAATTGATACACTGATTAACTTACGGAAGGTGAAAGAAACAATACACACGTGAAAGGGCCCATCGGCTTGAAGAGCCTGTCTGTAGGGCATGCTTGAAGAGCTAGAGCAACGAATTATGTAGCCGTCAGAACAACTGTACCCTAACTGAAGCTGTGTTGTCCTGAAGGTACTTAAGGGTGATATGGGGTGTTGTTAGTTGACGGCAAGAGTCAAGTGGGGAAGCACGACGACTCTTCGGGGCTGCAGCACGTGCTTGAAGTCCGGCGTCTGTCACTGGTGATACTTGGGCATTTCCTCACAAGGCAGAGGAGAGCATACATAGCAGAGAGCCTTAGCATGACTGGGGCTAAGGCGAGATGCTGGTATCAACTGCCATTTCTATGACAGTGCAAGGCCTTTTATGTACTTGGCCAGGTGGTGTCTTGGGTTCCTTTGGCTGTTGGGTGACTCCGGTGGGGTGACTCCTCCCTACGTGTCTGGTGCGGCACTGGCTGCGATCTCTCGGGGAAGTCTGGGAACAGGGTAGTTTCCTTGTGTGTGGGCGGTATCTGCCGCTCGCTTAGGGGCAACTCACTTGCGTTGCCGACTGGTCTCTCTTTTCATGGGATTCTGTTAGGCGGGGGCAATTCATATTACTATTTCTCTTGAGGTGCATTCTGTTCTCTAGGCTTCCGCCATATCTCAGGAGGCTGAATACTGTCCTGGTTGGCGGTCGGTTGGGTTTCGTATCTCTTCTGGGGCACTTTGTGCACGTGATGATATAGAGTTGCAGCAAAAAAGAAAAAGTGAAACTACGCGTTACGCATTAAGCTGATGTCCTTATTTAAATAAACAATACTACTGTTACTTTACCCACCAGCTGATGACAGAGGGATAAATAAGCGAAGAGTAAATATTGGTGCTACTTTTGCTGGACTGTCAAAATCTTGCCATCATAACTAAGACAAACTGTAGGGGTGCCCATTGCTGTACACTTGTTTGATGTTGTTCTCATCGCGCCTTCTTTCATGGATAACATAAGGTAGATTAGGTGTGCAGAGGGAGGTGTAGGAAAGAGCTGAAACTAGTTACCTATTGCAGTTTGCACCATTGCAGAGATTTAAATTTGTGTAGCCANGGAGGTGTAGGAAAGAGCTGAAACTAGTTACCTATTGCAGTTTGCACCATTGCAGAGATTTAAATTTGTGTAGCCAGTAATCTCGACTGATGCACTACTGTAGGAGGAAATTTGCAAATTGAGTTGTGGTGGGAGAGAACCAGAGGAATGAGACAGGATTACATACCTGCAGCATCTATCACTCAAATGAGAATCCAAGTAACAGGGGATGGGCAGCAGCANGGAGGTGTAGGAAAGAGCTGAAACTAGTTACCTATTGCAGTTTGCACCATTGCAGAGATTTAAATTTGTGTAGCCAATAATCTCGACTGATGCACTACTGTAGGAGGAAATTTGCAAATTGAGTTGTGGTGGGAGAGAACCAGAGAAATGAGACAGGATTACATACCTGCAGCATCTATCACTCAAATGAGAATCCAAGTAACAGGGGATGGGCAGCAGCATGCATTATCATTTTTAATATTTGTACAGCAATTAGTTATGCAAATCAGTTTTGTATATAGCATTTTACCAGATTTGCATACCAGTTTAGCAGTTGCATGATTATTTCTTAAATCACTTTAGGGGGGTGGTGGTGGCGGCCGAACGGTTAGCATGCTCACCTCCCACCAAGGCGAACCGGGTTCAATCCCCAAACCGGGTCACTCCCGGATTTTCGCAAGTGGGAATCGTGATGGACGATGCCGCTGGTAAGCAGGTTTTCTCGGGGATCTGCATTTTCCCTTGCCCTTGCATTCCGGCATTGCTCCATTCTCAACTCATTTCACCCTTATTGGTTCTCAAGATCCCTTTAAGATCCACCAAAATGTTTCCACTCAACTCCACTCTTAAATAATTTTATTTAATGAAAAAATTATAAACACTATAACGATTTAATTTTTTAAATTACATTTTTTATGTTTCAGTTTATTTTGAGTTGAATGTTTATTTATTTTAAACGTAATGTTAAAGTCCCAACCATCAGATATAGCTAGAATTATAATTAATTAAGTACATCAATTCTAACATTTATTTATTTATTTATTTTGGTTTGTTTACATTTAACGTATTTTGACAGTTCTATTTCTTTCATTTATTTTGCTATGTGAACTGAACACAATTATCTCTGAAAGTGTTAATTATATTAGTAATCGTTTTCTCCGTTACCTGGTTTAATCAAGCAGTTTCACCACGGAGGAATGCATTGAATGACAGAACTGATAAGATGGCAATGTCTCAGGAAGTGACGTTTATATTGGAATTTCCTGTTTTTAATTAGCATCCCTGTGTGAACCCTTTTGATTAAGTACTCTCTCCATAGATGCCATGGAAAAAGGTACGTCATAACTTTTGTGATGCAAGATTTCTTATAAATTTTGCATATACCGCCCACCGTAATGCTAGGAAAGGTGTTAGAGAGGTGCCTAGTGGAATTAAATATGCGGGGCATTATAAGAAGAGGCCCAAAATGCATTGCAGTAGTTTTTTAAGTGCGGCAAACTACAAGAGCTGCCTTCTCCACCAGTACCGTAAGGGTATGGCTTACATTGGGTATGGCTCAGCATTTTTGNGGCAAACTACAAGAGCTGCCTTCTCCACCAGTACCGTAAGGGTATGGCTTACATTGGGTATGGCTCAGCATTTTTGAAAGAATAGCTACGTATGTGCACTACCATATTTCTGAACATTAGATATCAAAATTNTAAATAATTTTATTTAATGAAAAAATTATAAACACTATAACGATTTAATTTTTTAAATTACATTTTTTATGTTTCAGTTTATTTTGAGTTGAATGTTTATTTATTTTAAACGTAATGTTAAAGCCCCAACCATCAGATATAGCTAGAATTATAATAAATTAAGTACATCACCTCTAACATTTATTTATTTATTTATTTTGGTTTGTTTACATTTAACGTATTTTGACAGTTCCATTTCTTTCATTTATTTTGCTATGTGAACTGAACACAATTATCTCTGGAAGTGTTAATTATATTAGTAATCGTTTTCTCCGTTACCTGGTTTAATCAAGCAGTTTCACCACGGAGGAATGCATTAAATTGCAGAACTGATAAGATAGCTCAGGAAATGACGTTTATCTTGGAATTTCCAGTTTTTAATTAGTGTCCCCGTGTGAACCCTTTTGATTAAGTACTCTCTCCATAGATGCCATGGAAAAAGGTACGTCATAACTTTTGTGATGCAAGATTTCTTATAAATTTTGCATATACCGCCCACCGTAATGCTAGGAAAGGTGTTAGAGAGGTGCCTAGTGGAATTAAATATGCGGGGCATTATAAGAAGAGGCCCAAAATGCATTGCAGTAGTTTTTGAAGTGCGTCAAACTACAAGAGCTGCCTTCTCCACCAGTACCGTAAGGGTATGGCTTACATTGGGTATGGCTCAGCATTTTTGAAAGAATAGCTACGTATGTGCACTACCATATTTCTGAACATTAGATATCAAAATTTTTATTAAATTATTCAAGATAGTACATTTGTAATTTTAAATTATTTTTGTTGATATAAGTGAAGGGCGTAAAATTTGTGTTGGAACATTTACCAGAAGCAGGCAGATAGAATCTCTAGCTAAATAGCTTCGCATTGTCATGAACATTGAATCAAGCTTAATTTTTGCATAATTAATGAGCCAGTGCAACTTTATTTTCTCATGTAAATTACCAGTTTAACTTGCTGAATTTTGAGAGGTGATTTAGCCTTTAGATCTTTTGAAAGATTAATTTTATATTTAAACGACAGCAATTATTTTTAACAGATTGGATTAAAATTTCTGGATATTTCTGTACTTAATAATTTTTACTTTATCCTTGAGTTCACTATATCTGACATGTATTTTTATTTTGGCAATAAAACTACAATTACTCACACTGCATATGAAAAGCTTTATTTGTGTAGTATTGAAAGCAGTAGTATTTTATTTCTCAAGTGTTTATTATGTTCGAGAGTGTTATTTTCATACAAATGGTATGAAAATTTTGTGCCTTGTCTGTGCATTCATGCAAAAGTGTCATGTGTACTCATGTAATTTTAAAGCCTTTAATGGTCGATGTTAAGGATTCAAAAACTTCATATTAAGTACTTACCTGACTTGTGTATAAAGAATCAGCCATTCTTACTTTGCTATTGTAAGAATTTAGCTTTTTCTCATGCTCTAAATATTTCTCAGGGAATCCAATTCGCGTGGCGTCATTATCGCACAGCCGACGCCACGAGCAAAGAGGAAGTAAGCAACGTAGTAGGAATTTTTGCTGTGTATCACTCGCATGTCCAACAAATTTCTACATAATTATTCATTTAAAATACTCTTTTCCTTTCACANTATTTCTCAAGTGTTTATTATGTTCGAGAGTGTTATTTTCATACAAATGGTATGAAAATTTTGTGCCTTGTCTGTGCATTCATGCAAAAGTGTCATGTGTACTCATGTAATTTTAAAGCCTTTAATGGTCGATGTTAAGGATTCAAAAGCTTCATATTAAGTACTTACCTGACTTGTGTATAAAGAATCAGCCATTCTTACTTTGCTATTGTAAGAATTTAGCTTTTTCTCTTGCTCAAAATATTTCTCAGGGAATCCAATTCGCGTGGCGTCATTATCGCACAGCCGACGCCACAAGCAAAGAGGAAGTAAGCAACGTAGTAGGAATTTTGCTGTGTATCACTCGCATGTCCAACAAATTTCTACATAATTATTCATTTAAAATACTCTTTTCCTTTCATACTACAAATTTGATTATTTGCAAGTTCACAGACCACACTAGTACAACAAAGAGAAGTCCTTTTTAAAATATCTCCTCAAAACAGCATCTGTAGTTTACTTCTGGTGATAGGATATACACCAGAAGCGGTGTAGCAAGTAGGTCCTTTATTCAAAACACAAGTGTAGGCGAGCAACGTATACATACAGCAAAACATACACTTAACATAGAACTCTTAAATAAAATACATAATACCCTTGACAAATACAATACATAACACTGGCAAAAATAAACACTAGCCATGAACATATACTCGAGGCTCTGTTCTACTATCTCTTTGCAGGACTTTTCTACTGACTTACATCACTGCAACATTTGGATGCTAATTAACACTATTAGATCCCAGTCGAGCCATCGACAAGCACTTATCTGTCGTTACAGACATCTTACTTAATTGCTGCTGGTTGTTAACTGTTTACTATTCATATCTGACAACTCGTAGCAATTACTTCTGGTGATTACAGTAACTTGGTAAGGAGCTTCAAATGTCAAAAACAACTTGCGAGTGACAAACTCCCAATACGAACTAGTGGGGTTAGTTCGGTGTAGAACTAGGTCTGTCAACTGAATTTATTTACCCAACTTGACTTGTAATGTCTCTTGCGACTTTCAGGGGACAAAAATAATAGTTTTCTTACCAATTCTAATGATTCCCTTCTGATATTCTCAGGATCCTCCTCTGTTGTATATGCGTCAAGCTTTGGCAGAATGTCTAACTCTGGTAGTAGACAACCCAAGCGCTGATTAGTGAGGACCTCTACGGGTGCGAGACCTGTAGTCAGATGCACTGTATGGTTANTCTAACTCTGGTAGTAGACAACCCAAGCGCTGATTAGTGAGGACCTCTACGGGTGCGAGACCTGTAGTCAGATCACAAATTCAACCAGGCCGATCTTGTCTCTCCAGCTCTGCTGACAATCATTGCAATAAATCCTGAGCATTGTACCAATAGTTTTCATGCTTCGCTCAACAGGATCACTCTGAGGGTGACTTATTGAAATTGTTGTAGGCACTATACCTAACTGCTAAAGCCCTTCTTGCCAAAATTCTCCTGTAAACTGAAAACCTTTATCAGACAAAATACAGGGGGGTTTTCCAACTTCAGAAACGTATAACTTCAATTTTTGCAGAAGCTTGCACCACAGGGTAAAATATAATAAATTTGGAAAACAAATCCAACATTACAAACACATACTTTACCCCTGCCTTGGATCTGGGTAAAGGACCAAAGATGTCGACAGAAACTAATTCCAAAGGTTCTTGCGGTAAAATACCTTGCAGTTCCCCTTGTAGGTTTTCAGTAGGCTGCTTTGCTTTCTGACCCAAGATAATGGTGCGTACCATATTGGGCCAGTACATAAGGCGTTTTGAGAATACCACACAACTTATTAGCTCTAAGGTGTAGAGTGAATTTCGTAAGCAACTTGAGGCTGGATACTAACTGGAATAACAGGTTTCCAATCTTGCTCAAAATTGCTAATATTTTCACCCTGCTAGAACAAAACATTGTCTTCAGCCAAACAGAAAATGCTGTGAAACTTGTCTTCAGGTGGTAGAGCTTCCAACTTGGTTCGTATCTTCTGACAATACACATCCTGTTCCTGTAACTTGGCTAGCAGTCTCAGNGTGGTAGAGCTTCCAACTTGGTTCGTATCTTCTGACAATACACATCCTGTTCCTGTAACTTGGCTAGCAGTCTCAGAAGTTCCTCAAGCTGTTTATTTGACTTGATGGCAGATGAGTTTACGCTGGCAATCACGAACTCTTTCAGCTTCTTTGGTGGTCATAGCAGATCAGGTTCTGCATCTGGTATCCAACTCAAATAGTCTACAGCCTCACTGTCGACGACACTAATGTATTGCACATCAACATCATACTCCTCCAAATACAAAAGCCAAGGAGTAAGTCGATCTACGAAAGCTCTTCTAGTCTTCAAGCATATCAAAGCTTGATGATCTGTCAGTAGTTTTATCCTCTCACCTAGCAACAGGCTACAAAATTCTGCAACGCCCACACTATGGCTAACGTTTCATGTTCAGTCACAGTATAATTATTCTCAGTGTTATTCAGTTTTCAACTAGCCATCACTACTGTCTTCTCAATCCCTTTATCATCTACCTGGGCTAACTTCACTTCCCAAGCATACGCAGATGCGTCGATGTACAGTAAAAATGATCTTTCCTGGATAGGATGATAGATTACATGGTCTGTCAGAAAAATCTCTTTAAGATGTTTAAAAGCTTGCTGGTGCTCTTCCAACCAATTCCAAATTTGCCCTTTCTTCAATAGCAAAAATAAAGGTAAATNAAGATGTTTAAAAGCTTGCTGGTGCTCTTCCAACCAATTCCAAATTTGCCCTTTCTTCAATAGCAAAAATAAAGGTACAGCTATCTTCAAAATTTTGTCAGAGTAATTTCGATAGAAACCAACCACACCCAGAAATGATCTCAGCTGATGGACATTTTGAGGAGTAGGAAAATGTGTAATGGTGTGCATCTTATCAGGAGCAGTGCGAATTCCCTCACTAGACAAAACATGTCCCAGAAATGGTAACTCAGATCTGCAGAACAGCGACTTCCTGATCTTCACAGTCATTCCAGCTTTTTGAAGTTTCGACAACACAATACGTACATGCTGTATATGCTCTTCAAAATTTGCAGACGTGATGATAATGTCGTCCACGAAACCTCTACATTCTTCTCCTAATGTAGCAGTGAGACATCTGGTGAATACGGCTACCGTGTTGCACACACCAAACGGCATAACTCTATAAACACAAACTGTTGGTTCTTGAACAAAAATGCAGTGTACTGCATAGACTCATCACAGACAAAAGTACTTGCCAATTCACAGGTGACATCTAGTGTAGTCAAAAACCTTAAACCATGGTACAGCCTTAACACATCTCGACTCTGAATAGGACATTCCCTGTCTTTGACTATAATCTTGTTCAGACTGCGTGCATCCAAGCATAGCCTTACCAAACCATCCTTCTTCCTGACACAAAGCATAGGACTGGCCTCCCATTTCAATACATTCCAGTCAATCATGTGCTTTAAGTACTCTTCAGCTTCAGGTAAATACTTAGCTGGAATAGGGTAAGCTTTCTTATGAAACAGTACATTATCCAGGACTTTAATCTTTACTTTACACAACAAATTTCTACCTGGTATCTCTGACATGCAAGATTGATGATGGAATAAGATGATATGCAACTGCTGCTTCTGAAGTTCAGTAATAGTTGTAACTGAAGTAATGGCATTAGTAATCTCCTCAGAAGTACTTGGTGAGACAAGATGAATGGGTTTTTAGATAATTGAAAAAATACCATAATGTTTCCTGATTAAACCAACAACACTGTCAGAAGTCTACCACTTCATTGGCACTGGTAGAGGCAAATTACAGTCCGGTGAAGTGATGAGCCAGTAACCAAAGTTCAAGATGATACCATATTGAGACGTGCCTAAAATTAGTGGTTTCACAAGTCCTTTAACCAGTGGCGGATTTACACATTTGCCGCCAGTAGGCTATTCAAATTTTGCCGCCACTACCGACCTCTACAATTGGATACCCTAGTTCACAATCATATTAATTACAATTTTTTTGTCAATGAAATTGTAACTTTATGATTTGTGCACTATCGTCCTAATTACACCACCTTTTTTTCTCGTAATTAGAATGATTGTGAACTAGGGGATCGATTAGTCAGTTTCTAGATTATTTTTACAACCCAACGATTTAGTTAAGATTGCACAAGAAATAGTTTTTGGGTATATTTCTGAGCTAATAAAAGCTCAATCATGTACTACTAATAAGGCGGGGTAAGGTATGCCTCAATACTACTTACACAATAATGTACATTCGGTAAACGTAATTAAATAATTTTTATTGCGCTTACTTACAGTTTAAAAACAATATATTCAATTATCTGGTAACAATCCGGCTGATGATGTCGATGAAATTCAATTAATTAAGTAATGAAAGTTTTACAATACCTTTTTGCACGATTTTCTATTGGTAAAAGCATTAATTATATCGTCGTATGAAATCTTGTTCATTAGTTCTGACNTACCTTTTTGCACGATTTTCTATTGGTAAAAGCATTAATTATATCGTCGTATGAAATCTTGTTCATTAGTTCTGACGTATGCACAAAAGAGCTGGCGTTTAGTTTTTCTTGGCTTAAGGTAGATCTTAGATAATTTTTCACACGTTTTAAGCAAGAAAAGCTTCTCTCACCCGAACAATTTGTAGCTGGTGTACATAGAGCCATGCAAACTGCTATATCCAAGTTTGGATAAACTTTTTGCAAATTCTGTTTTCACAGGAACGAAGATAGACTTTTCAATGATCCAGAATCTGGTTTTACCAAAATTCTTTCAGAAGAAATGTGGCATTGAAAATGTATGCATTCTTGAACTAAGTCAGTGTCTAAATCATTATGATAAATTTCTTCCAAGAAAAGGGTTTTTTCCGTAAGAGTTGATGATGACAATTCACTCGTTTTGGTCAGAAATGAAAACTTTTCATTGAACCTGTTGTAGGCCTCCTGCCGTTTTTCTAATTCGGATACGAGTCTATCAATGAGGACGAGAAATGTGTTAACCCTGAAAGTATCACTCGCAGTCATTCTAATTTCTTCATCGGGTGTTTCATCATAATTTTTTTTCCTTTTCGGTTGTCTTTTTCCCATGTCTTTTGTATACTGCTTCGACACGCTTAATTCCATCGCCTTTTGTTCGAAATAATTAAAATTTTCTCGTTCAGCTACGAAAAACTTGCAAAGAGATTCGTAAAGATCAGCAACAGTGATCAAATCTACGGTAGAAGCCTGAATTTGAAAATCCATTTTGTTTATTCTTTCCAAAAATACATTCCACACAACAACCATTACCGCCGTTTCCAGTTTTTTCTAAATTCAAAAGTATTCCCGTAGCTTCGGTTTGCGTTACAGGCTATTTGGTACAATCATTCTTGATTGATTCCAAAGTTTTAAGGACTTTGTGCCAACAATCTCTCAAACTTCTACATGTGTCCTCTCTAGCTGACCAACGTGTCAGATTTACTCTCTTTAGCGTTTTCCCTTTCCCGATTTCAGTCATTTATTTTTGCCAGCGCTGTGTCGAACTTACAAAAAAAAAGTAGATTTCTTGAAGCAACATGAAGAAGTGACAAGCTTCTGTGCAAGATTCAGCAGACGCAGTTGCCACTAAATTTAAAGAGTGGGCAGAGCAAGGAACGAAAAAAGCAAAAGGTGCTTGGCTTTGAATTTGAGCCTGTAAGCCATTGTACACACCAGACATGTTCGCGGCATTATCATATGATTGTCCACGACAGTCTTCAATATTTATGCCCAGTGTTTTGAGTTCCGAAATAATGGCAGAAAACATTTCTTCAGCTTTATGTCCCACTGAGGGCAAAAACTTGAGAAATCTTTCACACGGTTCGCCTGTTTCCAAAACGTATCTAATGACGAGGGTAAGTTGGTCCACATGTGCTATATCTGGTGTTGAATCGATGATTAAGGAAAAATATTTCGCCCTTCTTATCTCGTCTCCAATGTGTTTTAAGACTTTATGACCCATCAAGAGAATAAACTCATCGCAAACGGTCTTTGATAAGTAACTGGTACTTCCAGATCCTTGATTCCCAAATCGTTCAATATGACTGGCTAAAAAAGGATCGAATTCAGCTAACAGTTCCAAAATCATACAATAATTTCCGTTATGCGGATCACCGAACTTTTCATTTTTTCCTCTGAAAGCGAGGCCTCTTGAACACAGTCGCTTCACTACGGCAACAACCCTCTTCAGAACGTTTCTCCAATAAGTAATTTCTTCATCAATCTGGACATGCAGTAAATTATCGAGTCGGCCATCAATCTCACTTCTAACTTTCAAACTAAGGATACTAGATTTATGACGCGCAGAGTTTTCATGCTGAGCTACTCGGTGTTCTGCATTTTTCCAGTCATTAAATCCTTCGTTCTCAAACTGAGTCTTATTCTCCAATGGACCGAATGCCAAACAGGGCCCGCAATATACAGATCTTTTACTTTCAGAATAAACCAGCCAATTTCGGTCATTCACTTCATTATTTTTCATTTTTCTTTGGAAGATACTCACTGGCAAGAAACGACGCTGATCAGCATATATTTTTTCACTTTTAGAGAAGTCACAAGACTTGTTTTGATCGAAGCCGTACCTTGCGATAATCTCCCTTAAGGTATCGTTGATTTCCCATAAAGCTGGATCTTTGTTTAGATTTACTGTTGTTTGCACTTGGTCATTACTTAACGTCTGATTCTGATACGCATCTTCAATTGTTATACTTATTGATGATTCCTCTACCGCCTCTACGTCAAAAACATAAATATCCGTTTTTTCAAAAGTAGATGGTTCAACAGATGACTGTTGTTGTTGGGCCGCAGAGTTCAAATCCGTTTCATCTTTTCCAGATTGTATTGTGTCAGTGCATGTTGTTGAAGTTCCTGGTCTTTCAACACTACTTCCACTTCCACTTTTAAAAAAACTGTCAATTTTTATCGTTTTACGGATAATCTGTTCTTGTTCTTCTTTTTTTATTTTGGCCTTCTTTTTATACTCAGCTCCACTAAGTCGCTTTCTCCCATCACTCATTCTAACAATTTCTTGGATTCCAAGAACTGAAATAAAAAAGATTACATTGGGAGTTTTATTTCTCGTACATCCTTTGTTCAGACTTCAGACATTGAATAATTACCTAACATAAGTACAAGAAATTTATTTAAGTATGATATAACAAAAAAATCGAAATTTCTTTGCATAGCTTCCGAAACAGCTATTTATCAAGTTAAATTACGTCTTACTGATTCGTTACGGATGATTTATTGTAATATATTATGATTACTTACCTACTATAAGTTTCTACGCACCGGTGATATTATGCTATGAAATTATTCATACAATCCACGAAACACTTTGAAAAATTACAGCACACAACCAGAAAAAGTAAATACGGGACGGGACTTGCCCGTTTGTATCGCCGGCCGCCGCTCTATATCTATCTCTCTGGAACTCAATGCCACCACGCGGCGTATGCCTACAACAGCACGACCCCGCTTCGGCTCCCGCGGCGGCCGCGCCGCCCTGCGCTCGTGCAGTCAATTCGGCCAGACACACTTAGCGAACGGTCATGTCACTCGTTCCCGCGCCGTAACCAAATGCGACTACGCAAATTGTAGAAACATTTATCTAAGTGGTGAAACATATTACATGTTGAATTGTTTGTGTGTACCTAATAACATTTAGGTATATAAATACGAATCTTTTTAATTTCTGTAAGACATAAAAAAAAATTTGGCCCCAAATTTGCCGCCCCTAAAATCTGCCGCCCTAGGCTCCAGCCTACTCAGCCTGCTGGTAAATCCGCCACTGCCTTTAACTATCAGTACATTAGCTAACTTGTTAGAACCTAGACCTTCAATAGTGCACACGGTCTGTCGCTTAACCACTGGACTTGCTCTCGAAGTCACATCTATAATCTTTAGTCTGGGAACTGGTAAAATAGGAAGCTTGTAACCAAGGCTTTCAATTTCCTTTATTAGCTCTTTATTTACACAGATAACTTCAGCTCCACTATCTAACAGAGTAAGTATATTCACATTACAAACTCTAAGATTAACTACAGGGCACAATGATACTCTTGAACAGGGTAAACTCTCCTCACTTTCCCTTAGTAAGAATTCCTTTCAGTCTCGTCCATCAAAGTAAAACTGTTGAAATGTTACATTCAGACTTTACTTGATTTGGAAAAACTTTCTCAGATGATGGTGCAGTTGTTGCAGTAAACTTAGGCACTACAGGTGTCCCCACTAAATCAAACTGGATCAGCGCTGGGAGACGTTCTACACCAACCCTCTCTATTTTAACTGTTGCCTAGAGGTTGAAGCATTCTCAACTGCTTCAGTGACTACAACTCCATTTCTAGCAGGTGGAGGAAATGGCGGTGCTAAAGGATTTAAACCTTCATGTCTTTGGAAATATCCCTGTTGACTGCTTGCGTTATTTCCTAGCTAGAAAAATGGGTTTGCAAGGGGTTGAGGTGGTACATTCATATGTGAGACAGCTTGCCATGGCTTATTACGCTTTGATTTGCAAATTCTTGTTATTGGTTACTTGTTGGTACTAAATAGTTGGGCTGTAGGGTACCAATGGGTTGTACAGGCCACAAATATTTACCTTGCTTAGCAGATCCTTTACCAGTAGGTGAGTTAGGTCAACTGACTCGTCTTACCTTCCTTTGTAGGNCAGATCCTTTACCAGTAGGTGAGTTAGGTCAACTGACTCGTCTTACCTTCCTTTGTAGGCATTACATACATGGTACCATAAGTGTGTATGTATGCATTAGGCTGAGGTGGAGCGTTAACCTTTTTTCTTACCGCAGTTACTTTTCCTCCTATATCCTGGAAAAAAATCTCTTTCCTCATCTTTTACCATTTTGGTAGAACTGTTGTTTGTTCTGCTCGGGGATAGTGCTCGAAATTTTCAATATTCTCAGAATTAGATTCAAATCCTAGAACATTAACTCTGGGATTACTATTTGAAAATTGATTAGCTGAATCCCCTGGTATTTGCCTATTCTGCCTCTAATACCAAGGTCGAGTTCAAGGTTAAACCTGCCTGTCAAACTCTTGAATCTGTGGAGGTTTTTGCCTCTCATGTTGATCAATTTTGAGGATTTGGTGCCGGAAACCTGACAGATTTCTGAAAGGTCTGTCCGCCCATCTGTCTTGGTATCTAGGAGGTAATTGTGAAACTATGACCACCGCGAATTCCTCATCGCCCATCGAGGCATTCAGATGACTTGTCCTCTCAAACATTTCACTGGAATGCTGCTCCAATGTTTTAGTGCGTTTGGGGTCGTATTTTTCTAAATGGAGACGAGCTCTCAAATTTCCCTGAATACGTGCACTCCAGTATTGCTCCAGNGTTTGGGGTCGTATTTTTCTAAATGGAGACGAGCTCTCAAATTTCCCTGAATACGTGCACTCCAGTATTGCTCCAGGAAAATTTGTTTACAGTGTTCAAATGTGTGCACTTTTTCCTTCTCCATCTCCCACCAGAAAAATGCAGTTGACTGAGACTTAAGCCTATGCATAACAAAAACTCTTTGTCATTTAAACCAAACAATTTAGAATATTCCTTTAATTTCCTTACATAAATGATAGGGTTTTCGAAACTGTAACCAGAAAACGTCGGAACCCCTTCCGACCATTTGTTTTGCTCGATGTTGTAGCATCGCAGCAGTAGGGTTCAATACAGAGGAAAACCTTCAGGTGCTACCAAATGCCTACCAGAACTGTATGCAAAATTGTGAGTTTCATTAGAATTGCTAGATAGATGTGTGTGTGNGGTGCTACCAAATGCCTACCAGAACTGTATGCAAAATTGTGAGTTTCATTAGAATTGCTAGATAGATGTGTGTGTGACTCTGCGACTTGCATTGCACTTAACCTCCTCTTTATCTCACTTAACTTCTCCTGCAATTCTTTANGTGTGTGTGTGACTCTGCGACTTGCATTGCACTTAACCTCCTCTTTATCTCACTTAACTTCTCCTGCAATTCTTTACTTTGTTGTTCGAAATTTTGTTTAGCAGTTTGATATGCTGCTTCTGTTTGGTTAAGTCTTCCATCAACGTGTCGCTCAAAATTAACCAGTTGGTTATCCACATTTGCTAAGATATTAGGGTCAGGTGCTTGAGAAGTAGAAAAACGCCTACTTTCTACTTGTGTAATACGGTTATCCAGACCGGACATCTGCCCTTCTTAAGAGCTACGTGTGTGTTCCAAATTAGTAGTGAACTTCTTAGCTACTAGCTCTATAGTGTTTTGCACTTTAGAACCACTTGCAAGTACAAAAACAATTTGCTCCTCTATTGAATCTAACGCATGAGTAATACGTTCATCAACCCTTATTTCTAAGCATTCAAATTATTTTTGCAACACATCTACTTTACTTTTGTGTGTAGCCCGACTGGTTGCAATTTCAGTTACGGCAGTGTGCAATTCATTAACCGACTATTGTGGGTGATCTAATTCTGCCTGCAAAGTGATTACATTATTTGAGACCCCCCCCCATCAATTCAGATATTTTATTATTTATGGCCTAAAATTTGTTTCCCAGAGAATTAAATTTGATGTCAAAATCAGTTTTGTGAGCATCCAATTTATTATTTAGATCAGTCTTTTGTTCATTAATTTTATTGTGAAGACCTTGTGTTACTTCTTGGATTCAGCCTGGATAGAATCTAGCTTACTATTAATGACTTGCATAAATAGCATAAGTAATGGTAAGGGGTTACTTTGACCTGGTGCAATATTAACATTTGCAATAGGAACATTTTCGTTAAAGTTTTCAGTAATCATGCTCTGTACAAAATTATTATTTCCATTAATATTTTCCTCTCCTACAAAAATAGTATCCTCATAGTATTCCAGACACGCTGAGAGTAGTAGAATCGTTGTCAACCATTTCGTTCATGTTTATCTCCCATAACAAGTGTAAGAAACTTCTCAGAAAATAAGGTTCTCGAGTAAGAAAATTGTTCAGCACCAGTTCTTATTTGTTGGCAGACACGTTGAGAGCCAAAAACCTTCAAGAAGATAATTTAAAAAAAAAGACTTCTCTTTGCTGTACTTGTGTGGTGTGTGAACTCACAAATGATCAAATTTGTAGTGTGAAAGAAAAACCGAATTTTAAATTAATAATTATGTAGAAATTTGCCGAACATGAGAATGAAGCATTGCAAATTCCTACTATTTCACTTACTTCCTCTTTGCTCGTGGCGTCTGGCTGTGCGATAATGAAACCACGTGAATTGGATTCCCTTAGAGATATTTAGAGCATGAGAAAAAGCTAAATTCTTACAATAGCAAAGTAAGAATGGCTGATTCTTTATACACAAGTCAGGTAAGTACTTAATATGAAGTTTTTAATCCTTAACATCGACCATTAAAGGCTTTGAAATTATATGAGTACACATGACACTTTTGCATGAATANTACTTAATATGAAGTTTTTAATCCTTAACATCGACCATTAAAGGCTTTGAAATTATATGAGTACACATGACACTTTTTGTTCCGACACAAATTTTATGCCCTTCACTTATATCAACAAAAATAATTTAAAATTACAAATGCACTATCTTGAATATTTTAATTAAAATTTTGATATCTAATGTTCAGAAATATGGTAGTGCACATACGTAGCTATTCTTTCAAAAATGCTGAGCCATACCCAATGTAAGCCATACCCTTACGGTACTGGTGGAGAAGGCAGCTCTTGTAGTTTGATGCACTTCAAAACTACTGCAATGCATTTTGGGCCTCTTTTTATAATGCCCCGCATATTTAATTCCACTAGGCACATCTCTAACACCTTTCCTAGCATTACGGTGAGCGGTATATGCAAAATTTATAAGAAATCTTGCATCACAAAAATTACGACGTACCTTTTTCCATGGCGTCTATGGAGAGAGTACTCAATCAACAGGGTTCACACAGGAATGCTAGTTAAAAACAGGAAATTCCAATATAAACGTCACTTCCTGAGACGTTGCTATCTTATCCGTTCTATAATTTAATACGTTCCTCCGTGGCGAAACTTCTTGATTAAACCAGGTAGAGTGCAAAGAGAAAACGATGACCAATATAATTAACACTTACAAAGATAATTGTGCTCAGTTCATATAGCAAAGTAAACGAAAGAAATAGAACTGTCAAAATACGTTAAATGTAAACAACCGAAATAAATAAATAAAAGTTAGAGGTGATGTACTTAATTATAAATTCTAGTATACTTGAGGGAGGGGCTTTAACATTACGTTTAAAATAAATAAACATTCAACTCAAAATATACTGAAACATAAACAAATAACTTTAAATGCTGAAAGATTTATACTGTTAAAGCAGATAATTAATTAGTTTTTGTTTAATGGAGAATGAACTTCAAGATTATGTGGGATAATGTTTTGATAAGGTAAAGAAAACCCTGAGAGTTATATTATGTCACTGAAGTTGATAGATATTATCACACTGGTTTCACTCATATGCACGTTACGCAAGGTAAAATAGCTGCATGGAGATTGAGGTCATTAACACACGCACACGCTAGTGACACACAATACACTCCCAACCATGTTTGCATATAAGTCGTTCAGGACTTACAGTTTTGATGTTAAATTCAAACTGGAACAAAAGTTAAATCTTTATTTATTCATTGGGGAATAATTTACATTTGCTCTTTTCTCTCCTTTCTCTTCTCAGTATTTTTCCGTTGTACACGCGAGGAGTTCTACTCTTGTATGATATCCTATAATGGATTTGTAGGAAACAGTTATGTATATATTATGTGATTATTACGTCGTTACTTGGAAATAATTTTCTTGTTGCAATTGTTGATTGATTATTATGTTTTTCACAAGATCTTATTGAGATTTGAATGGGGTAATTATTCTTGATTGTTGAAATAGCACATTTTAACGGAATATTTAGAGATGCTCAGGACTAAGGAATCATTACTCCTGAAACAACTCAATTTCCTAAGAAGTTGCATAGGGTCTTCAGATTTGTATAGGATTGTTAGGACAATGTGCTATGTTAAAGATTTACATTGCCTAAAATTAGTAACAAATTAGTCTAAAATTAGTAACAAAATGGTAGTTGGTGAGATACAACTTTGCAAAATTTTTGCAAGTGAACTTCAAGAAATTTCATAAGTGCTATTGTGAACATGTAATTTTGAAACTATTGGTTACAGTGGTAAAATGAAATGATACAGAACAATAAACATTTTTGGTGTACTCGAACATTAGCGTACAATAGAATGTTTTCCGCTATACGCCCTACTACAAGTGACGTTTGTGTTACTCATTTAAGCATTAATAATTTGTTTAAAACACTTTTAAGTATGCTTTGCAGTGATAAGTGTTGCTACCAATTGCTGATCCATATATGTTCCTGAGTTTCGGCATGGAAGAGTGAAGCAGACAGGCGAGTGTCCACGACTGCCGCGGGACCCGAACCNATATATGTTCCTGAGTTTCGGCATGGAAGAGTGAAGCAGACAGGCGAGTGTCCACGACTGCCGCGGGACCCGAACCGAAACAACATGGCAATAACAAACTGTTGTCCTTGCCGGTTCACTTTGCATCCTTACTTACGTTTGAATCTACGAGGCATCTTGGGAAGCACTGCTGCCAACTTGATATTGCTTTAAAAATAAAAGCTTTACTAACACTTGCAACACAGTTTCTGTGTTTCTTTTTTCGTTTCAGATGAACTCGTTAGAACGAAGATGTAATAATTGCCCAGATAATGTATACAATTTAATTTTCATGTTTCAAGTTATTAATGTTGAAGTTTTTAGTAATGTGTTGTGTAATGTATAATATGTCATATATGTAATACTTTTGTTTCTGAAAATTAGTACTGGTATTTCAAACTGGATTTCAAATAAACAACAAGAGACACTGTTCTTCACTTGGTAAACATAAACACCACATTTAAATTTTATAGAAAAATTTGTAATATTAAAAAATTTGTAAGCCGTCAAAAATTTGTTGAATGTTTATTTATTTTTAAAAGGTAATGTTAAAGCCCTAACCCTCAGGTATAGCTAGAATTATAATCAAGTACATCACCTCCAACTTTTATTTATTTATTTTGGTTTGTTTACATTTAACGTATTTTGACAGTGCTATTTCTTTAATTTATTTTGCTATGTGAACTGAGCACAATTATCTGTGGAAGTTTTAATTATGTTGGTCATAGTTTTCTCTTTTCACTTTACCTGTTTTAATCAAGCAGTTTCGCCACGGAGGAATGCATTAAATTGCAGAACTGATAAGATAGCTCAGGAAATGACGTTTATCTTGGAATTTCCAGTTTTTAATTAGTGTCCCCGTGTGAACCCTTTTGATTAAAGACTCTCCGTAGACGCCATGCAAAGCGGTACGTCATGTAACTTTTGTGCTGCAAGATTTCTTTTAAATTTTGCGTTTTNCTCTCCGTAGACGCCATGCAAAGCGGTACGTCATGTAACTTTTGTGCTGCAAGATTTCTTTTAAATTTTGCGTTTTTTGTGCTTTTTGAAAGAACAGTTACGTAGGTGCGCTGCCATATTTCTAAACTTTGGATTTAAAAATTTTAATTGAAATCTTTAAGAGTACATTTGTAGTTTTGAATTATTTTTGCTGATTTAAATGAACGGTGTAAAATTTGTGTCGAACATTTACCAGAAGTCAGCAGATAGAATCTCTAGCTAACTAGCTTTGCATTATCATGAACATTGAATAAAGCTTAATTTTCGCAGAATTAATAAGCCAGTGCAACTTTATTTTCTCATGCAAATTACCAATTTTGCTTACTGAATTTTGAGAGGTGATTTAACCTTCAGATCTTTTGAAAGATTAATTTTATATNGCAAATTACCAATTTTGCTTACTGAATTTTGAGAGGTGATTTAACCTTCAGATCTTTTGAAAGATTAATTTTATATTTGAACAACAGCAATTTTTTTTTGATATTGGATTATAATTTCTAGATATTTCTGTACTTAATAATTTTCACTTTATCCTTGAATTCACCATTTCTGACATGTATTTTTATTTTGGCAATAAAACTACAATTACTCACTCTGCATATGAATAGCTTTGTTTGTGTAGTATTGAAAGCAGTTGTAGTATTTTATTTCTTAAGTGTTTATTATGTTTTAGTGTTTCATTTTCATACAAATAGTATGAAAATTAGTGCAGTACATGTGTGTGCATATAAAACAGACTGTTGATTTGAGTGTATAAAATATAAGCAAAGACGTGATTCACCTGCACGATTTCCATATAAAATATAGAACTACTGGGAAAAAAACTGTAATTATAAAAAGAACTATCCTGCAAAAGATATATGTAAAAAATTTTGTTAGAATGCCACATTTTATCTCAGCTCAACAATTTGGTCGCAAAAACATATAAAAACATGCAAACTTAAAAAAACTGGTTAAACTTATTTATTAGCTTTGTTTATTTGATTTCTATGTTATAAGAACATGGCATTTTTATGTTTATGGTACATGTATTCTCTTNCTCTCCGTAGACGCCATGTAAAGCGGTACGTCATGTAACTTTTGTGCTGCAAGATTTCTTTTAAATTTTGCGTTTTATGTGCTTTTTGAAAGAACAGTTACGTAGGTGCGCTGCCATATTTCTAAACTTTGGATTTAAAAATTTTAATTGAAATCTTTAAGAGTACATTTGTAATTTTAAATTATTTTTGCTGATTTAAATGAACGGTGTAAAATTTGTGTCGAACGTTTACCAGAAGTCAGCAGATAGAATCTCTAGCTAACTAGCTTTGCATTATCATGAACATGGAATAAAGCTTAATTTTCGCAGAATTAATAAGCCAGTGCAACTTTATTTTCTCATGCAAATTACCAATTTTGCTTACTGAATTTTGAGAGGTGATTTAACCTTCAGATCTTTTGAAAGATTAATTTTATATTTGAACAACAGCAATTTTTTTTTGATATTGGATTATAATTTCTAGATATTTCTGTACTTAATAATTTTCACTTTATCCTTGAATTCACCATTTCTGACATGTATTTTTATTTTGGCAATAAAACTACAATTACTCACTCTGCATATGAATAGCTTTGTTTGTGTAGTATTGAAAGCAGTTGTAGTATTTTATTTCTTAAGTGTTTATTATGTTTTAGTGTTTCATTTTCATACAAATAGTATGAAAATTAGTGCAGTACATGTGTGTGCATATAAAACAGACTGTTGATTTGAGTGTATAAAATATAAGCAAAGACGTGATTCACCTGCACGATTTCCATATAAAATATAGAACTACTGGGAAAAAAACTGTAATTATAAAAAGAACTATCCTGCAAAAGATATATGTAAAAAATTTTGTTAGAATGCCACATTTTATCTCAGCTCAACAATTTGGTCGCAAAAACATATAAAAACATGCAAACTTAAAAAAACTGGTTAAACTTATTTATTAGCTTTGTTTATTTGATTTCTATGTTATAAGAACATGGCATTTTTATGTTTATGGTACATGTATTCTCTTAATATCTTTGAATAGCCTGCTTGCCTCCCACAAAGGTGAATTCGGTTCAATCCCCAGCCAGGCCACTCCCGGATTTTTGTATGTGGGAATCGTGCCAAACAATGCTTCTGGTCGGCAGGTTTTCAAGGGNTTTATTAGCTTTGTTTATTTGATTTCTATGTTATAAGAACATGGCATTTTTATGTTTATGGTACATGTATTCTCTTTATATCTTTGAATAGCCTGCTTGCCTCCCACAAAGGTGAATTCGGTTCAATCCTCAGCCAGGCCACTCCCGGATTTTTGTATGTGGGAATCGTGCCAAACAATGCTTCTGGTCGGCAGGTTTTCAAGGGGATCTCTCGTTCCCCCGTCCTTTCATTCCGGTGCTGCTCTATTCTCACCTCAATCACCCTCATCTGCTCTCAAGACCTCGCTGTTAAGGACCACCTACATTGTTTCACTCACTCACTCATTATATATTATTGTAATACTTGCACACTGCAATGTTAACTTTGTAAAAATTGTAAAATTTGCCCTTTTTATATATACTGCTGTACCAAAAACTTTAACATCCAGTTTAATAAATCAACATAATTTCCGAAACTAAGAAATGCCATTTTAAACAGTTTTGACATCTATTTCGGTACTATCGAATGGTGTTCCAACGAGCAATTGATTATGTGAACATTATAAAAGTAGATTGAGCAAAAACTATTGCAACTGATTTCTCAAACCAACTACGTTTTTTTTTACATGCCAGTCCTACACAATTATTCTGTTTTTTTTGCAAAGCATTTGATTATTTTGCGATTTCAACTTACTTAAGCAAATTCTACAAAAATTTTGTGATTTTGNTTTTTTTTGCAAAGCATTTGATTATTTTGCGATTTCAACTTACTTAAGCAAATTCTACAAAAATTTTGTGATTTTGTTGCTTGAGAAAAACAAGTGTTCCTAAAAATGGTGTTTACATGTGCCCCTATTTTTAAGTTTTACGAGTCAAAATATTTTACTATGTGTAAAAATACTAACAAATTAAAATGTGGTGCAATACCATTAAAATTATACACTGGTGGGCAGTATAAAAAACTGAGTCCAACAAGTGAAAGTTGTACCATTGAACATAAATAATAATATAGAAGGGTTGAAGTCACATCTAAACATCTGTATTTTGGGAACTGGTTTCCTGTCTCAGCACTAGGAACCTATGTAATTCCCTAAATTTGTCCATGGTGCAATCATGCAGGGAGCCAAGTACACTAGAACCTGACTGATATGGTGCCTCAAGGTTTCCAGGAATGGGGTTGTTGGTTACGGTTTGTAAGCAGCAAATATTTTGGGAAATTTTGGACTAATTTTGACCCACCATCAACCCAAGTTGAAATTTGAATTTTTTTGTATGAAGGCCATGTTTAATTGTCTTTGGCACCAAAGTACAAGTATTTTATTAAATATAGATTTATTTTGATAGGCAGACATCTTTAAAAGAAATCAATATCCCTGAGGCGTATACTTGGTACTTCCCATCACCAAAAATGTTCATAAACATTGAACGGTGCATAAGTTTTACACAGCGCTAATTCCATTTTCAATGGCTTCTGGTAAAAAATGTCAGAGGATTCATTATTAAAATATTAATTTATTTCAATTGACGCAAGTCTTCTGAATAAACTGATATTGGTGAAGGCCATATAAGACACACCTTTATCGTCAAATAATGCATGAGCACTGTGCTTGTAACTCATGGTAACAGCAACAGGCATCATACAGAAAATCAAAGTATGTGGTTTTGAAATATCTGTTGGTCTTAAATAAACAAATCTTGTAGACATATTTATTCACCATTGTATCAAAAATCACATGTTTTTACATGAAAAATTAACTACTTCAAAAGGCAGATGTCTACCAAATGAGATGTTCATTGCTGTGGCTAAAACATAATTGACTCATACATGTGAACATCTGGCTTGGAGGAGGGATAAGCTTTAGCTTTCTCAGTTTACCTTCAGGTGATACATCGGCACAACCAGCTTGATCTTGTTTCCTCCCCTTACGTGGTGGGTAAGGAGGGGAATGGTTGCTAAACAACCAGCATGGAATCTTTGCACCCTCTTTCTCTCTTGTCCGGTCAAGTTGTTGTTGAAGGGAGCCTGTGGAGGGGTGGTCACTGTGTGGTGGTGTCGTAATTTTTAGATCTGACCTACTTGCGATTAGTAAAGTTCTCGCTAGGAGATTTGCAACTAAAATAAATGCAACAAACTTATTTTTAGTACTATTCCCTTCAAATTTTCAACCTTAAACAAATTCTTTATACAGTTCCTCAAAAATTAATCGTAAAGGGGAGATGATTGCAATAAATTGAGTTGCAACAGTCAGGTTCTAGTGTGACTTATGCTACCCTCATTCCTTTCTCCCCTTCTCCCTCTTGGTTTATTCTAGTGACTCAAATGTTTAACTTTCTTAGAGAGAGAGTAGTGATAGCTTGTAGTAAAATGTGAGGGTTGTCTTATTTGTGAGGTCATCCTATATTCAGGTAAATTAAATAATTACTCTAGTAAAAATAGTAATAGTTTTAAACATTTTTTNTTTGTGAGGTCATCCTATATTCAGGTAAATTAAATAATTACTCTAGTAAAAATAGTAATAGTTTTAAACATTTTTTCTAATTTTTTTATTAAGTTTACTATTATATGTGAGTAGAACATTATTAAACAAAGGTGACTCGTGAGTAGTTTTCTAGAGATTATGAAAATAATTTTCCTTTGAGTGCTTTTTGTTATAACAAAAGNGAAAGGTGACTCGTGAGTAGTTTTCTAGAGATTATGAAAATAATTTTCCTTTGAGTGCTTTTTGTTATAACAAAAGCAAGACATGTCTATACCAGTGAAGAAAATAACAATGAAAAGGAAAATTTGTCATGTATCATACTAACCATTAAATTAAAAAGCAATATATTCACAAAATATTGAATGAAATTGGAGTTGTTTGAGGACAAAATTAAATGAGGTAAAATTATGCTGCTTGTGGATTATTTTCCTGAGGTGTACAACTTCTACATTTTACTTAAATACTTTACTTGCCTGTTATATACTCAGAAAAACCAGTTTTCCCAGATGTTAACAAACTTATGTATAGTTAATAACTGGTGTAAAAATCTACGTGAATTTGAAATAATAATCTTTGTTATATACTATGAAATTTTTCACATACTTAATGTTGAAGATATATATTTCAGTATAAATTTATGCATATACCAAGTATAAATGTCATTCTTTATTTCATACAGAATTTTATAACAACTTTGAAACATATTTGNAATTTATGCATATACCAAGTATAAATGTCATTCTTTATTTCATACAGAATTTTATAACAACTTTGAAACATATTTGCACATGTTTCTTGTAAGTTATTCACACCTAATATTTATGCAGAATTTTGGCTACCATTAATGCAGATAACTTATTCATTTTTTTTGATGTTACAGTACATACCAGAGAACAATGAGATNAATTTTGGCTACCATTAATGCAGATAACTTATTCATTTTTTTTGATGTTACAGTACATACCAGAGAACAATGAGATTTCAGTACTTGGGGAAAAGAATCCTTTGGAGACCTGCATTGATATGGAAGACCAAGTATGCGAGGATAAACCTTGCCTTGAAGATAATCTGCTTGACTCTGTCCGTCAGCTTGGAGAATGTACCATTCAGACTATCCCAGGTTGATTAATTGATGTCTGTTGTGTCTGAATTGTATCAACCAGGATAGTCGTGAGATTGGAAACCATGCACTAGGCCTACTAGAAAATGAAGATTTGGCACACCACCTACATTTTTCTGTAAGATAAAGGTAACTAACATTTCGTAAAAATAGTATTTTTTTGATAACTGGAACTGTTGTGTATGTTNTTTTTCTGTAAGATAAAGGTAACTAACATTTCGTAAAAATAGTATTTTTTTGATAACTGGAACTGTTGTGTATGTTTACTGGTATGTTGCACATATATATTGGCAACATTAAACCATGAGTCTTTGGGGTGTATTTTTATTAAATGTGCAAGTGTTATTGTAATATTGTGAGATTTTGTAGTCTTTTCGCAAACACAAGGAAAATATTTGGGCTGTGAATTGCAAAAAATTAGTTATATATGATACAAAATTATTTTCCTGTCACCATTTGTGCTATCCCACTCATTCTTGTGTCAAATTTTGCAATGTGCAGCTCAAAGTGTAAGCCATATATTATATTTACACCACAGAAACAAAATAAACTTGACCTGTTTCCTAGGGAATCTTCAACTTCATTTACTATCAGGATACAGCCAAAGAACAACAATCATCACTGCCACTGTCAGAAGTGTACTGAGGATTAGGCTTTTGTAAATGAAGTTTCATGTACCATCACACCTGATATGCTAACATTTGTTTGGGTTGCCCTTTCAAATAACCAGAAATGAACTAGAACCTTCTACATAAACTAGTACCCCTTCATCTTTCTCTTGCGTGTGTCTGTCATCTAATGAAGCTAGAAATGCCTTAGCTTTTAGTTTGAGTCAAATTTAACTTTCACTAAATAAATAATAATCTCAAGAAATTACAAACAGAAGTAAATTTTAAATTCTGTGATATGGAATCACTTACTAATGGTTGCCACTTGTCTAGTAAACCTGGAAAACAGGGAAATTTCAGGGAATTTGAAAGCTGTCGGGGAAATCAGGGAAACATTATGTAATTTTGAACAGGGAATTCTGTAATATGCAAGCTATATCTGGCCATTCTAATTTTAATTGTGCACCTGTGAAAACAGAATGTATGTCCAATGCAAAAGTACATTTTTTGAGTAATATGTGTGATTTTCTGGTGCAAGTCAGTTAAAACTTTACATGGTATTTTTTGTAGGATGGCTAACCGCAGTGTTGCCACCTGGTTGGCTTGTGGCATGATACTTAAGGTTTAGTTGTTTTGTGTAATGTACAAAGGGCATTTTGTTAAGCATATTACATTGTAAGATCAGAGTAGTTATTTTGGTTGCTGCATTGCAAAGGAGTCAACATAGAAAAATATGTTAAACAAAATGTCATAGAAAAAATTTTTTTTTCATCTGAAAATCAGGGATATGTTAGGGAATTTTCAAAGAGAAAGACGTGACAACCCTGCCTACTGTTTTTCACAGTTTGTCATNCAATCAGGGATATGTTAGGGAATTTTCAAAGAGAAAGACGTGACAACCCTGCCTACTGTTTTTCACAGTTTGTCATGCTGGCTTGGTAGCAAACTTATAAAAAAATTGCTTAAAGTTGCTGTTTTATTTTCTCTTAATCTTTCTCTCTCTTCCTTAAAAACACGTAATTTTACCCATTTGTTGTGAAACATATGATGGTTTCATATGTGTGTGAAGTTCTGTCCTAGCTTTGTATGGGGCATTATCTAATTGCTCTGGTGAATGTTACATTTATTTATGTCATCTATTTATTTTAAGGACAGTAGAACCTCACTGATACAACCCCTAATGGTTTCCAGAAATAGGTTTGTTAGTGAAGGGTGGTTGTAATAGATGTTTTCAGAAATTTTGGATTAATTTTGACCCATCTCCAACTCTTATACAGTAGAACCCCGATAATTTGTATTGTCAAGGGACTGAATGTTAAATATGAATTATCGAGATATTCAAATTAGCAAGATTTCCAATAATCGGGAGCAAAAAAATAAAAAATACATAATAACGAGATTAATGCATTCATATGTAATGATAAACACATAGCTACATAATATGTATACATATGTATATATAAATCAATAATTACATCAATAAAAACACATTAAAAATTTACTTTAAAAAAAAATGTAATTTTCTTTTGGTGCAAGCCTTGCAGACGGGTATTGTCGATGGCTTTGTCAAGCATGTTCAAAGCAGAAAATACTTCATCACCAACGTCTGATTTTGCTAAAAAAATGGCACACGTTGTTGATGTATTGTTTAGCCACTTTAGGTGTAATTGTCGGCACATCATCATCAGTTAGAATCCCAGCTATCGCTAGGCCATCGTCAAAAGTGACGAAATCTTCAAACGTTATAGAATTTTCTTCATTTTGAGGAAGACGATTCCAATTCACAGGGCATTCTAAGTTTTGTTCAGTAACTGCTGATGAAAGTTCCACCTTCGTGAATCCACAAGCACGAAAACAGTTTTTTATTGTGCTGCTTTCGCTAACACTTTGCCACGCCTTGTGAGCAATGTTCATGGCTGAAAATAAGGTGATTTTATGATCCTTCCCATCCTCGATGATGTCAAGGAGTTGCATCACTACTTACTTGCGGTAAAAGGTTTTGAACGTTTTAATAATGCCCTGGTCCAGAGGCTGCAGCTTAGAAGTAGTGTTGGCAGGCAATAACACAACATTAACATGACTGAGCGGTGGGGTATTGTTGTGGGCAGTGCAGTTATCCATGAAAAGTAGAATTTTTCGCTGCCCTTTCTCCATATCAGCATTCACTGATCGTATCCATTCCTTGAATAATTCGGCCGTCATCCACGCTTTTTTGTTTGTACGTTAGGTGATTGGAAAAGTTTTTATGTTTTTAAAACATCTTCGTTTGGCTGATTTACCTATCATGAGCGGTCTTAATTTCTCAGATCCATCCACGTTGGCGGCAAACAATATGGTTACACGTTCTTTACTAANTCTATCATGAGCGGTCTTAATTTCTCAGATCCATCCACGTTGGCGGCAAACAATATGGTTACACGTTCTTTACTAATTTTTTCCGCCATGACACTTTTCTTCCTTAAAACACATTGATTGGTCGGGGAGACACTTATAAAATAACCCTGTCATAAAATAACCCTGTCTCATCGGCATTAAAAATGTTGTTGGGCTCATAAGAATCTATTATTTCTCCCAATTCGTCTTTCCACTCAGAGCAAACGTCGGCCGATACACTCGCACTTTCCCCACTAAGCTTCTTAAATTTTATGCTGTGCCTTTTTTTAAACCTATCAAACCAACCATCACTTGCACGAAAGTCTTTAATTCCCATTTTTTTCTGCGAAAACTTTTGCTTTTTCTCTTAAAATGTTTCCTCCAACTGGTACATTCAAATTCTGTGCTTGCGCAAACCACTTTTTAAATAAGAGAAGATCAATACCTATGAGTGGTCAGAATTTCGCGAAAACTTTGCTGTCCGATGTCTGGGAGGTGATTTTGTCATTGTTCTTCAGAATTGATGTTATTGTGGAAGGAGGAACGTTATAACGTGTGGACACGTCAATTTGTTTATCACCACCGGCCACGGCGTTAATGATTTATTTTTTTTCTCTAATGGAAAGACACTTATTAGCTCTTTTCGGAGGCATGGCTAAGACCACACTGACTAACTTTTCACTCGCTCTGCTCCTTCCTACCCTCTCATAACCATAGACCGGACAGCCTGGCGCCTCTTAGTTCTGAGAATCGCAGACACATCGCCTCACAGCCTACTCGGCGTCATTACCTTCCCTTCAAACCCTCTTACTTTTCACTCGCTCTGCTCACTCCTCTCTCATAACCCTAGGCCGGACACCAAGGTGCCTCTTAGTTCTGGGAATCACAGACACGCCTCACATCCTACTCTGCGTCATTACCTGCCCTTCAAACCCTCCTACGTCCCTCAGTACCCTTCCGGTCTTTTTTACCCTGCCTGAATTGCATAAATCTAGAGCTGGTGTACAGTCTAGGGTTAAAAACATTACGAGTTAACGAGATTTTAAAGTTAGAAATAAGAATTATAAGAGGTTTTAATTTAGCTAGAGCACCAAAATAAATACGTATTATCAAGGGGACTGGAATGCATTGTTTTTTTTTACGAATTAAAGGCATTTTCTCAAGTGATCGGCAAATTTGCACGAATTAGCGGGATATACGAATATCGGGATGCAAAATATCGGGATTTCACTGTACATTAAAATTCACAAATTTTCACGTGAAGTCCATGTTCAATCATCTCTAAAATAAAATTAACAAATTTTTAGGTTAAATAAATTTGGTTTAAAAAGCAGATATCTTCCAAAAAAAAAAAGATACTCTGGAAGGGTATATTGGACTCTCCCTTGCCACCAGAAATGTTATACATTGAGCAGCACGTAAGTTTTATCACATGCAAAGTCAATTTTCAGCGATTTCTTGCAGGAAAATCTGACAATTTATAACAATATAAATTAATTTTAATAGGCAAACGTTATCCGAAAAGGACGTATTGGACTTCTCCTTGTCACCAAAAATGATTACAAACATTGAGTGTCACTACGTTTTACTAAGTGTGAAGTCCATTTTCTGTGGCCTCATGTGGGAAAATCAGAAGATTATTAATTTACTTAAATAGACAGGCATCTTCCGAAGAAAATGATACCCTAGAAGGGCATATTGGACCTCCTCTTGCCATCAAAAATGTTTACCATCATTGAGAACAGCGAAGTTTTATAAATCGCAAAGTCTATTTTCAGTTGCATCTTGCTGGAAAATCAGAGGATTTGTTATTAAAATTTTAATTTGTTTCAATAGACACAACACTTCAGAACAAACTGATTTTATGGAAGGGCTACATTGCAATTATTTTTGCTGTGAAAAAGAGAATCTTTGAAAGGTATATATTGATTACTATCCCTAAATGAATGCACTTTTGTTTTCAATGCTAAAAATATGTAACATTGGCGTGTAGCCATGTATGTAGCTATGCATGTAGCTACGGCTTTTTGTCTGCAAGTGCTCTTGGCAACTCGACCAAACTACATTTTACNTAAAATTTTAATTTGTTTCAATAGACACAACACTTCAGAACAAACTGATTTTATGGAAGGGCTACATTGCAATTATCTTTGCTGTGAAAAAGAGAATCTTTGAAAGGTATATATTGATTACTATCCCTAATTAATGCACTTTTGTTTTCAATGCTAAAAATATGTAACATTGGCGTGTAGCCTTGTATGTAGCTATGCATGTAGCTACGGCTTTTTGTCTGCAAGTGCTCTTGGCAACTCGACCAAACTACATTTTACNTTGTATGTAGCTATGCATGTAGCTACGGCTTTTTGTCTGCAAGTGCTCTTGGCAACTCGACCAAACTACATTTTACATTAAAAGTAGAGCTGTAAACTATTTGTGTAAAGAATACTTAAAAAACTATAATGTTAGGCAGAATTATTTCTAAACTACAGCATTTGGAAATACAATAAATTATTAAAACTGAACGGCAAACGTATGATTTGTAATTGTTGTGAGTAAATTAAATCTGATTGTCATGGCTGTGTTTATATTTACATGCCCCAGTTTCCTATGCAGATAACAACGTTAGAGTTATGCCAATTTGAATCTGCTTCTTCCGGATTTGACCGAATCAGCGCTTTTGCCGATGTAGGAACTGCAGATAATTTTCCACCGATTCGACAAACACAAAACGTTGCTGTAGTTCTGAACTATTCTTCAGTATAAATAATTGTAAGTTTTGCCTTTGTGAAGATTGAATGTTTTCCTGTGTAACGGCTGGATGCCAGAGAGGCGGGAGCAGGGGGAAACTGTTTTCACGGCTATGGCCATCAACAAAAGATGTAAGCAAGAGGGTCACAATTGGGGTGTCTGTTAAACAAAAACAGGCTGCAAGAGACATTGTGTGGTGTGGGTGTGTGTCAAGCCAATCCACCAGTGGAAAGGCCACTTAAAAGGAGGATCACTAACCATGAGAAGATAACAAACACAATGTGGATTTTATGTCTCAAAAAATTCTTGTAATTTTGCCTTTCTCTTCTTAATTCTGCTATTTTAAGTTTATCAACTACAGAATATGCTACTGTATTTTCTGCGACATATTGCACCCACCCACACTAGNTTCTGCTATTTTAAGTTTATCAACTACAGAATATGCTACTGTATTTTCTGCGACATATTGCACCCACCCACACTAGAAACCGGATGTTGAAGTCTGGATGGAGATCAAGTCTGCATGAATTACTTGTCAGCATGCATAATTTTTTTTTGTTATTTCGACCCCTTGAGAAACTATTTATTCAACCTATTTCAGTTTTGACTTATGTTTATATTAAAATTTTTTTATTTGGTATTTTTGTTATAAAATGCTTTCCCACAGGTTATTAAGATTATAAAGTACTACTCTACATATGTATATTTAGTATATCAGTTTTTATATTATTTCAAGTGCACATGTGAAGTCTTCCATGTATAGTAAACATTCAGATTCATTACAAAAAAGGTTCTGTTGTATTAACTATTTCATTTGTAACATTTTCGTTTTCAAAATTATTCCTGTAACATGTGTTATTTTATATCTTCCTGTCCACAAACAAATATTTTTATACCAACCCAAATGTGTAGCAAAGCACCAAAGCACAAATCATCAATTAACCTACATTTCGTTTTTTGAACGAATCAGTTTTATGAGTATATTTTGCACGTAACATTAATCCTGTTTATTGCAGAACCAATGCATATATAAAGACAATTTACAATTTTTGTTTCAATCTATAACTTGACTGTCAACAGCAACAAAACATGTAAACCACCTTATGTTATGTATGCTTGCTGTTTTCTGTTTTCACTATTAAGTATTTTTATTAATATTACCAACATAATTTTTTTTATTTTTGTTTTTACTTGAATTTGCATGGTTTGTTGTCTTACTCTATTACTCCATTTACTTTTTGTACACTGAAAACTAAAATATGAACAAAATTGCTTTTAATTGTGCTGCATTTCACCAGTACCATTGTTTGAGTATACTAGTAACCTAAATTCAACTTAAATATAAGTAAAACATTTTTTCATACATCTGCAGCACATCAGCGAATCGGCATTACAGAATTAGCACATCCGCATAATTTTGTGAATTGGCACAGCTCTAAAAGACATGGAATCTTATCTTTATTTTACCATAAATAGCAAATAAAAGTGAAGGTTTTACATTTTTTATGTACGTAAGTGTAAAGTTTTGGTTTGCTGGGACTAACACTTGTGTCTGGTGAAAATATTTGCATTTTTTTGTCAGTTTTGATGTGNTTCTGCTATTTTAAGTTTATCAACTACAGAATATGCTACTGTATTTTCTGCGACATATTGCACCCACCCACACTAGCAAACCGGATGTTGAAGTCTGGATGGAGATCAAGTCTGCATGAATTACTTGTCAGCATGCATAATTTTTTTTTGTTATTTCGGCCCCTTGAGAAACTATTTATTCAACCTATTTCAGTTTTGACTTATGTTTATATTCAAATTTTTTTATTTGGTATTTTTGTTATAAAATGCTTTCCCACAGGTTATTAAGATTATAAAGTACTACTCTACATATGTATATTTAGTATATCAGTTTTTATATTATTTCAAGTGCACATGTGAAGTCTTCCATGTATAGTAAACATTCAGATTCATTACAAAAAAGGTTCTGTTGTATTAACTATTTCATTTGTAACATTTTCGTTTTCAAAATTATTCCTGTAACATGTGTTATTTTATATCTTCCTGTCCACAAACAAATATTTTTATACCAACCCAAATGTGTAGCAAAGCACCAAAGCACAAATCATCAATTAACCTACATTTCGTTTTTTGAACGAATCAGTTTTATGAGTATATTTTGCACGTAACATTAATCCTGTTTATTGCAGAACCAATGCATATATAAAGACAATTTACAATTTTTGTTTCAATCTATAACTTGACTGTCAACAGCAACAAAACATGTAAACCACCTTATGCATGCTTGCTGTTTTCTGTTTTCACTATTAAGTATTTTTATTAATATTACCAACATAATTTTTTTAATTTTTGTTTTTACTTGAATTTGCATGGTTTGTTGTCTTACTCTATTACTCCATTTACTTTTTGGACACTGAAAACTAAAATATGAACAAAATTGCTTTTAATTGTGCTGCATTTCACCAGTACCATTGTTTGAGTATACTAGTAACCTAAATTCAACTTAAATATAAGTAAAACATTTTTTCATACATCTGCAGCACATCAGCGAATCGGCATTACAGAATTAGCACATCCGCATTATTTTGTGAATTGGCACAGCTCTAAAAGACATGGAATCTTATCTTTATTTTACCATAAATAGCAAATAAAAGTGAAGGTTTTACATTTTTTATGTACGTAAGCGTAAAGTTTTGGTTTGCTGGGACTAACACTTGTGTCTGGTGAAAATATTTGCATTTTTTTGTCAGTTTTGATGTGGTGATTTCTGCATATATTTCACTACTTTTTGTAAAATTTTGGTGATTTTTAAAATGTCATATGATATTTTAAACAAAGAACGTATACAATTAAGTTTTCTTAACAAAAACATGAAATTGAAGTGCTCAATTTAATGTAAATACGTATATTATTTGAATGGCTAAAATTTGCCAATTCAGTAAAAAAAATACTTATCACTGTCAGTCTATGTTTACTGTACATTTGCGTTCATATAAAATACAGTTGATATGAATGTATCAAATATAAGCACAGGCACGATTCACCAGCATGATTCTCACACACAATATAAAATTACTGAAAAAAATGCAACCATAAAGAACTATTCTGTAAAAGACAGTTGTTAAAATTTTTTGGTAGAATGCCACATTTTTGCATCAGCCCAACAATTTTGCCACAAAAACTGAAAGCCTTTAGGGGCCATGGTGGTGTAGTGATTAAGACTACTCACCTCCCACGTAGGCAAACAGGGCTTGATTCCCGGGTGGGCCGCTCCTGGATTTTCGCATGTGGGAATCGTGCTGGACGATGCCGCTGGTCAGCGGGCTTTCTCGGGAATCTCCAGTTTCCCTCAGCGGGTTTTCTCAGGAATCTCCAGTTTCCCTCGCCCTTTCATTCCAGCGCTGCTCCATACTTGCCTACTTCACCCTCATCGAAGTTAAGAGCTGCCCAAATCTTTCCATTCCACTTAAAGCCTCTAACTTATAAATACCAGTTAAAATTATTTATATAGCTGTGTTTACATAATTTTTAAGATATACGAACACAAAATAAAATTCTACTAAATAACTTGATAGTATTTATTCACATTTCCTTCCATAAAAGCCAGTTTGGTTGAAATAATGTACTCATCCTTTTAGATTTTGGTTTTCTCCACCGATGCTATTGAGGTAATAGCGAAACATTTAGTTGCACCAGAGAAATAGTGTTCTTAGTTTGTGTGCAGTGCTGTAGGTGTTGCCATTTGTATGTTTAAGGTACACGTATTCTCTTTATATTTTAGTGTAATACTTGCGCTCTGCAATGTTAATGTTATGAAACATGGAAAATATTCCCTTTGTAACTTATTCTGCACTATAAAAAATTTTAACGTCCAGTTCAATAAATTAGAGCTTTTCTGATCACTTAAACACCATTTTAAGCTGTTTTAACGTCTCATTTGATGCTATTGAAAGTTGTTTCAATAAGCGATTATGTGAATATTCTAAAAATTTATTCAGCACAAACTATCACAATCTATTGCTCAAACCAACGTTATTTTGCTTCAGTGTCAATCTTACACAATTATTCAGTTTTTTTTTTTACAAATAAAATTTTGTGAAAATTTTAAGATTTCGCACCTTGCGAAAATCAGGTGCCCCTAGCTGTGGTTAAAGCTAACTGCATTAATGCATTTGATGATTAGCATTGAAAATCGAGTTAGTCAGACACTCAATTCTGAAGTTCATCATAATGCAAAGGAGTTGGTGGTATAAGATATTACATAAGTGAAACAATATTTTAAAATGTAAGTGTGTAGTGGTTAAACCTATTCCTCAGAACTGTGGGTATAAATACAGACTATTTTCAAAATTATAATAATATCTTTATTGTAAAACTTATTTTTTTGTGTAGTAAATGAGCTCGAGCTGGTAGCTCGAGGACTTTTCATCAGTCTCACTAGGACTCAACTCAAACTAACATTACCAAGCACTAACTAGAATTTTTCATGGTTTCTCAAAAACGGGTTATAAAATATAGGTGGTCGTAATAAAAGGGGTTGCAACAGTGAGGTTCTATTGCATGTCCCATGCTAAGCCTTCACTAGCGAGCATTGGTTTTTTTCGTTGCTTTTGCACCAAGACGCAAACATTACTTCTTTTTTAATCATGACACGTTTGGCAACTAGGGCCTTGTCCCTACTTAATTATTTATATTTTTTATTATTTATTTTATTTATCACTCCAGTGATCCATAAAAGGGTATGTGCCCAGGTATGTACTAAGTCATTACACTTAATAATTACAGCTTCTTTTGTAAGGGTAGCTTTAAAAATAATTTTATGGTCAATTTATTAGATTGGTTTTGTCTGTCCCTATGTTATACTTTCATTCTGTGCCAGCTGAAGTACTTATATCTTCATTGTTATTGTTTGTTCCATTTCCTCTTTTTCTTACCTGAAAAGAATGTGACTTAAGCAGAAGGTTCCTTGGGTGATATCTTATGATCAATGACTCCTGCTAACTAAGTTTTTTAACTGAAAGCTGGTCCTGTCACCTCAGGTAGTATAACGGTCTGTGTGTTGTGTGTATTGATTTTAACTCATGCTCTTTTAGATAAGTCATCGCTCCATTGAAGGAGGGCATTTGCATTGTACCCTTGCTCTGAGCAGCCATTGATATTTATTTTATTATGTCTGCATGGTGAAATTAAGGAAGATGCCTTTTCTTACATTTAACCATAAAAATTACATGGCTTGAGTCTCACAAAAAATTAATTAGAAATTAGTAAGTATTTTTACATATACATAAATTATTCCATTATTAACAAANATCAATGACTCCTGCTAACTAAGTTTTTTAACTGAAAGCTGGTCCTGTCACCTCAGGTAGTATAACGGTCTGTGTGCTGTGTGTATTGGTTTTAACTCATGCTCTTTTAGATAAGTCATCGCTCCATTGAAGGAGGGCATTTGCCTTGTACCCTTGCTCTGAGCAGCCATTGATATTTATTTTATTATGTCTGCATGGTGAAATTAAGGAAGATGCCTTTTCTTACATTTAACCATAAAAATTACATGGTTTGAGTCTCACAAAAAATTAATTAGAAATTAGTAAGTATTTTTACATATACATAAATTATTCCATTATTAACAAAAGTTTAAACTAATTATGTAATTAATAATAACAACTTTAAAATTTACTGGTACTATGACTAAGCCCAAGAATTTTTCAGTGTAGATGACTGTTGCATGTAGTAACTAATTTATTGACATGATATTTAAATGTGATTGTTAATTTGCATTTCTGATTGCATTTGATAACCCGTTCCATGCTCTCGATACTGACATCTTGCAAAATTGAGTAAAACTGTCCAATTTTATAGGCGGGTATATTCTGGAGGATGAGCTTCTAGTATCCCAGTTAAGTTAGATATTTGTTAACTGAAAATGTGAAATGTAAATATTTCGGCTGGGAAAAAGAAAGTTTTTGATGTAGCAATAAAAGTGATTTAAGTTTACGCTTACCTTTTCAATGAAACCAATTAATTTGTATTATAAAATTATGCTATATGGTCTCGTTATTTCAAGTTAAAAATGTAAAAAATGCAAGAATTTTGGGGTATTTGAACATTGACGACAAATTTTCATTGAGATCTGTTAGTGTTAGGTCACAATAATTGAATAAAAAAAAAAAGCAGTAATTTTGCAGTCTTTTTTTTAAATATTTTCTGAGAGAAATTGTTTTCAGTGTTTGCAAAGAATGCATAAAGCCATTATCTTTTTTATAAATGTTGGTTTACTGACTTAACCAGTTAATCATTTCATCCACCTCAGTACCAAGGTTTTGTACTTTTTTACACAGAGTTACAACTGTGTACTTTAGTAGAGATGTATATGTATTTGGAGGTCATCTGCGTGAAGGTGATGATTATGTGATAGTATCATTTGTGTACAAGAAGAATAGTAATGGGAGTCCTGGGAGACCCCTCTTTCAAAAGCAGAGCATTCGGTTGTATTGTCACCAACCACATACAACCCCCTTTTAACTGAAGAATAACCAAGATGAAATAATTACTAATAGGGATTACACAATTTATTTTAGTTTCGGGCATTAGGCAATTCCTGGGGAAATAGCTTCTAAAATTTTGGTTACATCCACGATTATACCTTTCTCCATTAAAATTTAAAACTATTCTCTCATTATCATTGAAATTTATTATAACAAAAATAATAACATCAGCAAAAAGGATAAAAGCACATAAGAACAATTTTTACCAAATGGGGAATACAGTCTTACGCGCATCTCGCCATACATACCCATTGATATAGATCAATACAATTATTATATAAATATTTGTAATGGATTGGCTTTTATTTCTTTACAACACCAGGCCCGGGTAAAAATCATGCCACTAAAATGCATAAAAATTTATACAATATAATCTGGCTTAAATAATTTAACAATACATCCTCTGCCTTATGACCAAACTTAATGTTAGCATGTTCATACAAGAAGACTGTACTTACAGTTCCAGCTGCATAGCAAAATCTAAAATACCGGGACTCTCAGTCCCCTTAATAAAACGGGGCTCTAGTATGTGTGTGGTCACCAACACCTCAGGCTGATGCAAAATTCCACAAATTTACATTCAAAAAGTACGGCATACACATCACAAATTTCACAACCAAATATGCAACTTTGAAGCATTCTTAAGGCATGATCGAACAGAACCCTGACTTGTAAAGTACATATGCCAACTTTAATAGCAGCGTGTAACCAAATCTTGTCAGGAGAAATTCTTGACACCATCCTGGTATTTTCAAGTTTTTCTAAGGACGTGTTCATAATTATTAACAAGTACGTTCATCATTTTCCAATAACGCCAACCACGCAATTAAAAGGCGAAAGCCTTTACTTTTTGCATTCTGTTAAATACTTAGTCACAAAACAGCTCCACAACATTGCTCGTAAGGCTTCGTTCCACCTATCAATCTTGGGAACAACTCACCTAAACGTACATAGTAAAACACACCAATTTTCCCACACAACGTCCGTCTTAACCAGCTGACGAGTCTCTCTCTAGCCCGCACGCACAGCTCACCCCCAACACAAACTTAATTCATGCGCATGCGTGCAAGCTAGCTACAAGGCCTCCAGCACAAAATGCATAGCCAGTAGTAAAAAATACAAGTAAACAGAATCTCTAATTTTTGTTTTTAATATTACAGAATATTCGTACCAATTCAGCTGGCAAATTACAAAATAATAATAATCCAAGTGATGCCTTTAAGCATCGCACACCACACACTGTCTACTCAGGTAAGAATTCATCCAACATAAAGAACTGTTAGAAAAAAATAAGAAGTTCATTAACTTTACTATAAGTATATCATGAGTTACTGTGTTAAATGCCTTCGAAAAGTCTTAAATGTGCGAGAAGTGTGGCCTGACGTTGGTTCATGACATTCCATATTTCATGTATTACATTCAAATGTGCAGTAGCTGTACTGTGATGTTTCCAGAAACCTGACTGAAACTCGTGTCAACAGATTATACTTGTTTACTTGAGCATAGATTTGCTGATAGACTACGAACTCAAAAGCCCTAGACAATGAGGGTAAAATACTGACTGGTCTGTAGCCACTAACATCCTTAGGCTTTGTGTCCTTTGGCAAAGGGCGAACCACTGCATATTTCCATGCTGAAGGATAGACAGATGACTCAAAGAAAAATTTGATGTACCTATCAAAGTACTGACTGTATGTGGCAACACCTTTTGTATTAATGTGATCAGTATTTTATCTATCCATTCAGCTGTTAATTAGATTTTCTTAAAAATTATAAAAAAATGTTATATGTATTTTTTAATGTTTTAAGTGTATGTTCCAAAATTTAAGTTGAGATCTCAATGGGATCATAACATTTATATATGTTTTGTAGAAGTCCGTATTTATATATTTCCCTTAAAGCAATGTCTATTGAGCAGCATAACAACTCTATCAAAACAATATTGCATTAATAATAAAGTTATGTTTGGATGCAAACTATATCTAACGTACACAATTTAGATAATTTATCTTTAAAATAATATATATGAGCCACATCAAGACATTTGGGGAATAGTAATCACAATGAATTTCAAATTTTCTTTTTTGGGTTAAATTAGATTTTTACACCAGTCAACTGAAAACCATTGTTTGTCTGTAATACTGTCAGCCATTTGTTCCTATAAATGACTCGGCATCTCTTATTTTAACGTGTAAGTACCAGGACATGTGTTACATTAATTTAAATGGTACTTTTGAAGTTGGTTGCAAATACATTATATATATGTGACAAGTATGCTTTATTATCATCATCTAGATGTAACCCATCATCACACTCAATCTCTTTTAACTTAGCTCCATTTATTGTCAATTTGACATTTTGATGAATGGTACACACACATACAGTGTGTGTACCACTACCACCTGCCATAATACAATTTTTGGGCCGTAGCTCAGCAAATTTGGAATAACTTCTTTTCTCTGTAGACTACATCTTCTTGAAGAACTGATAGGTTTCCTTCAGGTTACCTAGAATCAATCGCTTCTGAGCATGAGCTTTTATGTTACCTCCTGCCTTCATGACACAAAATCTTGCTTACCAGATATGATCCTACTTACCTTCATCACTATTATAAAAACTTTTTAATTTTTCTTCGACTACATTACATTTTCATTTACCAGGCTTTGGATAATGAGTAGACATGATACGTTTTTCTTTAACCAAAGTTTTGGCTTTTCTAGCCAATCTGTTGCTCTCTTTAAATTCATCAACTATTCTTTTGCATGACCAACTCATAGGGAGAATAGTTAACATTTGGATCTTTTTGTTTCTATTGTGTGTTTGCCCTAATTTTTCTTTTAGTTTGACGCGTGTTGGCTATGTCATGACGTAACGCATGGGAGCAAGGTTTCAGTAGGTGTCAGGCCAGGGTCACTCGATGATGAATGAAACTCTTAGTCAGGTGGTGTTTGGAGTAACTGACGCTTTGCTCGGACAGGTCCATTAGGAAGGGTCGGTCAGGTGTGTTGTCTACAAGGGACAAAGTCCGGTTAGGAGAGGTGAGGCCTCTTGACGTTTGGNACTTGGTCTCACCAGTGGTTGGCTAGCTTAGGATGTCCTCCGGTTTAAGGTTACTTGTGGGCCGGAACGGCGGTCTCTAGAGATCCCTAGTTTTTGTTCACCGGCATCTGCTGGCCTTGGGCTGGTAGGCAGGCGGCGCGTTGGTTCTGACAGCTAGAGGTGAGGTGTTGACTGAGCGTGGAGCACTCCTTGACTGAGCGTGGAGCACTCCTTGGCGATTCCCAATGCCACATGCAGTCCCAGCTGGATCTGGGAAACCACTCAGTGTTCTTCTTTGGGGGTCTTGACTAGGGCCCAAATAGCCAAACAGGGTAAACTACGAGGTGAGGCCTAGTTGATTCTCTAGTTGCTTGCGCTTGCTCTGCTCTTTGNCAGCAACTGACCAGCTGTGAGGACAGCCGCTGCCTTGCGTTTGCCCCACTGTATACCCCTTCTTTGGGTGAATGGCATGGGCGGAGATAGGTTCTAAGGTTCGCTTCCCCGAAGGATTGGGCCGGAGACAGTCCCCTAGCTAATAAGTGCCCAGAGGTGGCTAGGTCACGCTTCGTCAGGCCTGTCACTCCGTCTGGCGGATTTATACACGGTGGATGCAGTGGGTTAACTGACTTAGGTAGCTCGTCCGCTTCATCGTGTAGTGTTTCTAGTAGGAAGCTCTATCGTACTACACACCAGGTACCTTGCTGTACCTTGTCCGCAGTATGGGTGGCCTATGAAGATGTGTGTATGTTTGACGTGTAGGCTGTCCTCAGTTGTGGGGTGGTTCATGGTCCTACTCTATGATCGGAAAATATTATCAGTGCCACTACACGATGAAGCGGACGAGCTACCTAAGTCACTAGTAACAGTGGTTTTTATGTTACAATTAACAAAATACTGTACTGACACAATATATTAATTATCGGGATACGTGGTTCATGTAACCTTAATTAAGTTTAGACCATTACGAGGCAACACAACGGGTATAGCTACCCAGTCTGTCAGCCATTGTAGTTAGTCTGAGACGGGTTCCAGTTGGGGGAGGACGTGTCTGAACGTGGGAGGCATCCACGCTTGCGTTCATCTAACAAAGTAATTCTGTACTGTTTAATTTATATCCGGAACCTTTTCTGTTCACCTCCCATGCCTATCCCAACCTCCTTGCAGCAGTCAACTTCAATCTTGTGACATTCACGGGGCAGACCCGCTTTTCTTAATTTACGCTTTATCGAGGACGGAGAAGAGTCTAGTTTTTGAAAGGATAAGCCTTTATCATGCGGTCTCATGTTTTGTTTTGATGCTGTTTGTGAGAGACAGTTTTTGTGTGTATCAGTACCTCACGTATGTGAATAAATTTACAACAATTGAATATCATGGTCGCTTCCATTATGGAATAGGATTATTTATGTTTTGTGAACTAAGGCACGAGGGACAGTGGCATTTTTGGGTCCGACAACGAATAGTAGTGAGCTAGGTCCTCTGCGCCGTGCACGCAACTGCATGTACCGTAAGTGTCATTGAGGGGAAAATTGCCACACGGCTGAGCTGCACAACACACCCTAGGATAGAGAGTTGCGACCCTCTCAGAGGGGTCTTACACTGAGTGGCGCCCTTACAATATTTAATTTCCATCTTCCCAACACGGTGAACCCCTCGACATGTTACAGTCTGGCCATCATCACCTCCTGGCAGCCGGTGACACGATGGGTATGGCGACAAGTCCTTATCTGATGATGTTCCTGCTACTTCTGAATCCTCTACCGCCAATATTTTCTTTTCCTTAGCAAGTTGTTTTCTTAAACTGTCGCAGACTTTCATGTCAGGTTTAACATGTGAATTAGCCTCAAACATCCTTAGATTTTTTGGTTTTGTGTCCATCTCTCTCAATAGGATTAGTGCAGAGTATATTGACTTTTATGCATGTGTTCTGTGTACCAGCCATCGCTACTGGGAGAAATAAAAAATATAAAACTTGTGGATTCACGAAATATTGGTAAAGTATATTCACTATACACAGTCACATCACTAGTAAACTGTCAATGCTGATGAAAACAAATATTTAGTTGGCACTAAACTGGAGGAAAATTTAGGCAAAGACATGTGTAACTGTCTACAACACGAACTAAAGACAAACTGACACTCTGCTCAATACATCAAGTCAGACAGGATGTACAAGGCAAGTTCAATCATGTCAAGACTGTAAGAATCAGTCCTCTCACATCTACCAACTGCATTTAATTTCCCTATGGTGACAAAGGCTATTAGGCCTACCACAAAACTTGTTAAAATTTTCCGCCCCTGTTCCTCCCATTGCACACATATGAACTGTAGCAGCTAGGGTATTTACAAAATAATGGGAGGGAAGGGGGTGGTTGCCCCTTCCTCATTTTCACCAACTTAACTCAAAGAGTTATAAAAAATGTAAATAAAGCTACCACAAATATGTATGTCCACAAAGACAGCTCAGCCTACCAGAAAATAATTCAAAACGACTATTTTCAGTATTTTCACAATAAAATGTGTATATGTGTGCTATATCCCAAAAATAACATTGTTGAGCTACATGATCCCATTGAGATCCCAACTTGATTTTTGGTATACATACCTAAAACTTAAAGGAATACATATCAACGTTTTTTACTTTTAAATCCATTCTTCAGTTCCTGCTGTGGGTTTTTTCTTCCACTGCATTAGACAGTCTAAAATTGCCAGGAGAGTGGGCAGACACTTGTAAAAACTTACCTGTGCTTATCAATCTTTGTTTGAACACTGTGAAAATATTACGCCAGTTAATGTCATGTTTTTTGAAAGGATAGGTGTAATGTCTCAATCTCTCTGGGGCTGTAACTTTAGCATGCTTAAATAGACCATCCATGAGTTCCTCTATTTTAACAACAGTTTTGCAGTACTATCTGGCTCTGTTCTGAAATACATATTTTTTCATTTTTTACAGAGTTCTTGCTATCACATTTTACATTTATTTAGTGAATAATTGGTTATAAATAGTATTAGTTTCCTGTTATATTTTGAAATAACACTTTTAAAATTAATTTACATGTTGCCATAACATGCACTTTCAGGAGGTCCTAGATAATTTTGAGCATTGTGAAATGGAAGCAACTGAGACCATGGTCAAATTTGTTGTTTGTATTCTGGGTAAGTTAGAGGTTATCTCTAACAACAAATGCTACGTGGTTATGAAATGTTAGTGGAAAGACCCTATTTTGTTTTGCATAAGTATAATAGAATCAATTATTTCTCCTTTATGCTGCATTTTTATTTTGTATTTCTTTTTTTTAAGTTAATTTGCCTGAACTATATTTATTGCTACACTATAAGTCAACTGAAAACCATTGTTTGTCTGTAATACTGTTAGCCATTTATTGCTACACTATAAGTCATAAACACATTTTATCTGTCTGTCTTTACATAAAGACATTTACAAGGTGACTGAAAGACAGTTATGGTGATGTATTGAGCCACAGAATACTATTTCACATTGACCACATCATAACTAGAGACGTGCAAGTCTTGGCAATATTGATATATAACTGAGGTAAAACAATTCTCGATTTTGTCTCTTAGATCATTTTAGGATCTCAGAGACTTTAGAGACTTAACCTCCTTAGCATGGATGGTTTTAGTACCCATGTCCTGAGGATCCTATCATCCAAAATAATGTGCAGATGTCCTTATGGCCTAGCCATAAAGTTGGGCTGACTCACAGACCATTGTGGTTATTTGGAACAAGAACTGTGCACTTTGCCTAGTTAGAGTGAATGTTGAGTTGTTCTTTCACTGAGACTGCAAGATAATCTAACAGTGACATTGACAAGAGTCGTCAGGAAGAGCGAAAAGAAAGGGGCCAAGTGTTCTGAAAGCAAGACACTGTGCTGCCAACGATGTGCGTGATGGTCGTTGTAATGTTGCAGACGTCAGATTTGTCAACGGGAAATCACAGCTCGGTTTTACTCACTCTGTAGAAACATGAAACTTATTAAAAATAAAATAAGAATTCAATTCTCTGATTATTTCCTCAGTATTTTATTTCAAGTTCAAGATAAACAGTTCACATTCTTCCATTAATGCAGAGTCACGAACAGTCAGCTTAATGAGTTAGTCGGAACAGAACAGCACAGCACCGCAGAGTTAATTAATTATGCACATCACTAAAAACTCTCATCGTGAGAAAATTACAAAGTCAGTTGACTCCTGGCACCTTAATGACCTCCCACACCGGCGGAAATAATTTAGTAAAATAAAGTTGGTCCGAAAAAAAAGAAGTAGAGGTCATGGGTGGTTGCCGGTGTGGGCAAAATTTGCCACGCTCTACGTGTCTTCTCTGAGAGCTGGTTGACAACTGTTAGCGGGCAGCAGGCACGTCCGGCATAAATCGTCATGCGCTCTACCCCCACTTCTCGCGCCAGGGTGCCAAAAACTTAACCAAATAAGCGCATGGCGTGGTATGGAATCCCTTCGGATGCCATGCGAACCTCCATCGCAACCACTTTCCCACACCAACCGAACAGCGGCGTAGTAAAAATGATTGAATTTCTAGAACGTTCTCTAAGAAAAAAATGTCTACGAGAATGGTAAAAGTTTCTATCTCAGATCTGAGACTTAAACTGCAATTTCAGGAAAAGCATACGCGTGACAGATAAACATAACATGGCCAAAACTTCAAATACTGATAAGTAGAAAACTGAAAATTTAGCAAATGCGATAATGCAAAAAATAACACAAATTTTCACATAAACGAAAAATTAAGATTTTTGAAAATTTCATCTGTAATTCATGAATTGTACAAAATCCTGTAGTGTTTTCATGAATTATTATTGTTTTATGTTGTATAGTTGCTTCCTACAATGTATTTTATGTGCGTTTTGGATATTCAAATACAAATGCATGCAGAGTTGGCTAGTCGATATATTTGATTTATCACCATAAACAAAAACGTTTTACTTTCCATTGCGTGTGTTTACGGCCATAGATAACATGAGCGCAAGTGCACTTTGAGTGAACATTTTAGTGCATGACCTTGCAAAAGTTTATTTGCTCATTAGGAAATCCCGCCATTGTAGAGTTTACGTGTACCAAGCACCACGTTATCTATGGAATTCGCGCCAACTAGCTTGCTGAGTTTGTTTACATTTGTAGCATTGTCACGTTTTATTCAACAATTTTTTATTTTTTACAAAGCGGCATGGTGGTGTGAAAAATGGGTTTATAAGCATTTTCTAATGTAGAATATATTTGTAAATTGAATTATCACATACTTTAATCTTGTATTCTTCCAGCTAACTTTATCTTCATCATTCATATTCTTTGTACATATTTGCAGTAAAAAAGTGGAAGTTTTGAACAAACAGAAGTTTTGTCAGCAGGCTTAACGAAAAAATCTGTTGTTGAAAGTTTAGATAGTTAAAAAAAAGTGTAGATTTCTCTAATTTTTTTTCTGTTCGTACAATGCACTTTTTTTTTTTTTTTAAACAGTGCTTTTATAATTGTGTACAAATTGTTTACATTAGTCTCTTCATGACACAGTATGCCCTTACCAGTGCGTTGNTGTCAGGAGAAATTCTTGACACCATCCTGGTATTTTCAAGTTTTTCTAAGGACGTGTTCATAATTATTAACAAGTATGTTCATCATTTTCCAATAACGCCAACCACGCAATTAAAAGGCGAAAACCTTTACTTTTTGCATTCGGTTAAATACTTTGTCACAAAACAGCTCCACAACATTGCTCGTAAGGCTTCGTTCCACCTATCAATCTTGGGAACAACTCACCTAAACGTACATAGTAAAACACACCAATTTTCCCACACAACGTCCGTCTTAACCAGCTGACGAGTCTCTCTCTAGCCCGCACGCACAGCTCACCCCCAACACAAACTTAATTAATGCGCATGCGTGCAAGCTAGCTACAAGGCCTCCAGCACAAAATGCATAGCCAGTAGTAAAAAATACAAGTAAACAGAATCTCTAATTTTTGTTTTTAATATTACAGAATATTCGTACCAATTCAGCTGGCAAATTACAAAATAATAANAACAGAATCTCTAATTTTTGTTTTTAATATTACAGAATATTCGTACCAATTCAGCTGGCAAATTACAAAATAATAATAATCCAAGTGATGCCTTTAAGCATCGCACACCACACACTGTCTACTCAGGTAAGAATTCATCCAACATAAAGAACTGTTAGAAAAAAATAAGAAGTTCATTAACTTTACTATAAGTATATCATGAGTTACTGTGTTAAATGCCTTCGAAAAGTCTTAAATGTGCGAGAAGTGTGGCCTGACGTTGGTTCATGACATTCCATATTTCATGTATTACATTCAAATGTGCAGTAGCTGTACTGTGATGTTTCCAGAAACCTGACTGAAACTCGTGTCAACAGATTATACTTGTTTACTTGAGCATAGATTTGCTGATAGACTACGAACTCAAAAGCCCTAGACAATGAGGGTAAAATACTGACTGGTCTGTAGCCACTAACATCCTTAGGCTTTGTGTNACGAACTCAAAAGCCCTAGACAATGAGGGTAAAATACTGACTGGTCTGTAGCCACTAACATCCTTAGGCTTTGTGTTCTTTGGCAAAGGGCGAACCACTGCATATTTCCATGCTGAAGGATAGACAGATGACTCAAAGAAAAATTTAATGTACCTATCAAAGTACTGACTGTATGTGGCAACACCTTTTATATGTAGTTTCCAGTTTTCAGTCTATATTATCTGCTGAACTTTTTGGAATTTCTGGAGAATCAGATCTTGTGGTACAGTAAATGTTTATTTTGCTTCTGCTGGTCTGGGACATGAGGATCACCTTTGGAATATTCACATTGAAATTTGCATGGTGAACTTATTGTAGATACATGGTGAAGTGGCTCAATATGCCTTATTGAAATTATTTGTGAGATTGTATTAATGACATTTTTTTGGAGATTGAAACTCCTCCACCAAACTTGGCATCATTTTTCTTTCTTTTAGTGGTCAGTCTGTCTTCCTTTACGACACACTAAATTATTGAATTGTAATGTCCATATAAACACATACATTAGTACTATTGTAGTCTTTGCTGTATCAGAACAGTGCAAGTGATGTGGCATGCACAATACTTGCCAGTTGTGGTTAACCAGTGATAGGCATGCTGTGAAGACACACAAGACAGCCATATGAACAACTGATGGAGTTTGAGAGAGACCAAACAATAGAATTGTGAGAGGCAGGGCACTTGTTATTTGTGCCATTCAGATGTCATAGTGTGTTGAGAGTAATGGACATGGGATGGTACCCGTACATGACAGGCATGTTCTGAAGGATGGACTGTTTGTGTCAGACAGGCATGAATAAAGCCAGCAGCTTTCCTGTCCCTCTAGTGATATGTGGCAGCTTCATTATTAAAGCACCATTTCCTTCTACCAGAAACATTTATAGATGCCTAGCACAGGCAAATATGCAATCCTGATGACCATTAAATTTGGTGACATAAACCAACATAATATCTTTGTTTCCAGTAGTGTCAGCAGAGAGAAATTTAGAATGCTACCTACTGGAAAATTATTGTTTTTAGTGACAAATCATTCTGTTCTTTGGGAATTAATGACCACAATGTCAGAGTGCAGAGGACAGCAGGTAAATGCTACAGTGCCTGCCTTAACAGTGATACACATCCCCTTTTATAGACTGTTCAGATATTTTAGCACTTTTGAAATCAACTTTGAAAAATGTCGCTTGCCCCTACCTGCACATATTGTAACAGGCACATTGACTGGAAAGTGTCTTGTAAAGTTTGTAATGATGGTTGGTAAATGTTTTAGATAAGAAATTGTTAATGAATATTTAAATAATTTGTTTTTCTCTCCATTTTAAAAATACACATAAGTGTAAGAATTAAGGCATTTGTAAAATACTATTTAATTTTCTAATAATGTCACAGTTTTACTTGACTGACGCATGAATAAAGTGATCAGGCCAATAGCAGTATTAATTTTACATATGGTGAAAGAATACACAACGTGCATATAAGTAGATCTTAAACAGGACTTTCAAAAGTGCTCAGTTTTCGATGAACAGCCTATATTGGCATTTCGCATATGATTATTGTTCACCACTGGTAGTGAATGACAGACAAGCATCACTGAATGCACAGTAGTATGTTGAAAACATCTTGCGGGTGCCCTATGTACTACCCTTCTTGCCTGAATGTCTGGGAGCCAGTTTCCAGAAAGATGGCTCACCTGCTAGCTAACAAAGCTGATTTCGCAGTAGTGCTGGCATCATGTTTCAACACTTCTGTAACCTGCCTGAACATCTGATTTGTCACTAAATTTGTTGACCAAATAGGATGTTAGCCTCATCCATGTTTAAGTTTCATGATTTAGAACATATCTTGAAACAACAGTTGGAAAATTTTCCACAGTATAACATACTGTGTTTTGTTTGATTCCATTCACAATTGTATCAGTGCATATATCCAGACACATTTAATTCCATTCTCAATTGTATCACTTCATATATCTTGGCGTGAGGCGNTGTTAGCCTCATCCATGTTTAAGTTTCATGATTTAGAACATATCTTGAAACAACAGTTGGAAAATTTTCCACAGTATGTTTTGTTTGATTCCATTCACAATTGTATCAGTGCATATATCCAGACACATTTAATTCCATTCTCAATTGTATCACTTCATATATCTTGGCATGAGGCAGTGTGATAAGTTATTTAAGGTCCCCTTCTTTTCTGCTGCAAGTTAGCAAAACAGTGTTATGATGCAATACTATTGTAATCGCTTCTTTCTTTTTTCTAAACCATAATAATAACATTTTATTTGAGGGCAATAGTTCCTTTGTGTTGCACAATTTTTCATGGCAATGAGAGTATATTATAAGCCTCCCAGTAATTTACAGTACATTCTAGTGGTGCGGTAGCTGAGATGTGTGGGGAAAGACTGCTATAATGTTTGTATATATTTTTTATTGTATTCTGTACATCAATTACAAGAGCGAGTTTAAGGATATAGAACAATAATCATGGTTTGAAAAGTGCTCCTTATTTTAGGTGATAGTGCTTAGATATGAAAAACATTTTTCAAATTTTCCAAGTGCATGTTACACAACACCTGCCATTGTATACTCTATGTGCAGGTGAAATGAAAAGTCTTATGGTGAATGGAACTCGCAGAAGTTAAAATTAATAAGAATTGCTTTATCATGATAACTGTGAAGTATTTTTTTTGATTCACAACTTTATTACAGTTAAAATTTATTATTCTATTTAATGTAAAATTTGTGTCCTATTTATTAGAAGTAATATTGGTATTTGATAATTTAGCGTCAGTGATAATCTTTTGCGTCTTTTACAGGGTGGCTAGCATCAGGGAAAACCTGGAAAAGTCAGGGAATTTTAAATTTACGGAAGTTGGGGAAATGTCAGGGAAATTTGTATGATGTCAGGGAATTTAGATAAAACAGTTATTAATGTATTTAACAAGAAAATGAATATTGGATTCTAGTTCTTCTTCTAGATGCCATTTCATGAATTGTACTGATATTATAGTTTATTCCACCTTTGTTGGACGATTTATAAACTTTTGGGGCAGTTTTGTTGCGGTATGTTTAATCGTATTATTATTATTATAATAGAGTACATATTTTATTTTCTGAATTTTTTTTTTGTCGATACAGCAAGTAGTATTGGCATAGTGGAAAATTATTATATTTGCTATTTGCAAATATAAGATTTTGCAAGTAAATTTTTTGAAATAATAATTTGGACTCTTATGGTGGTTCTCATTGAATTGATGCATTGTATTATCTCTTGTTTTTGTGCCATAACTTTGTTTCTTTCTCTGAGGAAGCTAGTATTTAACTTGTGGGTCACCTTTTCCACATGCCATTTTTGTTTATACTTTTTTTATTATGATATAAATATTTGTTACTGCATCGGAAAGCATTCATGGAAAGGCTATGTTAATGCTACCCATAAAAAAATTGTAATTTTTTAGGAAACTATATAACAATATTTGTAATTTTTATTGTATGTATTGGTTAGGGAAATGTAACAGGATACCTGGAAAAGACAGGGAAATTTCAGGGAATTTGTTATAAGGATACTTCTAGCCACCCTGTTTTAACATTTTTATGTATATATTTATTGGCTATTATGCTTCTAGGTAATTTTGTATAGTGCAATAATTTTGTGTACTTTATTCTAGTCTCAAGATCTGTGTTTGTATAACCTTTGGTATTATATTGGTGTTGTAGACAATGATTTCATTGCAAAATACATTGTATTGTGATTGTATTTGTATCTCAGTGTATATTTTGTTATTTGTTCTTTTGTGTGGAATTTGTGAGTGATGATGATGTGTGTTAAATGTAGTAGTTTATTCATCTTATAAAATAATTTAACACAGTATTTTTTTTCCTGTGATAGTGTTAATGAATGTGTGACTTGAGGCCTCTGAACTTGGTTGTTGTGGGCAGTTCATATTATTGTAAAACAGCTGTGATTGGGTTCATCAGTGTGTTCACTTGTGCTATTTATTGAAACATATTAAATTAGTTTGAAGCTTCTTTAAGTGAATTAAGTAAAGTAAGTAAGAAGTCAAATTACTATGTTATACAGCTACAGTTTTATAGAAAAATACAACCAACTCATTGCCAAGGTGTAAATGGTTACATTGAAACAAAGATGTCAACACTCAGGAAGTTACTGCTGTTTTAGTGCTGGAGTCAATGGCGGCTTGTAATGGTCACGCTTGATGCACTCCTTCACCTGAAGTTTATAATTATAATCCATTTACTTTGTCAGTAATTTTTCTGTGTGATAAATTATTCCATCCATTTCCTCCATAGATTTCAAAATAAAGACAAAATAAATTGCTTCTTAGAGTAGTATTTCACTTAATTATTGAGAACTATTAAACTGTACCACTAAGAGCACCATTGATACACTAGCTGCTTTGCTTCAGCAGCACAGGACTGGAAAGTGAAAACATGGTGATGTAAATGGTTTTTGTCAGAAAAGACGCTTAAAAACTACACGTGTTTTTTCTTTGTTGAAGCGCCCGTGCAGTCCTTATCTGTTGCCCTTCAATACCTGAATACTTTGTTATAAGAATGAAGATTACTAAGCCCGACTGACACCTGGTAGTAATTAATCCACTTTGAACCATTCTTAGAGACCTGAAAATTTAGCAAACGCAATAACGCAAAAAATAACGTGAATTTTCACATAAAAAATTAATAAATTACGATTTTTGAAAATTTGAGCTGTAATTTACGAATTGTACAAAATCCTATAGAATTTTCACGAATTATTATTGTTTTATGTCATATAGTTGCTTCTAATGACGTATTTTATGTGGTTTTGCATATTCAAATATGAATGCATGCAGATTTGGGCAGTCAATTTCTTCAATTTATCACCATAAACGAAAACATGTTTTACTTTTCACCACGTATGTTTACGGCCATAGATAACATAAGTGAACATTCTAATGCACGGCCCTGCAAGTTTATTTGCTAATTAGGAAACCCCGCCATTGTAGTGTTCACATCTACCAGGCACCACGTTATCTATGGAATTCGCGCCAACTAGCTTGCTGAGTTTGTTTACATTTGTAGCATCGTCACGTTTTATCCAACAATTTTTTATTTTTTACAAAGCGGCATGGTGGTGTGAAAAATGGGTTTATAAGCATTTTCTAATGTAGAATATATTTGTAAATTGAATTATCACATATTTTAATCTTGTATTCTTCCAGCTAACTGTATCTTCATCATACATATTCTTTGTACATATTTGCGGTAAAAAATTACAAGTTTTGAACAAACAGAAGTTTTGTCAGCAGTCCTAATAAAAAAATCTGTTGTTGAAAGTTTAGATAGTTAAAAAAAAGTGTAGATTTCTCTAATTTTTTTTCTGTTCGTACAAGGCACTTTTATTATTTTTTTTAAACAGTTCTTTTATAATTGTGTACAAATTGTTTACATTAGTCTCTTCATGAAACAGTATGCCCTTACCAGTGCGTTGTGACTGTTGTTCCAGGTGTCAGGCAGAATACAAAATCTTAAGTAAGAAAATGTGAAATTGTTTTCAATATTGTCTATTGATATAGGAAACTAGTGGTATTGTCTTAAAAACGTAACTGTATATTTCTTTGGAAGTTAGGTATTTTTGCAAGGAAATAACAATTGATAAAAAAAAACACAGCTTTTCAATAGGAATAACACTGCCAATTTCAGGTTTTACGAATAAAGTGACATTTTTCAAATTTTGCATGTCTTTATAAAGAGCACATGGAAAAATTGGAGAAATTCTCATGCAGAAACCTGTATTTTTGTAGCAAGAAAATAACAGCTATTCTTAACAAAAATAACACCTATTTTTTAGGTGTCTGCTGATAAGCAACTTCAATTCCTCGTAAAACAAAAGAAAACGAACCAAATGTCCCAATTAAATTAATATGAACTGCTTCATTACAACGTGCCAATATATTTTCCCTTCTTTAATTGATTAATTTTTTTTTAAACAAGGATGACTGTCTTTAGTTTATCAGCTAGAGAATGTGATATTTTGTGACATTTTGCACTCAACTACACCTGGAAAATCAGGTTGTAGGTATGTATCTGGAATGAAAGCTCTTAAGGGTCAAGTCTGGGTTGCATATACTTCTTGTGTTGTTTTGACTATGTATCTCATAGCTTATTTGTTTTAAAAATGTTAGGTGTAATCTTATATTTTCTTTAAAATTACTTTTGGTTTTGAAAAAAATTTTTGTTTGCGATTTAAAACCGAATTATAATCAGTTAAAAGTTGAAGCTTTTTAAATGTTTATTGCTATTAAAAAATAATTAACTTTCTTATTGAGGCAAACTACATTGACACCAGATTAGCATATTCTTTACATAAAAAAAAACTGGATTCTTTGTCTCATCTTGATTCTCGAGAACTTTTTATTTCTCTCTTGGTATCATCCTGAACCGTACACGCCTAATCGTGATACTAGCTACACTGTAATTGTCTTTATTTAAAGAGAGTAAAAAAATGCAGAAAAGGGTCTATGGAAAGAATTCACATTTGCATGAAATATGACCTCATTATTTTCAAATTAAAGCTTATGCAAGAAGGATTAGGCATTTATTATTATACTGTGAAAAATGCATACAACATAAATGTGCCTGTAGCAGTAATAGCACACCACAAACCTACCCTGTTTAGTTTTATTTTCCTGCCACAGTATACATATTATACATATTTGGCCCAAAAAGTTGCATTAATATTGATTGACCTAATCACATAGCAAAAAAATGATTAATTATGAAAAAGCTGCCATTTTGAGGCTATCTAGACGAATGTTTACCATTTTTACTAAACTTCAACTACATGCTATTAAAACATTTGCCTTCACTTTACTCTAAGGTGGAGATTCTCCTAGTAGTTTTATATGTAGTTTCCAGTTTTCAGTCTATATTATCTGCTGAACTTTTTGGAATTTCTGGAGAATCAGATCTTGTGGTACAGTAATGTTTATTTTGCTTCTGCTGGTCTGGGACATGAGGATCACCTTTGGAATATTCACATTGAAATTTGCATGGTGAACTTATTGTAGATACATGGTGAAGTGGCTCAATATGCCTTATTGAAATTATTTGTGAGATTGTATCAAGAACATTTTTTTGGAGATTGAAACTCCTCCACCAAACTTGGCATCATTTTTCTTTCTTTTAGTGGTCAGTCTGTCTTCCTTTACGACACCTAAATTATTGAATTGTAATGTCCATATAAACACAGACATTAGTACTATTGTAGTCTTTGCTGTATCAGAACAGTGCAAGTGATGTGGCATGCACAATACTTGCCAGTTGTGGTTAACCAGTGATAGGCATGCTGTGAAGACACACAAGACAGCCATATGAACAACTGATGGAGTTTGAGAAAGACCAAACAATAGAATTGTGAGAGGCAGGGCGGATATTGAATTGAATTGCTTGTTATTTGTGCCATTCAGATGTCGTAGTGTGTTGAGAGTAATGGACATGGGATGGTACCCGTACATGACAGGCATGTTCTGAAGGATGGACTGTTTGTGTCAGACAGGCATGAATAAAGCCAGCAGCTTTCTTGTCCACCAGGTGGCAGCTTTATTATTAAAGCACCATTTTCCTTCTACCAGAAACATTTATAGATGCCTAGCACAGGCAAATCTGCAATCCTGATGACCATTAAATTTGGTGACATAAACCAACATAATATCTTTGTTTCCAGTAGTGTCAGCAGAGAGAAATTTAGAATGCTACCTACTGGAAAATTATTGTTTTTAGTGACAAATCATTCTGTTCTTTGGGAATTAATGACCACAATGTCAGAGTGCAGAGGACAGCAGGTAAATGCTACAGTGCCTGCCTTAACAGTGATACACATCCCCTTTTATAGANGTTTGCATATCATATACTTTCTGGCAACGTAACCTGCCATCAAATCAAACCAGGTGTAATTCATGACAAACTGTTTGTTAACTATCACTATAAATGCTGCCTAAGCACTTGAATGCAAGAAATGTATTTAGCTTTTCTTAGGAATTTTGTGTTTCTATTAGCAGATTGCCATCCAACATAAACAAAGCTCTCACATCATTGCAAAAAGTCAANGTTAGGAATTTTGTGTTTCTATTAGCAGATTGCCATCCAACATAAACAAAGCTCTCACATCATTGCAAAAAGTCAACATGGGCTGGGTACATACCACTGTCCTATGCTGTATTTGTGACTGTCGTCACCAAACAGAGCTTGTTTCTGTTAAAATGTGTCGGTAACTGTCAAAAACTAATTTTGATCGTAAGATTGAATAGAATAGCAGATGGCAATTTGCTGAGTTACAATCTGGAATAGATCTAGTCCATTTATATCCATTACAATATGTATCCTAATGTGTTATTTTGAGGGAGCAGTTTGCGTTATGATACTGGCAAAACTTTGTAGCTTTGTTACATGTGTTGTTACTTCTATTTGTGTGTCTATTTAAATATGTAATTTATTCGTGATGTGACAACATCATTTTTAAAAAGATAACTATGAATTTTGTTGCCACAATTTTTATAATGATATATTTGTAGCAGCAACCCCTTTCTAATGTAATACTCACCAAATTCTATTCCCACCCTTTGCTCATGGTGCTTCACCTACTTTCGGATTCTTGAAGTGTCATTGACTGAAGTATTATTATTATTAGTGAAGTGGCCATANCATGGTGCTTCACCTACTTTCGGATTCTTGAAGTGTCATTGACTGAAGTATTATTATTATTAGTGAAGTGGCCATACCTGGGTATAAGGAAAAATCACGTGGTTGAAGTCGTCTGCTTGGCTTGTGTAACTATAAAATCAGTATTGTAAAAAAATTTAATGAAACTAATCCTATGAATTGGATTTTCAGTGCTTATGACGTAAGTAACACCCTTGATAGAGCAGAGAAAATAATTTATTTTAATGACGTCAACATACTATTATTGTCCATTACAGTCCAGTTTTTGCACAGATTTGTATTGCAACAAAACTGAAGTACATTTTATTATATTTTTATCCTTATTAGCATGTTTTTACAGAAATTCTCAGGAAATAGGTAATGATGATAAGTAGTGACACATTATTGATAAAGTTTGAATAAAGAATAATCAGCATGAGTAAAATGTTTGATACAACCACTGTCAGTTTTATAATACATTTGAATACAGTTTCCTAAAGTAAGGGGTACGTATAAAGTTAAGTTTCTCAAGTGGGCTCTTGCCAGGGCATTATTGTCCTTTCCATTAGTGTGGGATTGGTGTGTGGTGTGTTGGTGTTCTTCACATTAGAATAAGTTCATTTTGAAGTAAAACTTACAGTCTCTGGAAGTGGTTTGATATCTAGTGAGTTATCCAATTGTAGGTCAGTGTTACAGTATTCCTCCAGTTAATTCTGTGGAACTTCATAAATTAGTAGCTTATTACGTAGACACCTTGGAGCTAATGCACTCATGAACAGTTGAATTAGACACACGTGCCATGTTGGCAAAATGGCGCTGTGGTTACCCTGTCTAATGGAATAGTGCCAAGCCACACATGATTGGAATATCATCAGACCTTATACTGACTGACAGTGGAGCACAGAATGGGGAAGAGCACACATGATCATGGCCAGATCACTGGGGCATTCCATCTTCGATGTTGTGCAGGCACTGATATTTTCATGGGCCACAGTTGTTTCAAGANGGCCAGATCACTGGGGCATTCCATCTTCGATGTTGTGCAGGCACTGATATTTTCATGGGCCACAGTTGTTTCAAGAGTGTACTGTGAGTTTATGAATTCCGGTAAAATCACTGCTGCCAGGATATGAGTGTGTAACCAAGCACAGATCACGTGCACCCATATCCGTACCTATAGCACTTCCTACAGTAAGACAGTGCACCGGCCCACCATTCCTTAATTGTAACCGAATGGTTGGATGAACACTCCACGGACTTAATGTTGCTTGCCTGGCCTAAGAGGTCGCCCAACCTCAATTCTGTCTAATACATTTGGGATGCTGTCGAGAGGGATGTGTAAGCCATGGATCCTACTCCAACTTATCTCTGTGCATTGTGGGAGGCTTTGCAGCTGTCATGGGTCAGTATGGCTCCCGACCACTTCAGGTACCTTGTAGAGTCCATGCCACACAGCATTACTGTCATTATCAGGGTGAAGGGTCACTAGGCAGGTATCTCTATTTCAGCATTTTATGAGTATCGAATAGAATCAGACTTGGAGAACCAAAAGTGAAGCAGGAATAATGGGTAAGTGTATTTGTGTAGAATAGGATCAGACTCTTAGAACCAAAAGTAAAGCAGGAACAACTGGTAAGTGTAATAGTTTTATTCTCAAAAGCTACCCATATTGAAACATTGGAAGATAATAAAATTGCCAGCAGAGTATTCACAGAAACAATAACAGTGCCATATGTAACACTTTTTGTTTGATGCTGATTTGTTTACATGAACCACCAAGTTAAAAAAACAATGCCAAATTTTTTTCCACCTTAGATCAAGTTATTCTGAGTAATGAAGGAAATTTTTTTTTNCAAGTTAAAAAAACAATGCCAAATTTTTTTCCACCTTAGATCAAGTTATTCTGAGTAATGAAGGAAATTTTTTTTTTAATTGTTGCCTCGGAGATTTATCTTGAATGCCTGTAAGTGTGAAAAATTCACAATTTTGTGGCTGTTGTTTATAATTTTGTCAAATTTTTATTCGCCCATATATAGTTTTCAGAAAACAATATTATACCAGCCATGTCTAATTCTGAAGGTAACAAAAAGTAATCAATATGTATTTTCATTTAGTGGCTAAGCGAGGGGNCAAGTTAAAAAAACAATGCCAAATTTTTTTCCACCTTAGATCAAGTTATTCTGAGTAATGAAGGAAATTTTTTTTTAATTGTTGCCTCAGAGATTTATCTTGAATGCCTGTAAGTGTGAAAAATTCACAATTTTGTGGCTGTTGTTTATAATTTTGTCAAATTTTTATTCGCCCATATATAGTTTTCAGAAAACAATATANTTATTCGCCCATATATAGTTTTCAGAAAACAATATAATACCAGCCATGTCTAATTCTGAAGGTAACAAAAAGTAATCAATATGTATTTTCATTTAGTGGCTAAGCGAGGGGGTGGCCCAGAGTGGCCACCCTTAGAGGAGATGTAAGGTTGCCAGGCTAAGTTGTGTTTTTATACTGTTCAACTTTCTTCACTCCCTGAGGCAGTGTGTATTCTCTCGATAACCAAGAGGTCTCAAAGATGGGAAAATCCCAATATGCTGACCCTAGGAATACATCAGGACTCTGCATGCACCCATCAGTTCGCCCACTCTGTTTTTATTCCTGGAAAGATAGCCACAGCAGATGTTACTTTTAATTAGCATTACCAAGCCAAAAATTGTTTAATTAATTAGTGATTATAATTTTGAAATTAGACAACACTGGCTAATTAGTTTCTATGATTAGGGAAAATCTTTACGAGAACTTTTACATGAAGTAAGCAAAATTAATTTATTGATTTCCTAATTTCATATTTGTACGTATTTATTATCTTTATAACAATTCATGGTTGGGTCCCTCCCAAACAAAACCTGGCTATGCTACTGTTTCCGTTAATTTTCCTACCACGTTGTCACTTAAACATAATCAATCTAAAGCATAGGAATTATTTTGTTTATATTTATTTTAAAAGAGTGCTTGTAAAGGCAGAGAAATATAAGTTTTTCTTTACCATTTACTTTCTAGCCTACTTTCCGAAGTAAATAAAGGTTAACGAGATCACTTTCCTTTCTGTGTGTGTGCATTTATATGTGTGTGTCTTTGCGTATGTGTCCCCCCCTCCCCCTTTACATTTTGGAACGCTTCAACCAAATTTCACCAAACTTGGTACACATAATACTGAGTAAGGGCACCTGACTTTTATAGTTTTCAACCATGCAAGGCACTTACTTTCAAAATGGCGACAATTTTAAAATTTTGGGTGATATGTCATATCTTTGGAACCGTTGAGCCGGTTTAAACCAAATTTTGTATGCTGGCAGAGCATTGTGTAAGCATTAAATTTAGAGATGGATATTGTAGTTGGTCGGCCATTTTGTATGATAGCACCAATTGTAAAATAAAGACAGTGTAATAAAGACCAAGTGATTGAACTTGATTAGTTACTTATTTTAAAAATGGCAGCCATATAAATGTTTTTAAGTTTATTTGGTATATCTGCTATACCATGTAACCTATTTGGACCAAATTTTGTACACTGAAAGTATCTATTACTAGCACCATATTTACTAACAAATAGCCATTTTGTCGGCCATTTTGAAAGATAGCACCATATGAATAAAGTAATTATTTCATAACTTGGTAAATAATTAATGGATTCCTACCAAATTTGGCAAACAAGTAGTACTGATGCAGATTATGTTAAGTTATATGTTTTAAACATGCCAGAGACTTATTTTAAAATGGCGACAATATAGTCATTTTAGCTTAGAATGCTATATGGTTGAAACTATGTAATCAATCCCACTATGACCTTGTGTGGTGACAGTAGACATTACAACTATCAACTCTATCTACATGGAGAATCTTTTGTCCGCCATTTGGTAAGACAGAACCACATGAATAAATAAAGTTTTTTTATCTTTGGAAACAATTGACAGATTCTTTCCAAATTTGGCAAACAAATAGTACTGCAGAAGGTGGTTTAAAGTGGTATATGTTTTATGTATGTAAGGCACTTATTTTCAAATTGGTGATTATATAAATATCTTAATTTTTTATGCTGGCAGTACCTATTACAGCCATCAAATCTGTGTATGTAGAGCCTCATTTCTCTGCATTTTGTAACATAGTCCTACCAACAAAAAATAATTATTTTATCTCGTATCTCAGAAAACAATCAACTAATTCTTACAAATTTGGCAAAGATTTTTTAATATGGTAGGCCATAATAATGTATTTTTTCAAAAGTAAGATACACTTATTTTCAGAATGGCAGGTATAAAATCATTTTAGTTTTGTGGGCGATATCTACGAAACTATGTAGTCTATTTTAACTTAACTCTGTATATTGGGAGTATACAATCATCAAAATTGCTATTAAATTATATTTTTATGTCATGTATAGAGGACCAATCAAGCGATTCCCACTAAATGTTACACTAGAACATTTCAAATAAATTTGTACCAAATTGTGTACACCAATAATGCTACTGAAGGCAATGTAAACTTTCATGATTTAAATGGGTCAGTCAACAATGTTCAAAATGGTAGATTCATAAATCATTTAGGTAAGTTGGACATATATATCAAACTATTTAACTAAATTCAACGAAAATTTGTATGTAGACAATATACATTAGAAGCATTGCAAATAGAACCTCTTTTTCTAGCAGTTTTGTACAATAGCATCAAATAAAAAAAAATAAAGTTTTTTACGTCATATTTTAGGGACCAAGCAACCAATTTCCATCAAATTCTTCACACGAGTAGCGCTACGGTAGGTCATGTAAACTTACATGTTTCACATGGCTTTGTCACTTATTTTCAAAATAAAAACCCTGTAAATTTTATAGGTTAGTAAACCCTATCATTTGAAACGTTAGACTGATTAAATCAGAAGTTGATGCTCCGAATCAGACCTCGGTAATGCAGTGGATTGCATGCTAGCTTATAGTGAGAGGTTTTCTTGGTTCAAGCCCCGGGTAAGGCAGGTGTGAATTTGTAATTTTCTCACTACTGTTGCATAAGTTTCTGGTTTCATTTCTAAAGTTGCTTTCAAAGAGAAGTCAAGTCCTTCCTACCAACTCCGATTTTAAGAAATTTAATTGCACCCATGTTGAGGAAAGTAAGCTCATTAGTTATATCAGTAACTTCTTGTTATGTGAGGTGTCTGTCTGTTGAGCAGCATACTGACACTGTACAGAATTACCTTTCTTTTCAGTAAAGTAGAACATCCTTCCAGAACATGTGGATTTGCGAAAGCTGACAGAAGAAAGGATTTTCTTGTGGCATTCAGTTTGTTTCTTTTCCTATAATATGTTNATGTGGATTTGCGAAAGCTGACAGAAGAAAGGATTTTCTTGTGGCATTCAGTTTGTTTCTTTTCCTATAATATGTTTCAACCAGGTGTTCAGTATGAAACATTTTCTGAACTGACACATGTAAGAATAGAAACAATTTTTTTAGAGCTATAAATAGTTTAAAATTTAGAAACAGTAATAATCCTTGCGTCAAGCTGTAGACAAACTTGAGACACCAAACTGAAGCACACATGCATTGTCACTCGCAAGCAGAGGTATGTAGCAGTCTGTGAGTCTCATCCTGCACAAGACATGGTGACAAATGCTGGTTTAGCTTCCACAAAATACCTCGTGCTTTCAGAAGGCCTTAACTGACACTGCACCAAATATCCTGCAAAAACACAGTTTGATGTACAGTCTGTGCAGAATATTTGTTTTAATTCAGCAATGCACTATTAATCATTATACATATGCTGGCAGTCAAAATCTCAGTTTTTCTCTCACTTTCTTGTAGAGCATAGTTTGATGTTTGATTTAAAAATAGCATTCAATTTTTCCAAAACTGTGATCCTTCCTTTTCCTCAGAAATTTCTAGACTTGGAAAGAGAAATTTGGCATTGCTTTGTTACTTTGTGGTAGCAACAAATGTTTGAGTCAGTGCGTGAAACACTGATTATTTTATGAATGATCGTAAGTGGAATAATAAAAGACTTCATATGTAAGTTTTAACATAAAAGCAAGGTAAGAATTATAAAATATGTAAACTGGATTCTTCACTTTTAGCATTTTTCAAGATAAGATTTTCAGACATCACTTTTAATAGCTCCATGGTAGGTACAAGTATTTTGTAAAGATTTGTGTCATTCTTCGTATTTTTTTTAGATCCTGTTAGTAAGTTTCACTTTGCAGTGTGTTTATTATGACTTACATAATCTAATGCAGTTTTATTTGTAATTAAAACTTCATTGAGCCTTCCAACAGATGTGCAGCCAGAAAGGAAAAAAAAGAGCATATGAATTTTTGGTACAGGTGGCTGTTTTCAACTTTTTCACCCAGAATTTCACACAAACAAAATTGTGTTAACTCCCATAGCAGTGNTGGTACAGGTGGCTGTTTTCAACTTTTTCACCCAGAATTTCACACAAACAAAATTGTGTTAACTCCCATAGCAGTGCCCTTTATACACAAGGATCTAGAAGGTTACCTTTGATCCACCCAAAGAAAATTTTCTTTGAAGTTTCGCAACAACAAATAAAGAAAGGGAAAGTGTAATGATTCAACATGAAAAATTATGGGTGTGAAGTGTTGTTTCGCTTATATTTTTATTAAGTTACAAACTAGTAACAGTGGTTTTTATGTGCTCTGTAAAGACATGTGCAGCATTTATGTATTTATACTGTTAAATGAAATGTTGAGATCCTACATTGATATAAATTTGAAACATTATTGTGGGACTATACTTTTGTCTTGGCTGATGCTGTTGCCTTTATAGACACTACCTATAGTCTATTCGTGGTTTCTTCACACTTTTTGAATCAAACCTTTGAAAAATCACCCATCATGTTTGGTTGTTTCCTAAATATGTCAAGTCTCTTATTTTTGGTTAAATTGAACTTTTAATTATCTTTAATTTATAAATTATAATATTTCATTTATAATTAATATGAATAAAAACAATGAGAAAAGAGGTATGTTGGTAATACGTAGTAAGAAATAGTTCTTACACAAAATGTTATTGAAGCGAGTGCGCACAAATATGGTGCATTGCACCTTTGGTGTAATTTTCTATAGTTGGTTAAGCCTTGTTTGCATGAGGTGGAGGAATAGCCTGAAAGCGGAGCTTCAGAAAAGTTTTAAGTAACCATGAATGGACTAAAACTTGAACATGAAAGTACTTTTTATTTTGGATTTCCAAAGTTATGCTTAAATGCAGTAGTTCACCATGTAATTTTGGCTACGGCTTTCATATGTACACTATGTGATAAAAAATATCTGGACACCCATTGGAAAATGAAGTAAAAGTTTGGGCTGCCTGCCCTCCATCGGGAACATTGGCAGACGATACGGTGCTGGTCCACTCTTAGCATTAATGACATCCTGCACTATCGCAGGCATACCTTCAATCAGGTGGTGGAAGGTTTCCTTGTGAATGAAAGGTTTCCTTGCAGAGCGTTGAAATGAGAAGCGATATTGATGTGGGTCGGCATGGTCTAGCATAAGTCAGCGTTCCAAAAGATGTTCCATCAGATTCAAATTAGGACTGCGCAGACTAGTTTGTTAGTCGGATGTTGTTGTCGTCAAACTACTCTCTCACACGTCCTGTAGAATGAACGGATGCTCAGCGATGTTGAAAAATACAGTAGTTATCCCCAAACCGGTCTTTGGCGGTGGACAACATGAAAGTGGTTGAAATATCAACATAAACTTGTGCCTTGACAGCGCCATGTAAATCAACAAGAAGACCAATCCCCCCTCCATGAGAAACTTGACTACACCATAACCCCACCACCCCTGAATTTTACAGTCTGCATTATACAGGCTTGTAGATGTCATTCACTAGGTATTTGTGCCACACCTACAGTGCATGATACCATCAGTTCGTCACAGTGTATATAGTGATTTATCACTCCACACAATGGTTTCCCACTCTTAACATCACGTGAGGCAGTGTTTGGCAATTGCCTGTGTGATTTGTGGCTTATGTGCAGCTGCTCGGCCATGGAAATCAAGTTTCCAAACCTCACGCCAAACAGTTGTGGTGCTTAAAGTAGATATGTACTGATGGAGGTTGGAATTCATGTGTAATGGTGGCTATGAATGATTGACGACTACACTGTATGACCCTCCTCAAAACTTGACTGTCTCTGGCGGTCAACATCGAAGCTCAGTCTACACACTTTTTGGTTGTACATGTCCCTTCACATTTCCACTTAACCATAACATCAGAAACAGTGGACCTAGAGATTTTCAGGAATGTGGAAATCTCACGCATAGACTTCTTACACAAGTAGCACCCGACCACTTGACCATGTTGAAAGTCAGTGAGTTCCTCAGACTGTCCCATTCTGCTGTCTTGCACTGTCTACTGACCACTGCAATCGCTGACCATGTGTTCCACGCGGTAGATGGCAGTACTGTGACACGTGATGGCACATCAAAGTGGGAGGGGGGAGGGTGTTTTNCCATGTGTTCCACGCGGTAGATGGCAGTACTGTGACACGTGATGGCACATCAAAGTGGGAGGGGGGAGGGTGTTTTTGTTTCCATGCCAAGACAGTTGCGCAGGCAGGGGCTACTCTGCTGTGGAGGCGTCTGTATTATGACGGCCTCGCACTGGTCCCTTATATAACGTAGGATGCGTCGGGTGCCTACTTGGTACAAAGTCTGTGAGGGCGAGGTGATGCCTCCGGGTGTTGGACATACAGGTTGGGCTAGCTTACCACTGGCGTGTCTTCCTTTTGGTAGTCACTGTCCCTGGATTGGTGTCTTCGGCTCCGGCTGGAGCGGGCGGCTTAGCAGGTTGATGCCTGCAGATGACCGTGGTGCCAGCTGACCGGCTGGCACGTGGTCGGCTGATGCTGGAGAGTTGCTGGTGACCTCCGGGTCCAACATGACCACTTCCAAGGGGAGAGTATACTCCTGGCGGAGTAGTTTGACGGTGGGATGGGCAGCTCCGGGAACCCTAATCGGGAGGCCAAAGAGGTTGGCGGGGAGGGTAGCGTAGTGAGGCTCCACTAATTGTCGGGCAGCTTTTGCTCTCTCCTGTGGGGATATACAACTGGAGTCTGGTTTAGGTTGTTTACTTAGGGGGTGCCGAGATGATTAAGGATAGCAGCTGTCCTCTGGGCGTTCCTCCTGCTCCCTTGTCGGTGAGCAAACATCATGGATAGAAAAGATGCTACTGTTCATCCTGTAGAGTACAGCAGGCAGCAAACTCCTAGCTAGAGTCAAACCTTGTCAGGCTTGGCACCCCCTCTTGCGAGTTTATACGCTTTGGAGGGAATGGGTTAGCTGACTTAGTTGGCCATGATGCTTCGTCATGTGTCTTTCTAGTGGTTGGGGCTCTACCATATGTGCGCACCAGATACCTTTACGTACCTGGTCCACAGTATGGGTGGCCGTCGACTTTGTTGTGTGTGTGACGTACGTGCAGTCCTGGTTAGGGGCTGCCTGCAGTTCTACTTTACATCTGAAACTGTTATAATTCGTGGTTCCCTGCCGCTTCCTTCGAGGGTGATGCTTACCAGGTTCGGGAAAAGGCACACGTTTATTACAGAACAAGGAATGACAGGAGTTAGCTAGAACACGTGTTTTATTCCCTTGAGAACAGAACATGGTGACCTGTTCTACCTCCTATCTTTACACATACTAGGTCTTCAACGGACTTTGTAAAAGAGCAAGACAGGTGAAGGTGCCTGTCGGCTTGATGAGCCTGGCTTAAAGAGCGGACAAGAGCTGNGACTTTGTAAAAGAGCAAGACAGGTGAAGGTGCCTGTCGGCTTGATGAGCCTGGCTTAAAGAGCGGACAAGAGCTGACAATTAAGTAGCTGTGAAAACAACTGAACCCTAATTATGACTTGTAGTCCTGAAGGGACCTGGGGCACCACATGTGGTGTACGTGTCAGGTGTAGTGACTTGATGGCAAGTGTCAGGGTAACGATGACTCTTCGGCTGCACTGGTAGAAAAGGCGTCGTCGGCTGAAAAATTGGTAGAAGACTGGAAGGTCTTGGAGAGTCCTCAGAACGGTGGCTGTGTAGTATAGAGCCTTAGCATGACTGGTACTAAGGTGATCTGAGTGAACATCTGGTGTTTCTGCTGGGCGCACAGCATTATATTCCTCAACCTGAAAGGTTCCTTCGTGCTTCGTTCACTTCGGTACCTTCTGCCACCGCCTCTTCGGGTTCGGGCGGCGCCGCTGCTGCCATCTCTTAGCGGGGTGGTGGCAGAGAGGTTTGATGTGGATGTGGGGTGTATCCGTTGCTCGCTTAGGGGCAAACTCTTGCATGCTGGTGGCTGCTTCTTAGCGAGTTTACAAGCTGTGGGGATGTTGACGTGATCATTACATGGATGCTGGTCTTGGAGGCTGCCAGTTGGGGTTCGACTCTCTCGGAGGCACATGATACGCACGTGATGATGCGGAGTTGACAACAATATGATGGTGTAGAGTCAACAATAATAATGTGTAGGTAGCGTCATGCGTCAACTGTGTCGCCCTCTATATTAAACACACGTTTTTAATGGGGTGTCTGGATACATTTGATTACATAGTGTAGTTGAAGTAGATTTCAGACTGTAGTAGGGCAAAATAAAACTGAAAGAGTAAAGCTTCAAAATGTAAATTAATTTTTGAAAGTTATGCGAAATTGAATAAGATTTGAAATAGTGTTTACTTTATAAGATGATGTCATGAGACTAATGGTTTGAATTTTTTTCACTGTAGATTATAATGGGTGACTAAACATTTTGTGTTGTTACATTTTTAAAAAGTTTTATGCATCTCAAACGTGGGAATTCTTTTTTAAGATGTCATGATGAAGTTTTCATACAACCTGTTTGTTTGTGTACATCATCATCCACTGAAAGAAATTTTGTTTTTACTACCAGCTACAGGCAATATAGAAAATGGCATTTACATACATTTNATCATCATCCACTGAAAGAAATTTTGTTTTTACTACCAGCTACAGGCAATATAGAAAATGGCATTTACATACATTTTATATTGGAATAATTTTTTTTCAGATGCAGTCCTTTAAAAATTTTTATCACATGATTTCCAAACTATAATAATTAAGCATTAGGATTGACCGTACAGGAATTTACTATACTGAACAAACTTAAAATTTTCCTTATGGTATGTTATCTTTTAAATTATTGTATAATGCAATAAATATGTATAGTATGTATTCATGGTTAATGCTGTGNCTTATGGTATGTTATCTTTTAAATTATTGTATAATGCAATAAATATGTATAGTATGTATTCATGGTTAATGCTGTGTTAATGTGGTGATATATAATTAAAAAAATGCATGATAATATGGCTATTTTGTGTTTTAAACTGACTACAGTGGACTCTTGTCTACCGTTTTTTCAAAATATTTCCATCCAGAATTTCAGTAGATGAGGATCTGACATTTACTTCTAACCTTATTAAATTTCATATTGAGTATAATGAGAGCTGTACATTATCCGTGAATGAAATGGAACTAGTAAACAAAATAAAAATGGGAATTTTTGAGAAAGTATTACCGTAACTAATACAAAAAANGTGAATGAAATGGAACTAGTAAACAAAATAAAAATGGGAATTTTTGAGAAAGTATTACCGTAACTAATACAAAAAATTTTTTTACCTCAACTTGTTTAAATAAAGAACATATTACAAAGTATTGTATATAATTGATTGTTAGCCAAGATTGAGTGTAAGGCGACGCCAAACTTTCAAACCCTCTGAGAAAGCAANGTGAATGAAATGGAACTAGTAAACAAAATAAAAATGGGAATTTTTGAGAAAGTATTACCGTAACTAATACAAAAAAAATTTTTACCTCAACTTGTTTAAATAAAGAACATATTACAAAATATTGTATATAATTGATTGTTAGCCAAGATTGAGTGTAAGGCGACGCCAAACTTTCAAACCCTCTGAGAAAGCAAATAATATTACACAATGCAAGCCAAATTTTGAATGTCTCGTGTGCACTCAATCAGCTGTGAGCACGCAAAGAGGTCATCATTTGGGCAGTGTTGAAGTGGAAGCCTCAGCTGTGGGAGGAGTGAAACAAGCTGTTCCTCCCCTTCCTAACCGGTTGATATCCAGAGGGAGGGCACAAGGATGCCACACCAGTTGCTAGGCAACTAACTCCTACCCTGCCAGCCATGTTAGGGGAGGAAACTAGCTCTGCCGAGCATCACCAAGGACAGCCAAAGCTTAATCAATCCAGGCCGCATATCCGTGCATATTTACACATGTTGGTGATGCTGTGCGTGCATGGCAAATATCTGCCTTTTGAAGTACAGTGGAACCTCAATTTTTCACGATAATGCAGGGGACGAGTAAGTCAGATGATCAAAAATCGTGATTGGGTAAGTTGTCCTTACCTATCATGGTCGTTAGCTGGCAGGTGGCTGATGATACGCAGCGTTTTACCATTTACAAAAGAAAATTAACTTTCCTTATTAATGAAACGTAAATATTTAAAATGGAAGGTGTGTTCCAATAAAAGAATTCTTAAGAAATGTATAATTTGGTTAACAGCAAAATTAATATAGTAACCGGGCTGTGAATCGGCCTAAAAGATGTTGCCCGACAACAAAACAGTTTATTTGCCGTTTACTGAAAAAATAAGACTTTTTTTTTTTTACTCACGTAACAATATTTTAAGAAGTATGCACGTTCCAATTTAAAATTATTCATCAGAATAAAGGNCTTTTTTTTTTACTCACGTAACAATATTTTAAGAAGTATGCACGTTCCAATTTAAAATTATTCATCAGAATAAAGGTGAAAATTATCGTAAAAACAGAGGTGCAAATTGGTCTAAAATTTGCGGCTCGACAAGACAGTTTAGTTTGTTTACTATTTCTTATAAGAAATAAGACATTATTTTGTACTTACAAACACTATTTGAAAAGGCAGCTGTTTTTCAGTTAAAATGCCTCAGAAGTGTAGATATGAACATTGATATAACCGTCAAAATTAGCATTAAAAAATCATAAAAAATAAGAGAGGGTGAGAAACAGCCTCTCATTTCTAAGGGAAGGAGAACAGAGGGTCCGTTTGCCTTCTTTTGATAGATTTTCGAGGCGCCAATGTTTTTCCAGACAAAGAAAGACATTTTTAACTGCTGTCATTAAAAAAACTGGCAAGATAATAAAATTGCGCTGTTAATCTGCAAATTGGATGAAGTTGTGGATAAGTGGTGGATTCTACTGTAGTAGTCACTTCAGAAACTTGTGTTTGAGACAGAGATGAATAAATAATGCTATTAAAATTATTTTCTTTATAGTCTTCAATAATTAATCATTCAAAAACACATTCTCTGATTTTAAAGTACATTTATACCTGTCACAATTTACACTGCGCTTGAGCTCGACGCTTGCGCATTATTTGGCGACTAAATCTGTGTATTAGATCCTTTCTGGATATCAGTTTATTCGGAAGATGTGGTTCTATTGAAATTAATTAATACATATCCTCCGATCTCACGTCAAGAAACCACTGAAAACGAACGTTACGTTTGGTNGTTCTATTGAAATTAATTAATACATATCCTCCGATCTCACGTCAAGAAACCACTGAAAACGAACGTTACGTTTGGTAATACAAGTCGCTCGATGTTCAAACAATTTTTGGCAAAAATGGGAGGTCAAGTATAAGCTTCTGGAGGTATAATTTTGTTTGAAAAGCATGTTGATTTTGTGCCAGATATGACTAAACACAAACTTAATAGAGATAAAATGACCTTTAGATGCAAAATAAAACATATTTGCATGAAACAATTGTTTGTAAAATTTTATTGCATAGCATTTTCATGCAAAACGATTTGCTTTGAAATAAGTACTACAGTGATGGGAGCAACTATTTTGCGCAATTAATAATTTTGATACATTTTCTGCGATCTTATATAGTGCCAGTGTGCCACATAATTTTTAGCAAGTGCCAATTTCATTTTCAGTTATTGCTCATGGGGAAATAAGCAGTTTTATTGAAAATACAAAACTTTATTTCGAAATACATACATTTTTAAAATTAAATGATAACCTAGAAATATGCATATGACCTCCCGTTGATGCCAAAAAAGAAGTTAGAAACAGCACCATGTAACTTTTAGCGGGAAACCACTTTCACTACACTGGACAATTCCACTTGGCATTCTGTGACATCAGCTTCAAATTAAAACCAAGTTTGATACCTGCGCATTAAAAATGTGCACATTTGAATTTGCTGAGGGGTAGGGAAGCGATTTTAAAGCACTGTAGACTGTATTTTCTNTGCATTAAAAATGTGCACATTTGAATTTGCTGAGGGGTAGGGAAGCGATTTTAAAGCACTGTAGACTGTATTTTCTGTTTCATAAATTGTAAACACACGAGGGGAACTATGTGTGAATGGGTTGTCAATTAGTCAAAAGCACAAGATAGAAATCTGAAAATGTAAATAAAATCATAATCCATTAAACATGGCCTAAGTAGACTGTCAAAAATAAATAAAGTTGATTCCAAACGCAATCCAAATTTGAATTAAAAAAAACAAAACCAAATTAAAGTTAAAATAGCACTATCATAAAATGTATAAGAAAGCCAAATACCACAAACAAACTATAGGCCATTCACGGTTACTACACTTTTCTGTCTGAAGCACTGTTAAAGTTCTACTTCCAGGATATTCCTCCGCCTCGTGTAAATAAAGCTTAACCAAGTATAAAAGGGTACACCAAAGGGACAGCGAACCGCATTCGTGCGCAGTCAGTGTAATACAATTTTGCATAAAAACTATTTCTTACTATGCATTACTTACACACCTATTTTTTCCCCGTTTTTATTCATTTCAACTGTAAATGAAATATTATAACTTATAGGTAAACTATAAGTAATAGTTTAATTTAACCAAAAAANGTTCTATTGAAATTAATTAATACATATCCTCCGATCTCACGTCAAGAAACCACTGAAAACGAACGTTACGTTTGGTGATACAAGTCGCTCGATGTTCAAACAATTTTTGGCAAAAATGGGAGGTCAAGTATAAATTTCTGGAGGTATAATTTTATTTGGAAGATGCTGCCTTTTGAGTTATACTAATATTTTGTTTGAAAAGCATGTTGATTTTGTGCCAGATATGACTAAACACAAACTTAATAGAGATAAAATGACCCTTAGATGCAAAATAAATCATATTTGCATGAAACAATTGTTTGTAAAATTTTATTGCATAGCATTTTCATGCAAAACGATTTGCTTTGAAATAAGTACTACAGTGATGGGAGCAACTATTTTGAGCAATTAATAATTTTGATAAATTTTCTGCGATCTTATATAGTGCCAGTATGCCACATAATTTTCAGCAAGTGCCAATTTCATTTTCAGTTGTTGCTCATGGGGAAATAAGCAGTTTTATTGAAAATACAAAACTTTATTTCAAAATACATACATTTTTAAAATTAAATGATAACCTAGAAATATGCATATGACCTCCCGTTGATGCCAAAAAAGAAGTTAGAAACAGCACCATGTAACTTTTAGCGGGAAACCACTTTCAGTTCACTGGACAATTCCACTTGGCATTCTGTGACATCAGCTTCAAATTAAAACCAAGTTTGATACCTGTGCATTAAAAATGTGCACATTTGAATTTGCTGAGGGGTAGGGAAGCGATTTTAAAGCACTGTAGACTGTATTTTCTGTTTCATAAATTGTAAACACACGAGGGGAACTATGTGTGAATGGGTTGTCAATAAGTCAAAAGCACAAGATAGAAATCTGAAAATGTAAATAAAATCATAATCCATTAAACATGGCCTAAGTAGACTGTCAAAAATAAATAAAGTTGATTCCAAACGCAATCCAAATTTGAATTAAAAAAAACAAAACCAAATTAAAGTTAAAATAGCACTATCATAAAATGTATAGGAAAGCCAAATACCACAAACAAACTATAGGCCATTCACGGTTACTACACTTTTCTGTCTGAAGCACTGTTAAAGTTCTACTTCCAGGATATTCCTCCGCCTCGTGTAAATAAAGCTTAACCAAGTATAAAAGGGTACACCAAAGGGACAGCGAACCGCATTCGTGCGCAGTCAGTGTAATACAATTTTGCATAAAAACTATTTCTTACTATGCATTACTTACACACCTATTTTTTCCCCGTTTTTATTCATTTCAACTGTAAATGAAATATTATAACTTATAGGTAAACTATAAGTAATAGTTTAATTTAACCAAAAAAGGTACTTTCACGTTAACACAAGTACAAAACGCTCGTGATACAAGAGATATGTATTGGAAACAACCAACTATCCTTGAGGTGATTTTTCAAAGGTTTGCTTCAAAAAGTGTGAAGAAACCGCAGATAAACTATAGAAAATACGAATGTTGACAAACTTGCTATGGTCACAATTGTTAGGAGTCAAAGGCGGGATGTGTGAATAACACTATTATTGACTGCTTCTGTTGCTATGTGTATGGGATCAGAGTGTAGGAATTCCAAAGTAGTTTGGGGAGGGGAAGAGGAGAGAGAGACTTGGGAGATAAGAAAGAATCCCTTTTGTGACATCATACATTGCAGGAGGACTACCATACAAGGAGTAGGGGTGGGCAGCTTCCCCTTCCTTAGGCAGGCTGTAATTTTCAACAAAATCTTATCATTTTTATTTCCATATTGCAGCATACCTGTTAGGCAGCAACTTTGCAACCCCTAGATTTTATTGCTGTGGGCTAGCAAACACATTTTTAATTTTTTCATTATGGCTTCTATTTTATTTGGAATTTTTATTTCTTTTAATAAATTTTTGGCTTTTTTTTGATGGTTCTAGAGAATCACTTAATAAAATTGCTGTATTCGTAAAAACAGAGTTTAGAAAATCAGGGTTCTACTGCAGTTATTGTTCCATTGTTTTGGTATTTTCATTGATTGACTTTATATTAAGTTACAAAAATATAAAATATATTGAAAACTTGAGAAGTTAAAAATTTTTTAACACCCGTTATTAGTGGCAGAAATTATGTATTGCAAGAGATAGTAAATGCTTGTTACACAACACACTACAGTCTAAGAGAGTGATGGCTGGGATACTCCGTAACATACAGTGATAGAAGCTCCAAATCTTTTTATCTGCAGTGCTTGGCAGTTGAAAAGAATCCAGGAAAGTGTAAAATTTGAAACATTATGTTGAACATTGAGTATGACTGAAATTAACATAGAGGTTTTTAATTATAGCTTAGTTATTTTGTATAAAATAAAATTGGTATGGATGTTATTGGAAACTATTTGTTGACATTAACTACCTGGTAATTAAATTTTCACGCTGAAGATTTTTTAAATTACTGTTAAGTAGCTATATTCTTTATTTAATTTTTAGTGATGCAATTTCTGTTTTGATGAGTGTCATAATGTTTCTCTTGTGATTGCCCTAGTTTGATTTCTCCTTTATTGAGTGCCATAAGTTTTTCATGGAACAACATTAAATATAAAGGTAATGCATTCATTGGTATAGGCTATTCACTGTAAAATGAGCACTTTTGAAAGCCCTCTCATTTTGAATAATAGCCAATAAATATATTTTATTTTAGCCTTAGATGTTAACTTCCGATTGCGGTGGAATATACACACTGTGTTTATTACTTACATGGCAATATTTTTTTAAAAAGGAAGTTAAAGGATAAAAAATGGCTGAAAGGAAAAAGTAACTAGGGCCTCAAAAGTGCTCACCTTACCGTGAACAACCTATATATAACTTCAAGAATTGAAATGATTTATTATATTCTGATAATAGCAGCAATTTTAAAATGTTATTCATCTGCTGTTGACAGCTATTTTGGCCAATAAATGAGTATGAGTGCATTAACATTGTTAAAATACATAACTGTCTAATTGGTGAGGATGATGAATATGCAGGTTTTTGGTGCTATTTTGCAATTTCACAAAGTACTTTTATAATGTGTATGTGATTAGTAATAAGNTTATTCATTTCAACTGTAAATGAAATATTATAACTTATAGGTAAACTATAAGTAATAGTTTAATTTAACCAAAAAAAGGTACTTTCACGTTAACACAAGTACAAAACGCTCGTGATACAAGAGATATATATTGGAAACAACCAACTATCCTTGAGGTGATTTTTCAAAGGTTTGCTTCAAAAAGTGTGAAGAAACCGCAGATAAACTATAGAAAATACGAATGTTGACAAACTTGCTATGGTCACAATTGTTAGGAGTCAAAGGCGGGATGTGTGAATAACACTATTATTGACTTCTTCTGTTGCTATGTGTATGGAATCAGAGTGTAGGAATTCCAAAGTAGTTTGGGAGGGGAAGAGGAGAGAGAGACTTGGGAGATAAGAAAGAATCCCTTTTGTGACATCATACATTGCAGGAGGACTACCATACAAGGAGTAGGGGTGGGCAGCTTCCCCTTCCTTAGGCAGGCTGTAATTTTCAACAAAATCTTATCATTTTTATTTCCATATTGCAGCATACCTGTTAGGCAGCAACTTTGCAACCCCTAGATTTTATTGCTGTGGGCTAGCAAACACATTTTTAATTTTTTCATTATGGCTTCTATTTTATTTGGAATTTTTATTTCTTTTAATAAATTTTTGGCTTTTTTTTTGATGGTTCTAATCACTTAATAAAATTGCTGTACTCGTAAAAACAGAGTTTAGAAAATCAGGGTTCTATTGCAGTTATTGTTCCATTGTTTTGGTATTTTCATTGATTGACTTTATATTAAGTTACAAAAATATAAAATATATTGAAAACTTGAGAAGTTAAACATTTTTTAACACCCATTATTAGTGGCAGAAATTATGTATTGCAAGAGATAGTAAATGCTTGTTACAGAACACACTACAGTCTAAGAGAGTGATGGCTGGGATACTCCGTAGCATACAGTGATAGAAGCTCCAAATCTTTTTACCTGCAGTGCTTGGCAGTTGAAAAGAATCCAGGAATGTGTAAAATTTGAAACATTATGTTGAACATTGAGTATGACTGAAATTAACATAGAGGTTTTTAATTATAGCTTAGTTATTTTGTATAAAATAAAATTGGTATGGATGTTATTGGAAACTATTTGTTGACATTAACTACCTGGTAATTAAATTTTCACGCTGAAGATTTTTTAAATTACTGTTAAGTAGCTATATTCTTTATTTAATTTTTAGTGATGCAATTTCTGTTTTGATGAGTGTCATAATGTTTCTCTTGTGATTGCCCTAGTGTGATTTTTCCATTATTGAGTGCATTAAGTTTTTCATGGAACAACATTAAATATAAAGGTAATGCATTCATTGGTATAGGCTATTCACTGTAAAATGAGCACTTTTGAAAGCCCTCTCATTTTGAATAATAGCCAATAAATATATTTTATTTTAGCCTTAGATGTTAACTTCCGATTGCGGTGGAATATACACACTGTGTTTATTACTTACATGGCAATATTTTTTTAAAAAGGAAGTTAAAGGATAAAAAATGGCTGAAAGGAAAAAGTAACTAGGGCCTCAAAAGTGCTCACCTTACCGTGAACAACCTATATATAACTTCAAGAATTGAAATTATTTATTATATTCTGATAATAGCAACAATTTTAAAATGTTATTCATCTGCTGTTGACAGCTATTTTGGCCAATAAATGAGTATGAGTGCATTAACATTGTTAAAATACATAACTGTCTAATTGGGGAGGATTTTGAATATGCAGGTTTTTGGTGCTATTTTGCAATTTCACAAAGTACTTTTATAATGTGTATGTGATTAGTAATAAGTTGTATCTCACAAGTATATATTTGTAGCATTTAAGTGTGTATAGATAAGTATTGTCTTGTATTTTTTAGATTATTAGAATAGAGCCTTTCATTCACACATTTTTAAATCTTGTATTAAACTCTTACCATGACTGTGTGTATGTTTGTATGCCATAATAAAGTATTGGATTTTTTTAATGTATGTAATTTTTTATTATTACAAATAATGTTTCATTTTCCTTGTAACTGAAGGTAGCTCAAATGATTGTATAACTGAGATTATAGGCCATTCATGGTTACTTCATGTTTTTCTGAAGTCCTGCTAAAGTTATACTTTTGGTTGCTGATTACGTATCCTTCCGCTACATGTGAACATAAACACTGCCATGCGACTTCTACGTGTCAACTGTCAAATACTGTGTTTACTTTTTTTAGCTGTTCAAAAAATTCTGTCATATTTCAAAAATCATTATGAATGAATGTTCACAAGTTCAGTCTATAACCATATTTAGGTCAGCTTTATGATGTTTTAACAATGTCTGTATTGACGATAGTTCTTGTGGTTATTATTTTACTTTAACATATTTATGTTATACACGATATAGCACATTACACATAATGCACCGTAATATTTTGCAGTGACTGTGTTTAACTGTGTTACAACTGTGAGGGAAAGAATTGTAGTATTTAACCTCTTGTTACTGAATGTGTTGCATTATTTCGTTAAAAGAACAGCCTCAGTTGGAACAAATATTAAAATGGAGCAACCAGTACAACAAAACATAGAGTAAATTCAAGTACGCAACTCGTGTCACTTATTTTTTGTACATATCGACAAACTTAAAAGATAGTGGTGAACATGCACACAAATACACCTACCATAACTTTTATTCTTCTTATATTTCTTTGCATAGGCACTTAGTTTTTACTGGGTTTATTTAATTATTAATTTTTAATTTTCTGGCTGGGCTTGTAATTTGTTGGGATTGTGGCAAACATTCAAATCTCAGAAACGTAAGCACATTACACAACTGTGTTTCAAACACCAAAGGCAAAGTTACAAGTTGTGATAACTAAACAGACGTAACTTTCAAATAATTAATTTTGTCATAAAGACAATTCACAGTTAAAACATAAATTTTGCACATACAATATTTGTAATCGCACACAAACTGGTTCAGCGTATAACGGAGAGGCAACAATAAATACCCTTTCACACGTTACAGTATATATTTATTCCTGCTGTGGCAACACAGATTTATTACAACATTGTAACTTGCCTAGGCATATAAAAAAAAACAAAGTTTTTTCTGTATTCCATGGGCCAACTGACACGTCCCAAAAAATCTACTTTTTTTTGGAAAAGGTGGCACTTCTTTGGAACTGGTTTCAAGGTGGCTGAGGCCACTTTCTGGAATACAGAGTCTAAACGTGATACCTGCTCTTCAGATAACCTTCCTGTCACAACAATGTCATCTAGATAAACCTGACAGTTATCTACAGGCAGGACTTTCTCCATCAGGCATTCAAAGGTGGCAGGATCATTACATCGCCCAAAAGGCATGTCTTTGAACTGCCAGGTTCCTTTCCCCTTGACACTGGTCCTCTAGGACCACCTCACACTGCCAGTACCCGCTCATGTCCAATGTAGAAAACCATTGTGAACCTGCTAAGCTGTACAATGTGTTGTCTATACTTGGAAGTAGATAAGAAGTTTTTCTTTGTTACATTATTAAGCTGGCAATAATCTACACAAAACCTCAGAGAGCCATCTTTCTTCTTAACAAATACAATAAGTGACGACCACAGACTAACTGATGGTTCTACCATGTCTAACTCCATTTCCTTCAGAATTCCTTCAATTGCCTCATGTGAGGCTAGTGGCAGTCATCTTGGTGGCTGCTTTAGGGGCCTGGCATCTCCTGTATCAATCAGGTCACATTAATCCTTCCAAGGTCATTTGGTCTACATGAGAAGGCATCCCTATTTCTCTGCTGTAATTCAGAGATAGCCTTCTCCTGGTGCCAGTTAAGGTTTTCTCTTGTTCTAACTAGAAGTTCCTCCAGTACTTCTGTTAGAAGACATTATATTTGTTCTACTCTAGAATGTTTTGGAACATTTGGAACACCACTTTTCTCTTACCTCTAACTGGTGTGATCTCACCTGTTACCGTAGTCAGCACCGCTCCATACTGCTGTCGGGTGATCGCTGGGGGGAATGCCAGAGGATGTCAGGTCTTGCTAATGTTAAGGTCTCCCCAGTGTCAACGACTATCTGGCAAGGAACATCATTCAGGCTCTCCTCTCCACCAGTATTGCATCCAAATCCTGTTTCACTGCCTGTACATGTAAGAACATTGGGGCTTTCCCACCAGCAGTCACTGACCTTTGTCCCCCGCCCCCCAAGATCGGTGTTTACATGTTTTCACCTGCCTCACGCTGCCTCTTCCCGCTGCTGCTGCTGCTGNTCCCCCGCCCCCCAAGATCGGTGTTTACATGTTTTCACCTGCCTCACGCTGCCTCTTCCCGCTGCTGCTGCTGCTGCTGCTGCTGCTGTTGCCATTTTATGACTTCATGGACAGACACCTTGTCTTCAATAAGTCTTTCCTTTACGTNCGCTGCTGCTGCTGCTGTTGCCATTTTATGACTTCATGGACAGACACCTTGTCTTCAATAAGTCTTTCCTTTACGTAATCTTCATAAGAGGATACTCCCTTCTTGCACTCCTGTACTGACTTTTCAGCTTCTTCTGAGCATCTAATTTTACTCAATGCTGTAGAGAGCAGAGATTTTCTTCAAAAGGATTCCCATGCTTTTCAAATGAGTTAACAAAACTGTAGACATTTTTCTTGAATTTTTACAAGTGCGGTGTCTTTTCTGCATTTTTCATCTAATTCATTGCCGTCGGTATAATGTGAGAATAGCTCTTCAAATAGTTTTAAAATGTGAATCACATCTGGTCCAGCGACCATCCATTTCAGAAGTGCAGATGGAAATCCCAGCACTTCTGCTGCACCNAAATGTGAATCACATCTGGTCCAGCGACCATCCATTTCAGAAGTGCAGATGGAAATCCCAGCACTTCTGCTGCACCTTCCACTCCCTTGATTTCTATGTTATTCTGCTCATGTAGGGGATCATCAGCTATTGCAGAAAACTTTCGGTTTGATTTTTGACTTATAAACTTTCCTTTCATGAACTCAGCATGAATGTTTGGACGACTGCTTTCTAACTCATCAAAGTTTTTACAAAAATTGGAATCCGTCATGCATAATTTATATGGTCTAAAGCAAACATCCATGGGCACAGCTTCATGAGAATGCTTCTGTAGTTTGTGAATTTTGCTTCATGTATACTTTGTACAAGTGCAAGCAATATAATCTCAAGTTCCAATGTTGTTGACCAGTAAAGAAATAGTCTTCAGGTTTTTCACACCACACTTCAAAACTATCACTTTCCTTCTCCTGTGAAAGTAAGAATATATTATAGGCTTTGATCCTCAAAATATGCAATGCAGCCACTGTTATTTGGTGAGCATATTGTGTTTATTTTATATTACAGGTGAGAAATAACTCAGCTCTTCCAGCAGTTGCCACACTTGAATCAACCAAGATGTCTGTCCATCCAGATCCTATTAGCCATGACCCTATCATGCTCAATACTGCCATTTCTGTGTGTGGTCCCCCATCAACACTACAATTTCATCTTCTCTAAACAATCCTGGGAATCTCCATTGCAGCAATTTAGCAATGGCAAGTATTGGTTGATCACCGGTAAGTACAGGGACTTTGTCACTGAGATTTAAGTGTTCAAATATGGAAAATATCAGATGCATGCAGTGAGCTACAACAGGTGGAGACTACATATTCTCTCAAGAGTGGGAGCAGAACGTGATTACATTTCGACTGTAATGGATTCATTAACATTTTTGATGTAAACGATGCCTATGAGACTCAGTTATTTTCATGATCATGTTCTTCTTGATCAGTGATACCTTCACCTTTTTTTCAGCCATAAGTTTACAATCCTTGAATGCAGTGGTGGCCGGCAGTTGCAGCAACCCCATTTTGTGGATGTAGATATAGCCAGCTTCAACCTCCCCTTCTCAATCATATTTTCCCAGCGTGTGGATAAGTAGAAATCACTTCCCACCCCAGCCCCCGCCCAGAAAATATGAGATTTAGTGAGCTAAAATGTGGTCATCATCATATATTTTGTGCAACAGTTTTGTACATACAGCTGGCTTCTTAGTAAAACTGCACTTAGTAACCCCAAATTAATCTCATTAATTTTACGGTATGTCCGAAAGTTTTACCTTTACAAAAACAATATTTTTCTATTGAATTTCCAATTTTATAACTGGTTTAATTTGACAAATTTACTACTATTTCAAGTTACTATTCTAAATAACTACCTTGCGACACATTTTTGTCCACAACATGTTACAATATTTATCCTTTACTTTGTTGCGTCAAGTCGTAAAACTGGCAATGTTGTCATAGAGATAACGCCCAGTGTCCCTCTAGTTCATCATAAACTGGAAAACATCTTAGGAACAGTATGTAAAGGTCAGCACTAATAAGAGCAATTTTCATTCTCTGACACCAAATTCAAAACTCGTATACACATCGAAGATGTAAGACTATGCAGGATAATATTTCATTAATTGATATGCAATAGAATTAAGTGAATTTAGATGCAAACCAGATTTTGAGCATTATTTTTAATTAACCTTGCTATGAGCTACAGCAAAATATGTTTTTTTGTGTAACCTTGGCAATACTCTTCTGCTTTTTCTCAAAACACTTAGCAGCAGTAATCTATAAATAAATAATTTGCTGGCAGTTATTAATATGTCAATTATAATCTGTATCGTATAAGGTTATTAGCTCTATCCTACTACTTATTATTCTACGAGTAAACCTAGTAGTATAACATTTTATAAAAGTTTCTTTCCACTGAATGTGGTTCTTACAAAGTGCAGTAGCCATGTAACTTAAAAGTAAATAATATAAAACTTCAAGCGCTGTACCGATAATTAAATACTGAACAAGAGTTCCACTAATGAGACATTAGTTTCATTTCAGAACAAAAGCTATAGTTTGAGTTTGATATTTCTGAACCTAAGTGTGGTAGCGATATCAATACATGCCGGATTTGTACAAGAAAATTAAGAAGTGTTTTTTAGTTTATGTAACACAAATGGAAACTTTTAAGACCCACATAAATCCACTGTTACAGGTGTTGCAAACAACGAATTTGTAATGAATACTGTAGTCTACACGGCACTAGTTTAGTTATCACAACTAATGAACTGAAGGCTTTGTGTTCGGCTATGCAGTATGAAACATTACAACCTAGACTAGTAGCCTGATGCACGGCGCCGGCCAAAAATAACTTTCCTGTTCGTTATATAACAATTTTGGATGCCGGGTTAGAATGGATCAAAATCATGGACAGAGGCAAAAACATAGTACGTGTATTTATTTCATCACTCATAAAATGCAAACAGATAACATTGTTGCTATAATCAGTAATGGATTAAAATGTTTAAAATCTAGTAAACATCCCCTTTAACTATGTTTTATGTGCAAGAATTAATGAGGGTGAGTGCATGCATAGTATGACTGTTTGTAAATTGGCAATTATCGCAAACTATGACATACCCAAACTTTGTAAATGGTTAATTGTGAATTTGATTGTGTGAGGCAAGTGCAATTTTGAATCGAAAGCAACTTGTGCATTGCCATAATGAAATATACCTATTCTGTCTTCTTGGCCATTCTCTTCTTTTAGTAATACATATTTGCCACAGAGTAAACATCTGTTAACTAATAATTAGCAACATTATTTTAACTATATACAGATGTAATATTAGAGAACTGTAATGAAGATAACAGAAAGCAGAAAGTTCGTAGCTGCCGCTCTTGTATACGGTTGAAATATTTTCAAAGTTCAACACACCGTAACAAGGAAATCACGTGAGGTAATGGTTTAAGAGGGACATATAAATAAATTTTGGTTTTTATTTTTCATTTTATATGTATAACACCCATCTATCTCTTAAACCAAAAAAGTCCATTGCTTTACAATTTTTTACATAAAAAATATATTCAGCAAAGAAAATAATATGATTGCGTAATGGTTAGAAAATACAAGTGTGATGCACCAGTAAAATCTTGAAAATATTTGAGTGGATTGTTTTTGAGTGACAAAGAGTTTAATTTTTAACATTATTCGGTGGCACGAAGCGAGCACGCAGCGCTGTTGAATTTCCTGCCTACGTGCAGAAGCTGAGGGAGTGGGGAGGAGGTGCAGATAAGGGCAAGATTCCCGTGTTTCTTTACGGCTCCGGTTAGCACGAGGGACTGGCTGGAGGAGCGGCAGCTGTGCTCAGCTGCAAGTAGAGCACTGAGGCGGTGCACCTGATGCTAAAAACCTACAAATAATTCTCTGGAAACAAAATTGAGCTCCAACCAACTAATTTTGCCTTGTTAAAGGAAAGTAGCATCAATTTTGTGTAAATAATACTTTATATTTGAAACTTTGATAAAATAAGATATTGGGCGAAATGTGTGAAAATTTGGTCAGGGCTAGGACCCGTGAGCATGGCCTCGCACACCGCCACTGCTTGAATGTCCTTCACACTCCTTGTTTGACCATACTTAAGTATTTATAATTTTGTGCTAAGAGCCAAAGTATCAACAGTAGTATAAAAATAGGGTAGCTGCTTTTCAACTTTCTCTTATCCATTGTGAATCTTCAATTTGCAGGTTACTTTTCTGTGGTAGCACAGCATCTAGATGTATGATGGTAATGCTCGTGACATGAAAAGACGATCCTGCTGTAGTTGTTGATGGATTATGATCCACATTATAGACGACAGTCGTGGTGAATATATTTGTATGTAATGATGCTGGCTGGAATTACATTGCCTGTGGAAGAGTATGACTGACAGACAACATTCCTCATGGTAGACAACATTTTCTGCACTCAGTTGTACGATACACTCAGTCTAAGAGAGTTTAGCTCATCAATAACTTTCTTATTTCTGAAAAAATTTTGAGTCCAACATAGAGAGGTAAAGATGTCTTATGGTGTTTGTGTCTTTTTGCCTCTTGTATTTCACTTAATTGAACCTAATGAGTTGAGCTAGAGACAAGAGGGGCTTAATCTCTGCTCTAGTTCAGTATTCAGATACTCCTTTTGCTGGTGCACTTTTCGGAAAATGAACTTTGAAACTTGTCACTCTCTGTCCACCCACAGAGTCAAGTTGGCGTGTTGTCTGGCTTTGGTGGCTGTGTTCTTCGGAACTTGAGTTTCTGTTCTTTTAATGTTATAGTTATATTGCTGTGGTAGCAATGTAGTCTTCTATAGTTTTTAAATATTTTTTTGTGATGTGTGTTGTGTTGGTGTTTATTTGGCAAGTTACACTAATGTGTAAATTTGATATTTTCTGTCTTCCCTTCTTGGTGAGTAACACTCCAGTTTTATAGCTGTTCTGTTTGTGCTTGCACCAACAATTTCAACTCACTAATTTTCCATGATTATATTTTGTTTTAGTGAGGGTGCACATGGCAGGTAAACAATTACTGCAACTGCCAGGCTAATCTTTACAGCAACTTTGTTGCACGTGGCATGCTAATCGTTACTGCAAGTACCACGCTAGTCATTATTGCAACAGGCCATTCTTTTTATGTAACCTCAGGAGAGGTTAGAGGACGTAAACTCAATTGAATGAACGAGAGAAAATACAATTAAACAAAGGTATTGAACACATTAAAAAATATTCATAACCAAACTGATAGGGAGAACCACTCGGGCAGAGAGAGGTTTTTAAAATTTAGTTCAACGGTACTACGTTCAAATAAAACAATAATTATAATAAAAATTAATTCTAGTGTTTTGCAGAAAATTAACAGAACTCAATATGGCAGCATGAAGGTTAATGAAAAAACTTCAAAACTGGTTTCCATCTTATTTATTTTCACGCAACTAACTTTACACATGCTTTTTAAAATGCTTTAAATTTTGGCAATCTCCATGTAGACAAAGAAAAATAAATAATTAGTGAAATAATTCAATGTAACTACGTCATACCCATAAATAAAAGTCAACACTTATGATTGGGTCACAGAAGCTGCAGGCAGCCATAGTGGGATGACATGTAAACAAATGAACGACAGAGAGAGTAAGAGCCTTAGCGAAAGTGAGCCAGAGACTGAGAGAAAGTGAGAGCGTACTACCAACAATCTACCACTTAAATACTCACATGTTTATACAAACAAGCATCCTGTTGGTGTTATTCTGGGGTTACGCAAAAATGCACAATCATAGAATAGAAAAAAACCTGCGTTGTTCACATCCCATGCGGTTGATACACACCCGGCTGCGGCGCAGTCCGAACACATTCTACCGGCCGCATCCCTACTCTCCACTCCTATAGTTACCACACCTGCCGACCGATCACGCCACCCATTCTCGTAGCTTCGGCGAGCCCGCCCTGACCCAATTCCCACTATAGTGGGTCATCGAGAACTCTCGGCAGTTGAAAATGCAAAACATTCTAGCAGCGGGAATTGTGCCATGATTTTGTAACTTACACAGCACTACAAAGATACGCAACCGGGCCAGGAGTTGCAGCAGTACACGTTACTGTCTCGTATAACACAGAACCGAGACCGCTCTAGAAATACAAGTTACAAGCCAATACACAAAAAATGTTAAGAACTGCCACAAACGAATAAACTAAAATCATTGAAAAAAAATGGCAAATTAAAAAAATTAAATTATTTTAGACTTAATTTACAATGTGACTAAGTGTTGTTTGAAATTTTATCTTCGAGTCTTTTGCTGCAGGAGAGAGGATTATAATTTCTGTCCAAGATTGTGTACAAAAAAAGTAAAAAATAATTACATTTTACTTACTACTAACAATTTACGTCAAACACAGAAACCATTTACAAAAGTGTTTACAGGGTAGGTTTTTTAATGTGGTATTCCTCAAAGTTGGGCACAGGGAACAGTAAAATATGACGAAGATGATTCCATTTACATTTTTCTCTTATTGTTTGTAGTGGTAAGGGATTATGGAGCATATTATGCATTTTGGTTTGTAGTTCTTGTCCGCCTGTATTCCAATGAACTGGCTCTCAAGTGGGTAAGCAGAACATAAGCACAAATACGGCCCTTTTGGTTTTGCTGTATTTGAGAGAATATTCTTGCAGAAAATCTCCAGTAAAACAGTTCCTCTGTAGCATTGCAGACATTTTATCTCATGGCAATTTGTAGGTAATTTTCCCATTTGCAACTGCTGCTTCAACCATAAAATGCCATAATTCAGGATACAATTTCCTGATTTTAAGGTAGTAACAGTACAGTGATGATAGTTATTCAAAATGTCTATGCCATTCTTACTTTTATTATACTCTAATATCACGTCTAAGTTGGAAATTTTTGTGCTTATTTTCAGTTTGTTTTCTCCATATTTTCACTTCATTCAATTGTAATGCTCAGTAGACAATAGAGTAACCGCTGTTATTCTGTCAAGAGTAGACAATCATTCCTTCTTTTTCGTTCAACCAAAATTTTGGGTTGTAATCTTTATTCAGTTTGCAAGTGCTGGGCTTACTCTCAGTTCACATGCTATGCCTGCTAGTTCAAAGTGTTCCACTTTATCATTTTCTTTGAGGAAATGGAACACTTTCAGGCTTGGAAGGAAATTTCCATAGAGAATTTCTTGTGTAAGTTTAAAGCCCAACATAAGTTTTCAAACCACTCCTTCACTTCGCCCAAACCAGAATCAACATTTACTGCAAGTCTATATTTTCTGCATTAATGTGAACCTTCAGTAAGATATCTGTTTCACTGTTGCATGATGACCATAGTTTTACATAGTAATTTGTAGGTTTTGAAGGCACATGTTGTTTGAAATATAGACATCCTTTGAAGCGAGATGCACTATTTCATCAATTCATAAGCTATAAGCTTTTTTGAATTCTTGCAAATATGTATCTCTCACAATGTCTTCGACCTGGAAAATTTTGAAGGGAGATTCATAATAGTGGTGCAAGTTTAGAAATTTTTCACTATTGTTAGCAAAGTGCAAATTTGACCTGAGAATCTAATATTTGTCATGAGACGTAATGTTGGCATTTATCCAAGAAGTTTCAAAAAAGTACTTTTGTTTTTGAAGTTTTGTTATGTAAAGCCAAGCCAGTTTCAATAGTCTCATTGCGTGTATATCTTCAGGAGCAGATTATTTTTTACTTATAGTATCTTGAATCTGGAGATAAATTTTCTGTCATATTGGTTTCATAAGCCTGGGGCGCATATAAATTTGTTTCGTCTGCTACTGTAGTAAAAATATGCCCTGGGAATTTGTAGAAACAGAACATTGCCATATCATTTGAAGTTGCTGTTTTTCATGAAGACTACAAAGGAGGTTCCATATTTTGTACCAATCAAGGAAAATATTTATTTTTCACTGTCATATCCATTCAAATACAGTATGTTTCATTCACTCTCGGCTTCTGATGTTTNAAATGTGAATCACATCTGGTCCAGCGACCATCCATTTCAGAAGTGCAGATGGAAATCCCAGCACTTCTGCTGCACCATCCACTCTCTTGATTTCTATGTTATTCTGCTCATGTAGGTGATCATCAGCTATTGCAGGAAACTTTCGATTTGATTTTTGACTTATAAACTTTCCTTTCATGAATTCAGCATGAATGTTTGGACAACTGCTTTCTAACTCATCAAAGTTTTTACAAAAATTGGAATCCGTCATGCATAATTTATATGGTCTAAAGCAAACATCCATGGGCACAGCTTCATGAGAATGCTTCTGTAGTTTGTGAAGTTTGCTTCATGTATACTTTGTACAAGTGCAAGCAATATAATCTCAAGTTCCAATGTTGTTGACCAGTAAAGAAATAGTCTTCACGTTTTTTTCACACCACACTTCAAAACTATCACTTTCCTTCTCCTGTGAAACTAAGAATATATTATAGGCTTTGATCCTCAAAATATGCAATGCAGTCACTGTTATTTGGTGAGCATATTGTGTTTATTTTATATTACAGGTGAGAAATAACTCAGCTCTTCCAGCAGTTGCCACACTTGAATCAACCAAGATGTCTGTCCATCCAGATCCTATTAGCCATGACCCTATCATGCTCAATACTGCCATTTCTATGTGTGGTCCCCCATCAACAGTACAATTTCATCTTCTCTAAACAATCCTGGGAGTCTCCATTGAAGGGAGGTTCATAATAATGGTGCAAGTTTAGAAATTTTTCACTATTGTTAGCAAAGTGCAAATTTGACCTGAGAATCTAATATTTGTCATGAGACGTAATGTTGGCATTTATCCAAGAAGTTTCAAAAAAGTACTTTTCAATAGTCTCATTGCTTGTATATCTTCAGGAGCAGATTATTTTTTACTTATAGTATCTTGAATCAGAAGATAAATTTTCTGTCGNTTATAGTATCTTGAATCTGGAGATAAATTTTCTGTCGTATTGGTTTCATAAGCCTGGGGCGCATATAAATTTGTTTCGTCTGCTACTGTAGTAAAAATATGCCCTGGGAATTTGTAGAAACAGAACCTTGCCATATCATTTGAAGTTGCTGTTTTTCATGAAGACTACAAAGGATGTTCCATATTTTGTACCAATCGNAATCAAGGAAAATATTTATTTTTCACTGTCATATCCATTCAAATACAGTATGTTTCATTCACTCTCGGCTTCTGATGTTTGCTCATAAATATCAAACTATTGATTATAATGTAATGAAATGTGCTGTGGACATACCTTTGTGTATGAGAAGCATGTTGACATAACAGCAATTGTTGGAAGTGGCATCTATTAACGTCAATACATGCTGGTGTTGGAAGTGGCACTATCCTGCTGAAAATAGCCAGTACAGAGTTCCACATCATCCAACTAGTTCACAAACTCTTGGAAGATTCACATTTAGGTGTTGGTGTCCACCATTGTGTTGAATCAGGTGTGGCCGATAATGCGGCACCTTGATAAAGTGCACCACACTCCAATATTTTCATCATGACAAAGTTTTTCATGCACAGTGTGAGGATTCTCATTAAGCCAAAGCCGTGTATTCTGTGTATTATAGGCTGTTCACGGTGAAGTGAGCACTTTTGAGGCCCTAGTTACTTTTTCCTTTCAGCCNATGTATTCTGTGTATTATAGGCTGTTCACGGTGAAGTGAGCACTTTTGAGGCCCTAGTTACTTTTTCCTTTCAGCCATTTTTATTCTTTAGCCACATTTTTAATAAATATTGCAATGTAAGTAATAAACACAGTATGTATATTCCATCGCACTCGGAAGTTAACGTCTACGACTAAAATAAAATATATTTATTGACTATTATTCCAAATAAGAGGGCTTTCAAAAGTGCTCACTTTACTGTGAATAGCCACAATAACAACCCCACAGAGATGGAACCATGCTTGTTCATGTAACCACATGTAGTCAAGGATTCCTAGATGTGCATCGAAAAACTTCTAAACCCATAACAATAATGGACTCCTTTTGCTTTGTTGGGACGTGGCAATTGTTGCACAGCAGTAACATGGTATTAATACTTGTGTTTTTAACTCTAAATTTTTATTATACTACCCCAGTTCTGTACACGGAACAAATACATTGACAAGAAATTTATCCACGCGCCACATTTACTCACTCTACCACATGCTCTGTTGCCAACCTTACACACAACAATCCCATTTGTTGATCTTTTTTTTACAATTTATTTTTGATTAACCCTGATCTTTCTGCACATACTACAAATTTCCTATATCTCATTACATAAGTTGTCAAAATAACTTTTTAGTACAAATTTTTTTACATACCTTATTACACCCAGTACCAATTTAACCAATGGAACTTAGGCCCCTACAACACTCCCTAAACGAACATATAAATATACACATAGCCTTTTACAATTGACAAATATAGCCTCATAGGGCACTTGGTAAATATACAGGATGAGTATAAAAGAATACCCCAACTTTGAAGGTCTATAATATAAAAACCAAACAACCTACAACCTTGATTGACCAATCAAATGAACTGTGGAACCGTGAAGTTTGTTTACCATACATTCATAAATGTTCAATGTGATCACCATGAGTAACCCGAACGACATCTACGCGATAATCAAACTCGTTCCATGCTCTTGTCAGCATGCGGTGTTACGGTTTGGATGGCGTTCGTAAANGACATCTACGCGATAATCAAACTCGTTCCATGCTCTTGTCAGCATGCGGTGTTACGGTTTGGATGGCGTTCGTAAAGCTTGGTTTGAGGAGGTGAGGGGGAAGCGAGCTTGCATTTGACACGTCAATGTGAAGGGGACGGTCTGATGTTTCCTTTATGTGCTGAGAGATGACACTGGGAGTGTCTGTCGTCGCATTATGAGCGTGTGTTGTGTGTTAGTCCGCATCACGATGGCGACGGAACAACATAAGGCGTTCTGTGTTATTCAGTTTGCTAAATGTGAATCGGTTACGACTGTTCAATGTGAATTCCGTCGCAAATATGGACGTCATCCTCCCAATAGGTGGAGTATCGTACGCTGGTTTCGCCAGTTCCGTGACACAGGGTGCCTTTGCAAAGGCAAAAGTTCCGGGCGGCCGCGTGTGTCTGAAGAGAATGTGCAACGGATTCAACAAGCGTTCAATCGCTGACCGAGAAAATCAACTCAACAAACCAGCCGGGAAATGCAAATCCCTCAATCAACGGTATGTACAGTGTTGCGGAAGCAATTGCTGTACAAACCATACAGGTTACAGCTTGGATACGCTCTTACCGAAAGAGATAAAGAACTGAGACGTGATTTCTACGCGTTCGTTCTTGCCCAGAACGAGGTAAACGATGCCGTCATGTCTAAGCTGGTTCTTAGCGATGAAGCAACGTTCGATACAAATGATAAGGTGAACCAGCACAACATTCAGATATGGGGTCAGGAGCCTCCACATGAAACCACCGACACGAGCGCGCTTCCCCGAAAGTGAACGTGTTTTGCGCTGTACCCAAAGACACTGTTTTCGGCCCTTTCTTTTTTCACAAGCCCATGTTACTGGAATCTCTTATTTGGATATGCTTACAGAGTGGTTGTTTCCTCAATTAGAAGAGGTGGCGAGGGACTTCATTTTCCAGCAGGATGGTGCGTCAGCCCATTGGCACCTAGCTGTTAGCGGATACCTGAACGAGACGTTACCGCAACGCTGGATTGGTCGAGGAGCAGCTGGTGACCAGGCTCTTCATCACTGGATCACTGGCCTCCAAGAAGCACGGATCTTACCCTGTACAATTTTTTTCTGTGGGGGTACATAAAGGATCAAGTGTTTCGTCCACCATTGCCGGCTAACGTTGACGACCTCAGAACGAGAATTACGGATGCCATCCAAGCTGTAACTCTGGACATGCTGACAAGAGTGTGGAACGAGTTTGATTATCGCGTAAATGTCACTCGAGCCACTTGTGGTGGTCACAATNGGACATGCTGACAAGAGTGTGGAACGAGTTTGATTATCGCGTAAATGTCACTCGAGCCACTTGTGGTGGTCACAATGAACTTTTATGAAGATATGGTAAACAAACTTCACGGTTCCACGGTTCATTTGATTGGTCAACCAAGGTTGTAGGTAGTTTGGTTTTGATATTATAGACCTTCAAAGTTGGGGTATTCTTTTATACTCCACTGTACAATGTATCCAAAAGTTATCCATTACACCAACAGAACAATTACAAACATAACTTTTATTGTTGTATTCCTGACTCAAGTAGTAAGGAACGAGATGGAAGAGGGACATCATTGCTGACTTGAATGAGGCACAATGGCCTTGTTATTAACTTTTACCTCGCATATCGTATACAACATGGTGGCAGCGGTAAAAATAGTACTTTTGCAACCTACTGTGTCCTCCTGTACTTATGCAGGTAGACCTACGCTACTTCGATGGCGGTTATGTTTCGAGTGTGAACAACAGATTCATGATGTCTATAGTGGACGACGATATCGGGAAATCCTATTTACGTGTGCACAATCATATAAAACCACTGTGTCCTCTACATTTTACTGATCCCAATGCCTGGTTTCGGTGGAAAGTGTGATTTGATCTGTATCTTAGTTTAAGTGTACGAGACTGATGCAAAGACTCGGAAAAAATTGATTTGTTGATGTACCTGCTGGGCGAGAAGTCTGATGACATCATAGTGACATTTGAAACCCCAATGTCTGGATGTACGTATGACCAAGTTGTTGAAGGCTTTTGACTTACATTTCAAGCCTCGAGTCAACATAATATTTGAGNTCTGGATGTACGTATGACCAAGTTGTTGAAGGCTTTTGACTTACATTTCAAGCCTCGAGTCAACATAATATTTGAGCATTTTAAGTTTTAACTCGCATGCAACAGGCTAGGGAACCCACAGAACACTTTATCACAGCTCTACATATCCTTGCCGAACCTTGCGACTATGGACCTCTTAAAAGCAAATTTATTAGAGACAGAATCGGGATGGGCATGCGAGATGCTATATTGAGTGAGAAAATGCAAATGATGAGTACCTTGATTCTGCAAGAGGTTGTGAACATGTGTTGCCAGGCGGAGTTTCAGTCATTGCAGTCACTTCAGTTGCGCGAAACTTAGCATTAGGTCAATCACATTCAGCATTCCAACCAGGGAGGTATAGGTNACATGTGTTGCCAGGCGGAGTTTCAGTCATTGCAGTCACTTCAGTTGCGCGAAACTTAGCATGAGGTCAATCACATTCAGCATTCCAACCAGGGAGGTATAGGTCGACAGAAAATCAGAACGTCTCGTTCCGGCCCAAGGGTAAACAACCGTCGAGGCTACAAGGGATTCTCAATGGAGGAACACTTAGGCACATGTGATAAGTGTGGCCAGGCCAACTGCAGAGGTTTGTGCCCTGCACATAATAACTGGTGCTATTCATGTGGCCGCCGGGGCCACACTACGCCAAAATGTGCAGGGCAACAAAAATCGTCCAGCATATAAGTGAAACTCCAGGAGCACTAGACCCCAACTTAGACTTTGTAATGAGACATGTGGGATAGACTCAAGTAGTCAAGTCTTCACAGCTTAATCCATTCCAAGTAAATATCAAAGTTAAGGAGGTGGGTAAAGCAATTGACTTTGTTACTTATACAGGTGTAGACATTACATTCCTACCAACAAACTTTTTAGGATCAACGAATGTAGGACTACAAGCATGTGCTCGTACAATCTGTGGTCCAGATGGTCATGCATTAGAGGTTGTGGGCTTCCGACAGTTGACATTGTGCTACAAAGACCAGGAGAAGAAAGTGAATGTGTATATTTTATTAACAAATANGTGGGCTTCCGACAGTTGACATTGTGCTACAAAGACCAGGAGAAGAAAGTGAATGTGTATATTTTATTAACAAATATGCGCAATCAATTGCTAGGTAAAGATGCGTTTCAAGCGCTAAAAGTTGTTGAAGTGGTAAATAATGTGAATGTCGAGGTGGAGTTTCCTAAGGCTTGGGGAAAATTGAAAGGGCAATGGAAATACATCTTGTAGAGGGTGTTAAGCCATATGCATTGACAACACCTAGGATAGTTGCAATACCAATGTTGGAAAAAGTAAANGTGGGCTTCCGACAGTTGACATTGTGCTACAAAGACCAGGAGAAGAAAGTGAATGTGTATATTTTATTAACAAATACGCGCAATCAATTGCTAGGTAAAGATGCGTTTCAAGCGCTAAAAGTTGTTGAAGTGGTAAATAATGTGAACGTCGAGGTGGAGTTTCCTAAGGCTTGGGGGAAAATTGAAAGGGCAATGGAAATACATCNCAAGCGCTAAAAGTTGTTGAAGTGGTAAATAATGTGAACGTCGAGGTGGAGTTTCCTAAGGCTTGGGGGAAAATTGAAAGGGCAATGGAAATACATCTCTTGTAGAGGGTGTTAAGCCATATGCATTGACAACACCTAGGATAGTTGCAATACCAATGTTGGAAAAAGTAAAACTGGAATTGGAATGAATTGTCAAGCTTGAGGTCATTACACCAGTTGATTTTCCTACCCAGTTCTGTGCTCCAATGATTGTAGTGGCTAATTGAGATGGTGTTAGAATTTGCTGTGACACTTCAGAATTGAAGAAGTATGTAGAGTATTCTGTATTTCCCATACACAAGGTTCAGTACACTTTGTTGCAACTTCATGGTGAAAGAATGTTAAGTAAAATTGATCCAAATTCAGGATTTTATCATGTGCCTCTTAGTGAAAACATCCAATCACTAACAACATTTCTTACATGCTTTGGACGATTCATGTATAAAATACTGCCATTTGGGTTAAACGCAGCTCCAGAATATTTTAGCTGTAAAATTGCTCGGGTGTTAGAAGGAATACCAAATGGCCTTTACCATGTTGTTGATGTCCTTGTTTTTTGGGAAACTGTTGAACAACATGACACCACACTCCATCAAGTGTTACAAAAATATAGTGATGAGGGTATCACTAACAACATGTCTAAGAGTGTGTTTGGGGTGGAGGAAGTTACTTTTTTGGGCCATGAAATATCAGCAACATTTAGGTATCACGAAGTGTAAGGCTCGAGCTCGAGAAGTAGTTTGGTGGTTGGGACTCGGTACTCAATTTGAAGCCCTTGTAGAAGTTTGTCTCATGCATTGAACAAAGAAGTAATGCAAAAGAACCCTTCATTAGAGAAAATGTCCCAGATTACCCATGGCAGAAATCAGGAGTAGTTTTAATGATGTGTCAAGGGAAGTGGTTTCTAGTAATTTCAGACTGTTTTGCAAAATATTTTTGAACTAATAGAACTGGTCACTGTAACTGAAACAGCAATAATTCAGAAATGCAAATCAGTTTTTGCGAGATTTGGAATCCCGGAAGTAGTTAGGATTAATAATGGACCTCAGTTCAAGGATTCATTTTTTCAGTTTGCCAGGGAATATGGGTTTTGTCATAAACCAAGTAGTCCATACTTCAGCCAGTCCAATGGCTGTGCTGAAGCTGCTGTCCAAACTGCTAAGAGACTCCTAAAATAGGTGGGGATGTTTATGAGGCACCACTGGACTTTGGTCTTTCCCCCTTGGAGTTGATATTATCTAGGTAACAAAATACTCCTGGTATTCCATGCAGAATCCTATCCATCACTGATTGGAAAATAGCTGGTGCAGTTGCCATTCCATATGGCAACCTGGTGTACTGAAATAAGCCCAGATGGATGTTATTGGTAAGATATTTCCTAGTCTGTTGTCCAACCTCAAGTTGTTAGTAAGCATTTTTTAAGGGGGTAGTTTCCATTATATCTTTGATTTTTTGTACAAATCTTTGTAATGAAAATTTATGACCAGGCATAAAAAATCAAAGCTATACATGACGTAGAGGATTACTCAACAAAATATCTGAAATTTTTATGGTTTCAATCATACCTGTATTTTCCCATGTAGGATTGAAATTATTATTTAATTAGGTTATATTTGATTACTAGCTGACCCGACAGTCGTTGCCCTGTCAATTTATACAAAAAAAGATATAGATAGAAGATAGATAGATAGATAGATTATTTTAATTAGGATTTAATGTTGAGACCAAGTTGCATAGCACCCATATTTTAATATTACAAACATTTACACAAATCAAGTAATGTGTTCTTTGCAAGGCTTGGTGATGAACAATATTTTTTGTCTTTCTGTTCTGAGAGAAAAGGAATAGCGCCGATGGTTTACCTACTCTCGAGCACGCCACGTACAACAGCCCATGGGAAAAACATGGCAATTCAAGGTTTATTCCACACACTTCCAACGATTGGCCTTGCGATTTATTAATCACCATTGCGAATATAAGACGAACAGGAAACTGGACACGCTTAAATTGAGATTGTAAATCGGTTGGAATAAGTGGTATTCTTGGAATCAGAACATCCTCGCCTTTGAACTTTCCTGTGATTATCGTTGCTTCAATCACGTTGTTCATCAGCTTCTTAACAGCGAGTCTTGTTCCATTACATAGTTTCGGTTGGTTCAGATTGCGTAACATGATTATCACCAAGCTNCCGAGCCGACCTTGAGCTGCAAATTGTGCGGCGGCATTCCTGGCAAATCCAATGAATTCAGAAATTCAATTGGATAATTGACGACTTCATCTGGATCTGTAATTGAATCGATCAACTTAAATGAATGCAGTTGGCCAGCGATTTGACTTTGAATTGTTCTGTTCAAATTGTCTACGTTCTTATTTTTCACTGCCAAAATAGCTTGTTCGCTCAACCAAACATGGTTTTTGTAATTTGCACCAATATTTGGTAACACTTTCATGATCAATTCTTCTTTCGACGTTGTGAATTGACAAAAATTAGGTGGAAACAAAATGAGGCCAGTGGAAGCGTCAATCGGAATTTTTCCGTTGCCAATGTCTAATAATTTTGTGGAAAACACTTCCGCCGATTCGTCATTTTGTAACGCGACTCGCATATTCGTTGTTAACTTGAGAGTTTTCACGTATCTCCACAAATTCGATGACTTCAAGCAAGCGTTTATTTCATCAGCAGCAGTTGATCTTGGAATGACTGGCAGCGTTTGCCGAAAATCGCCGGCCAACAGAATCATTGTACCTCCAAAGAGGTCCTGATTATTGCGCAAATCTTTCAACGTTTAATCGAGTGCCTCCAATGCTCGTTTGTGCGCCATCGTACATTCATCCCAAATTATTATTTTGCTATTCTGTAGTACTTTCGCCATTGCTGAATTTTTGGCAATGTTGCACGTCGGTTCATCTATCGTTTGCAAATTCAGTGGTAGTTTGAGCGCTGAATGGGCTGTTCATCCTCCTTCTAACAATGTGGCAGCAATCCCTGATGATGCTACGGCCAGCGCTATTTGACCTTGTGCATGAATCAAATCTAAAATCAATGAAATTAGGAACATTTTGCCAGTTCCGCCAGGTGCATCGAGGAAAAATATTCCTCCGTAGCCGTCGTTGATTGCTATCATCAATGTTTCATATGCGGTTTTCTGCTGCTGATTCAAAAGTGGGACCTTTGTTCGTACTGATTGACTCAAAGCATCTCAATCGTATTGCCGTTCTCGTTCAAATTCTTTATTGAATGCATAGTGCATGGGGCGATTCAGCGCTGGCATTCCTAATTTTTGCAACATCTTGCCGGACATTATCAGGCACAAATCCTCTATAGAAATCAATGCCTCGTTGTGGATCTCCGCGTTAAAGTAAAGTTCAGGATTCGCTGTTGTTATACGCACTCGATGCAAAATGTCTTCAGCCATATTGTCTTTGTATTTGTTCCATAAATGAAGTGGGTTAGATGGAAAACACGTTGAAATTATGATGGCAAAAAGTGATCTAATTTGATGTGCAGTAGACGAAATAACAGCACCAGCAAGTGTATGATCCCAATGAATGTCATCTTCGAGCAAATATAAACGCTGACACGCTTCTCGATATGTTACGCACAACTCACCATTGACAGTTCTTAGAAATTCAAAAGAAATCGGTCCACGAACATTACCCAATAACAAACGCAGGTAAAAATATTCTTCATTGCTCGGATGAACTATGTAAATGCGCCCCAACGCATCGTTTGATTATACATTCACGTATCCAGAAACAGGCTTTCCCTGTTTCCGATGTTGGAATTTTTTTGATGATGTGTTCCATGTAAAATATCTTGGCATCTCTGAGTAAAGCAGTGTTCTCGCAAATGGATCACTTGCACATGTCGCGAAGAAACTTGTCAGTGTTGTCGCTGGTGGTCGTTCAGCTCTTTGCACTGCGTTTGCTACCGTGAAATAAACTCGTTGTCTATTCTCCAGGTGCACAGCTAAATGGACCACAGTGGGATGACGTTCGTGTATGGGGAATGAAAAGATTCTCCAAATCGCCTCATTACTGCTGACATATCTTCCTATTCGATATTGCAAAACTTCATCATTGGCATCAGGAGTTGCAATACCAAATACAGCCATGTCGCTTCCTTTCGTGCTGTACTTGCAAACATATTTGATGGACTTGATAGAATTGCAGTACTCAACATTGCAATGTGCTTTGAATGTTTTGGAAAGCAGCGGCGAATACGAAACAATCCAGCCGTTGTCGACTACAACGTCTTTATTCTTGACTTTCAACGTTATCGTTCTGCTGTTATCCTCTGCAGAGCGACGACGATACAGGGGGTAACCGTCATTACCTGTGATTGTGTCAGCCAACAAAGCATGCGGATAATGTTTGGAGCATTTGTTTTCGATCATACACAGTGATTCCTGGTTGTGATTGCCACATGGTCCATGAATCATATTCGTCGTTTCAACTTCATACAACTCTGGATCTGTTTCCGGATCAGGAATTTCTGCGTAAATGATACCGTCAATTTCATCCGGTCTGATTTTCTCGACCATCGATAGGAGAATATGCGCATAAGGCAGTCCTCTTTTCTGCCACTCCACAGAGTACATCTAACATCGCACGTCTCCGAAGACCTGATACTTTACAATGAAGTCCTTGAGCGCATTGAGTTTCTGCTTGAATACTCGTGCTGTAATGTCGTGACGATTGCTGGATGATTGACTGGGTGTGTGATTTCGATCCATTTCGGGTTGCATGCAAAAGTGATGAATAAGTGTGGTCGACCGTATTGGCGTTCATATTGAATTGTTACGTTTGGCCGTCTGTTTTGTCGACGTTCCAAATTATTGTTTTCGTTATCTCCAACTGAGCGAGTCGAACTCGACTGTCTCCATTGTTCTGGAGTCATAATTGATCGCGCTTGAGAAATTCTTATTCTATTTGCCTCCAAACGCTGTCTCATTGACTCGACGATCATGTATTTCTCTTGCGTTGCGCGTACGCCGACCGATATTTCGAACCCTTATTGGTGGCATTTTTCCAAAGACACCAAAATAATCTTTTCAACACACCACCGCTAACACAATATTCTTTTCGCTAAACAAAGAAAATATAATGAAATCACTTCGCAAAAAACATGTGACAGCAGAACTCTCAAACTGACCGATATTTCAACATCTTATTGGTGGCATTTTTCCAGAGACATCAAAATAATCTTTTCGACACACCATCGATAACACAATATTATTTTTCGTTAAACAAAGAAAATATAATAAAATCACTTTGCAAAATGTCACACTTTTTTTTTTGTTCTAAAAACATTTGACAGCAGAACTTTCAAACTGTGCCTCATTTCACGTAATAAAATTCTTTAACATAAAGATTTCAGATAAAAATACCATCCAAATTTCCGACTTTTCCCGTGAATTTTCATATAAAAATACCATCCAAATTTCCAACTTTTCCAGTGGATTTTCCAAAGAATTTCTTTCATACAAACCTTGTCCTGACAATTACGAACACAATAAAAAAGAAATCAGCCAAATCAGTTGTGCCGTTCTCAAGTGATGCTCCGTCATACATGTGGCAATTGATTTTTATTTATATAGATAGATTGTTATATATGTAAAACTAATCATCTAAGAAAATAAGTTGTATTTCAAAATAACTGTGAAGGTCTTCCCTATGCCTTGACTAGCTTGATTTTCAAATATTGACTCCAAAAATAAAGTTATGGAGGAAAATCCTTAAATCAAAGATGGCATGGAGTTTATTTATTATATCTAAGTCCAACACTGTAAATACTTTGCCACCAGAATTACAGTACATGTGGATCTGACATGTTCATGATTAAAATACAACTTCTGACCTTGTTAAACTTCATGTTGAGTATAATAAGATCTGTACATTATCTGTGTATAAAGTAAAACTAATAAACACAATTAAAATGGGGATTTTTAAAATAAGTTTTACTGTATTAGTATTAATGTAAGTAATATATTAAAACAAATTTCATCGCGAGTTGCCTAAATAAATAATATAACACCACATAATACTCTATTTAATAGATTGTAATCTGATGCAAGTCAACCCAAAATTTTCAAACCTTCTAAAAAATAAAATAATATGACACAGAATGAAAGTTAAATTTTGAATGTCTTGCACACACTCGATTGACTGAGAGCACACAGAGAGGTTATTAATTGGGCAGTACTGTGTTCATAGTGTGTGAGACAGAGAAGGGGAAACCTCAGCAGCTGAAGGACTGAAACAATTTACTCCTCTCCTTTCAAATTGTTTAGCATCCAGAGGGAAGATGCAAGGATGCCACATTGGTTGCTAGGCAACTAGCTTCTACCCCGCCAGTCGTGTAAGGGGAGGAAACGATCTTTGCCAAGTATCACCGAGGATAACTGAAGCTTACGCAACCCAAGTCGCAATCAACACCAATCTTTACTTCCGTTGATGATGCTGTACGTGCATGGCTGTGTGACAAATTTCTTCTTTTGAAGTAATTCATATTATTTCATTTAGAAAAAACATGTGATTTTGAGACAAAGATGATTAAATAAGACAATTAAAATTTATATTTTCACTGTCTTTAATAATTATCATTCAAACAAAACCATATCCTCTGATTTTCCTGTACACTTACGCCTGTCGCGAGTTATTCTTCACTCGGGCTCGATGCTTATGCATTATTTGATGACCATAGCTGTCAAATAGACCCTTACAGGATATCAGTTTATTTAGAAGATGTGTGTCTATGGAAATTAATTAATGTAATTCCTCCAATCTCTCAGTAAGAAGTCACTGAAAATGAACTTTGCACTTGGTAATAGAAATTGTTTGATGTTCAAACAATTTTTGCCAACAAAAGGAGGTCAAGTCTACGCTTCAGGGGGTATCATTTTTTCGGAAGATGCTGCCTATTGAATTAAATTAATCCACATTTANGAGGTCAAGTCTACGCTTCAGGGGGTATCATTTTTTCGGAAGATGCTGCCTATTGAATTAAATTAATCCACATTTAAATGTAAAAGAAAATATCTTTGCAAAAAATAATTACTAGTTAAAATTTATTGCGTAACATCTTCAGACGAAACCATTTACTTTGAAATATTACAGTGAGCAATGGATAATCTTGATAAAATTTCTGCGATCAGATTACATTAGCATACTCCTGACTGCCGTAACCTTGTAAGAGGTTGGACTCAGCGGAGCACTTGGCTGCTCTGTGGTGTGGTGCTTTTGACAGGATAACAATGAGTAAGACTGAGATCACAAGATTAATTTTATTTAATGCCTTGTATACTCTACTGATTCTCCTCTCGCCAGGCGTATATGGGGAGGAAGCAAGTGCACACGGCAGAGAGAGAGAGNCTTGTATACTCTACTGATTCTCCTCTCGCCAGGCGTATATGGGGAGGAAGCAAGTGCACACGGCAGAGAGAGAGAGAGAGCGAGTGTGTGTGTGAGAGAGTGAGTGAATGTGAGAGTGAGTGTGTGTGAGAGAGTGAGTGCATGTGAGAGAGTGTGTGTGTGAGAGAGTGAGAGAGAGTGAGTGAGTGTGTGTGTGTGAGAGTGAGTGTGTGTGAGAGAGTGAGTGAGTGTGTGAGAGAGTGAGTGTGTGTGAGAGAGTGAGTGAGTGTGAGAGAGAGTGAGTGTGTGTGAAAGTGTGAGTGTGTGAGAGAGTGTGTGAGTGAATGAGTGTGTGTGAGAGAGAAAGAGAGATAGCATTTTTGCAATGTAACAGCTTCCCCTCGCATATAAGGAGAGGAAGAAATGTGTGCGACTGGAAGAGAGACAGAGAGATGATAGAGAGAGGATTCAAGGATGCCATGCTGGTGGCTAGGTAACCACTTCCCCTCTTGTCAGACATGTAAGGGGAGGTAGCAAGGTCACACTTCACTGCCTGACTAGCCAACTCTGTCAGCTGATTTGTGCACTGTGCCCCAGTGATGATAAATGGTGGCACACTTAACGTATTTCACGCCCAGTTATTAAACATTTGCATAAATGTTTATCTTCTTCTTAATGCCATTGTTGACAAGAACACTTAGGTAACTGCCACAGGAAGCAAATATTATGTTTCTCTGATAAAAAAAATTGTNATGCCATTGTTGACAAGAACACTTAGGTAACTGCCACAGGAAGCAAATATTATGTTTCTCTGATAAAAAAAATTGTTATAACTTCAAGGTATCAATTTTTAAGGTGGCAGCACATATCATAAATAAATTTCATCACACCCATTGCAGCCTAAGAAAGCACCCAGTTCGAAAAAAGTAGTATGAAACAAATAAGCAATTTTATCTGAATTCTAGAATAATCAAACACCACAGTTAATGCATTTAAAGTTTGCCTTCTCTTTTATACAGGCGTATACCAGGTGATATAGTTCATTTCATATAAGAAGGCCACATTCTGAGAGTCAGTGAGTGGCAATTTAACATATTGAAAATAAACAACGTGCCATTTACAAAATCCTCTATCAGCTGATGCACGAATGAACAAAAGTTAATGTTACGTTGGCTATTCTGGGTGCACTGCCGATGCACATTAGTCAAGCTGAAAATACGCGATAACAAAGAGTTCCTAGATTTATTAATACATTTTATTTTACGTGGTCATAAAACAGCAGTTTTTAGTTTTATAAAACTAAACATTGTGATAAAATAGTAATGTATAGGTGTTCAAAATGAAATGCATAATGGTACAACCAGTATAGAAATGAAATCCAATCTCGAAACCTTTTTCACGTCGTATACCGCCCTCTCCAACCCCGCTTTTCTTACGTTCTTGATATTAATTCGAAAAGCATACAGAAATATTGCATAATATTGTTGAATTATTTTCTCTAATAATTTTACGAAATATATTTGAAATGCTTTTCGTACCCAGCCAGTTATAGAACACCAGTCTACTTTACACAGACGCTATCGTCGAAAAATGTGTTGTGCGCGCTACCTATTGGCTTATTTGCGAAGCATACGCCACATTGTTCTCCGAAAACCCGCACCTTTTTTCCGGAGAAGTGGGACACCACACACTCGCCGCACTAGCATGCCAACCTGTAATGTGTGTTGCACTCATGTCTTCCCGCTGCTCCCCTCTACATGTTCCTGCCCTTCCGTTACAATACGTTTACGAACGACCGTACAAACGCACACCAAACTTCGTTTCGAGTCCTCTTTCGCCACCTGCCGCGCACCATAGCAGTTCATCAATTGCCGCACGAGGCAGCACCTCCTAGACGCGCTTACTCGCCGGACCATTATGTGGTCGATCAGCTGATGGCGGAAGGATACGTAGTCAGATGTAGTCAGATGTAAACAGTGGCGCTACTTTCGCCGAGCTGTCAAAAAGTGGCCTTCTTATATGGTACGGACCATACACACTTACTCTCAACAGTTATGCCTCAAATTTACATTATTTTTGTGTCCACAGCTGGCACAAATTTATCAATAATACTAAAAACTGTATTGTGGGGTTCAGAAGCCCATGTCATCTGCTTCTAAATATACTGTTGTAATGGTGTGACTTGGATGGTGATGAAAGAGGAGCCAGAGCTGGTTGTGCTACAAAGTATACAAGTGCATCCCTCATTGGATGGTGGGTGGGAGAGGGGGACAGTTGACAACGCACATGTATATACCCAGTATGAGCTAAGCTCATCTTATAAAACTTTTATGTTACTTTTTAATGCTCCTTGTTCACCGTTATTTTCATTTCTTTTCATTGATTGTCATTTCTTGAGACACCAAAAATCATATTATATTACTCAAATGTTCTAAGGAGTCAAGGATAGAGGTACTGCAGGGGAAACTAATGTATGTATTGTTGAACTGCCATTTAGGAAATCATGGTCACCCTCTTGGAAGTCAACCCATCTAGAGCACTAATTGTTATAGTTGCCAACTTATNCGTTATTTTCATTTCTTTTCATTGATTGTCATTTCTTGAGACACCAAAAATCATATTATATTACTCAAATGTTCTAAGGAGTCAAGGATAGAGGTACTGCAGGGGAAACTAATGTATGTATTGTTGAACTGCCATTTAGGAAATCATGGTCACCCTCTTGGAAGTCAACCCATCTAGAGCACTAATTGTTATAGTTGCCNGAAAATAAACAACGTGCCATTTACAAAATCCTGTATCAGCTGATGCACGAATGAACAAAAGTTAATGTTACGTTGGTTATTCTGGGTGCACTGCCGATGCACATTAGTCAAGCTGACAATACCCTATAACAAAGAGTTCCTAGATTTATTAATACATTTTATTTTACGTGGTCATAAAACAGTAGTTTGTATAGGTGTTCAAAATGAAATGCATAATGATACAACCAGTATAGAAATGAAATCCAATCTTGAAACCTTTTTCACGTCGTATACCGCCCTCTCCAACCCTACTTTTCTTACGTTCTTGATATTAATTCCAAAAGCATACAAAAATATTGCATAATATTGTTGAATTATTTTCTCTAATAATTTTACGAAATATATTTGAAATGCTTTTCGTACCGAGCCAGTTATAGAACACCAGTCTACTTTACACAGACGCTATCGTCGAAAAATCTGTTGTGCATGCTACCTATTGGCTTATTTGCGAAGCATACGCCACATTGTTCTCCGAAAACCAGCACCTTTTTTCCGGAGAAGTGGGACACCACACACTCGCCGCACTAGCACGCCAACCTGTAATGTGTGTTGCACTCATNTTCTCCGAAAACCAGCACCTTTTTTCCGGAGAAGTGGGACACCACACACTCGCCGCACTAGCACGCCAACCTGTAATGTGTGTTGCACTCATGTCTTCCCGCTGCTCCCCTCTACATGTTCCTGCCCTTCCAGTTACAATACGTTTACGAACGACCGTACAAACGCACACCAAACTTCGTTTCGAGTCCTCTTTTGCCACCTGCCGCGCACCATAGCAGTTCATCAATTGCCGCACGAGGCAGCACCTTCTAGACGCGCTTACTCGCCGGACCATTATGTGGTCGATCAGCTGATGGTGGAAGGATACGTAGTCAGATGTAAACAGTGGCGCTACTTTTGCCGAGCTGTCAAAAAGTGGCCTTCTTATATGGTACGGACCATACACACTCTCAACAGTTATGCCTCAAATTTACATTATTTTTGTGTCCACAGCTGGCACAAATTGATCAATAATACTAAAAACTGTATTGTGGGGTTCAGAAGCCCATGTCATGTGCATCTAAATATACTGTTGTAATGGAGTGACTTGGATGGTGATGAAAGAGGAGCCAGAGCTGGTTGTGCTACAAAGTATACAAGTGCATCCCTCATTGGTTGGTGGGAGAGGGGGGCAGTTGACAACGCACATGTATATACCCAGTATGAGCTAAGCTCATCTTATAAAACTTTTATGTTACTTTTTAATGCTCCTTGTTCACCATTATTTTCATTTCTTTTCATTGATTGTCATTTCTTGAGACACCAAAAATCATATTATATTACTCAAATGTTCTAAGGAGTCAAGGATAGAGGTACTGCAGGGGAAACTAATGTATGTATTGGTGAACTGCCATTTAGGAAATCATGGTCACCCTCTTGGAAGTCAACCCATCTAGAGCACTAATTGTTATAGTTGCCNTTGAACTGCCATTTAGGAAATCATGGTCACCCTCTTGGAAGTCAACCCATCTAGAGCACTAATTGTTATAGTTGCCAACTTATGCATCCCACCACTTGCAGATTTCCTCAAGAACCTGGTTAGCAACCAACTCTGTCTCAAGGGCTTGTTACAGTTATCACATCACTGTGTTTTCCTACACATCGCGTTGCTATCATCACTATGTGTTACGAGGCATTCGAGATCCGAGNGTTATCACATCACTGTGTTTTCCTACACATCGCGTTGCTATCATCACTATGTGTTACGAGGCATTCGAGATCCGAGGACATGACACACTTACCTGGGGTGGCCTAGGGTATGGGCCACTCGACTGTGTTGTCTGGATGTCTGCTCAGGCAGATCCNACTTACCTGGGGTGGCCTAGGGTATGGGCCACTCGACTGTGTTGTCTGGATGTCTGCTCAGGCAGATCCCCAAAGGCATTGTGTGGCGACACGGACATGGTTGTACGCTCCCTCACTGCCCTTTGATTCCGCTCCCTTCCCCTCTGTTGGAGGCTGCTGCTGGCGATGTGACATCACATAGAAATGACCATCTAAGGGCAAAGATGGAATGATAGTGTTCTCTGTGCTTCTAGACCATCGAAGAGACTTTGTGGTATGCAGCGGTGACTGAATATAAGACATGCTTTACGGAGGTGTTGCGAGAAAATGTGAAGGGAATGTAAGGGCGGAACTACGTGATCCTGATGGGAGAAAGAGGACGGGTCATAAACAGCTTTGTTCAAAGTTAAGTGATGCCAGAATTTTAATATAATATTGTTTTATTGGTATCAATTTAGGGTTATGTTTTGCACTTTATAAAAGTTTAAAGTTTTGTACTTTCTTAAAGAAATTATGATGTACCTAATAATTTAATAATAAAAATGACAATTTGATCACATTTTACATGACCCTGTTAATTGTTATATTGTAAAATTTATTGCAAAGTTCAAATGGTAATGTCATGTAATACATTTTGTGGGGCAAGTTGTATTTAAAAAAAGGGGAAAAAGCCCGNTACATGACCCTGTTAATTGTTATATTGTAAAATTTATTGCAAAGTTCAAATGGTAATGTCATGTAATACATTTTGTGTGGCAATTTGTATTTAAAAAAAAGGGGAAAAAGCCCTAATACAGATTCAAATAATTCAATTTCATTGTTGGGACATTTTATCAAAACTACCTGTATTCTTTCTACTGTTGTGCCTCCAGATGGTTGCATTTTGTAGAAATTTTGAAAACTGATTTAGATGGAAAACATTGATGAAAGGGAGAGTCGTTTCTATGTCTCATGTGTCATTTAGGTCATGGTAACCTCCAGATGCGATACATGACCTATGCAAGGCAGACAAGGGCATTGTTTAACATGGGTGGGAAATATTACAGTTACAGCCATTGCTGGCTCAGATTGTTGAAATCACACCAACCACAGGGCAGCTGCACNATGAAAGGGAGAGTTGTTTCTATGTCTCATGTGTCATTTAGGTCATGGTAACCTCCAGATGCGATACATGACCTATACAAGGCAGACAAGGGCATTGTTTAACACGGGTGGGAAATATTACAGTTACAGCCATTGCTGGCTCAGATTGTTGAAATCACACCAACCACAGGGCAGCTGCACNCGGGTGGGAAATATTACAGTTACAGCCATTGCTGGCTCAGATTGTTGAAATCACACCAACCACAGGGCAGCTGCACTTACTCCTGACTTTCAGAACTTATTCTAATTTATATGAGCTTTTTGGGGAAGATCTCACTGCTTCCAAATAGCACCACAATGATCTCCTGTCACACCATACCATATTTCATTGCATAATTGTCACAAATTTTATACAAAATATTTGGTAAAAAAATAGGGGTTCTAGGTATTATTTTGTAAATCATTGGTTCAATACTTGGTAAAAAAAANACAAAATATTTGGTAAAAAAATAGGGGTTCTAGGTATTATTTTGTAAATCATTGGTTCAATACTTGGTAAAAAAAAATCACTAACAGTGTCTGTTTTCTATGTAACTGATGTTCATTATTTTCGTGGTCGCCACTTGACATATANAAAAAAAAATCACTAACAGTGTCTGTTTTCTATGTAACTGATGTTCATTATTTTCGTGGTCGCCACTTGACATATATTCCTTGTCAAGATCAGGCGCAATGTTGCTTCCTCCCCTTACATGCATAGCAGCTAGTGAAGCATTCTCTTCCCTTCCTTGCCTGGCAAGAGGGGAAGTTTTTCCCTAGTAATCAGCATGGTGCCCTTGCTTCTTCTCTCTTGTCATCTGAGGGGAGGTAAAAACACTTTGGTTGTCCTTGGCTACCTTTANTTGCTTCTTCTCTCTTGTCATCTGAGGGGAGGTAAAAACACTTTGGTTGTCCTTGGCTACCTTTAGCTGCAACATGTCCTGACTAGAACCTCTTTGACTCATCCCCTTCACACTTTGTGAAGGGAAGGCTAAAGAAAACATGCTTACCATGAATTTGTTTGTGGAGGGGCATCTAGAGTAGGGTGCATTCCTCTGAGACTCGGCTGCAGTGCCGAAAAAACAGCAACTTTTAAATAGTAAAAATGTTTACACTTTTCTGCACATACAAATTATGGTGTTACCGTTATGCGATGGCGACCACCTTGCAATAAAATAGGGTGGATATCACAGAGGTAACACAACAGATTTTACAGGGACTAAAGTCCCTATCGGTGGAAGATTATCCTTGAGGAGGCATTAAACAGATTCACCAGATGGAGGGTGGTGTTCATTCTAGGAGAGCAAGAGTTTCACCCTGTGCACCCCTGGGGCGAACTCATTACTCTGAGGCATTTGATTCTCTCTGCTGATGACTTGACATGGAGGGAGAGATTTGTTGATACACCTGCCAGAGCACAACACTTACTCTTGCTCTGCATTCTTGGAGTTAAGAGAGGGAGAGATCTTATATTGCCAAGAAACAATGCTGGGAAGAACATTACTAACAGTATGGCGTAAGGTTCTTACTGTATGGGGAGGGGGACACTTTTAGAGTCACAAGATAACCGTAGCAACAAAGTAAACATTTAAAAGGTATTGTTGCCTCTATCGAATTTCAAGACATCTTAGGTGCCTGCTCATATTTTGCTAGTGCTTATCACAAAAGTTAAGTTGCAGTTCTTACATAAGAAAAACCCTTGCACAGGAAAATATGGTACTTAATTTTGTCATGCGTAAGAAACGGAAAATATTTAAATAGTAATGTGCAGTAGAGTAGTTTGACATAACAAAATTTGCCTTTAAGACTAAAATAACTTACATGTAAGATANAAATAGTAATGTGCAGTAGAGTAGTTTGACATAACAAAATTTGCCTTTAAGACTAAAATAACTTACATGTAAGATATAAAATAATCTCATTTAAGTATAGTGATACTGACAACTCATAATAGTATAAAGATTTTCATATAAGTAATTAGAAGGGAAGTTGTGAAGGTAATTTTGTTAGCAGAATCAGCTATCGGTAGGTACTCAAATGCAAAGATTATCATCTCATTTTTTATATGCTTTAGCAAATATGTTTTGCTTCCAGTATCAATTAGAAAAATATTTGGTCTGTTTCTTTTTTAAACCATTTTTTAAAAATTACCATCACCACCAACTACATAACACATTTAACTCCAAAATCAATAAAATCGTCCTTAATAAGATTTACTCAATAGTTTAGGTTTGAAAAGTATAAATACTTGTTTTTCCTAATTTCATATTTTCATTTCTCAATCCTTAGTAGAACATTTATATACCAGTTCTATGATGTGCTTACAAATTAAGTATCAAAGTAAATGTTCAAATGTAAAAATGTGTCTGAGTTACTACATAATACTACCATGTCTGTGTGCAATAATGTTACATATAAGTTTACAACAGCTTTATTTCAAGGTGTCATAATTCTTGGTGCTTGCACAATTAAAAATAATGCACAGATATCAAGAGATAAATTTTATTTATTAAATTTATTTTGCAAACATTTAATACCTAATATAACATCATTAGAACATCTCAGCAATAAATAAATATATACGTACATACATTACACATTCCTCAAGCCAACAGTGAATATTTTTTTTTNGAACATCTCAGCAATAAATAAATATATACGTACATACATTACACATTCCTCAAGCCAACAGTGAATATTTTTTTTTCCTGTAATAACATGGGACAACTTATAGCATTCCACATAGATGTTATAGAAAATATTTACTGCAGACANTTTTTTTTTCCTGTAATAACATGGGACAACTTATAGCATTCCACATAGATGTTATAGAAAATATTTACTGCAGACACACTTTCACTCATAACAATTAAAATAACAGACTAGCTATACAGGAACAGTACTTAAATGCCTCCATTTTCACAGTAAAACACTGATACGTCCATAACAATTAATTAAAATTCTAATTCCCATTAACATTTACCACATCATATCATTTTGCACTGCAGTATTTGTTCAAGATATAACTNAATTAAAATTCTAATTCCCATTAACATTTACCACATCATATCATTTTGCACTGCAGTATTTGTTCAAGATATAACTTTTAACATTGTAGACACAATGGCAATACTTGTAAATTTGTTACCTGGTAGTTTAGATTTTAAAAATTACCTTGAGATCTCAAAATCCCATTGTTAAATAATAGCATAATCAGAGTGTTCACTTTCATTGATGTTCTAAATTTTCTTCCATTTATTGCTTTTAGNCATTGTTAAATAATAGCATAATCAGAGTGTTCACTTTCATTGATGTTCTAAATTTTCTTCCATTTATTGCTTTTAGTGGAAATTGATGAAAATTATCCTTTTATGTATTGAATTTAGTCTATTAGTTTCTTCGTAGTTTTAATAATTAGTAGAGTGAGTAACTGAAGACATTTGGGTGGCTCTTAACATCAGAGTCTTGAGAACCGATGAGGATGAAGCGAGGTGAGTATGGAGCAGTGCCGGAATAAAGGGGTAGGGGAAACGGGAGATCCCCGAGAAAACCCGCTGGCCAGCGGCATCGTCCGGCATGATTCTCGCTTACGAAAATCCGGAGTGATCCGACCGGGGATTGAACCCGGTTTGCGTTGGTGGGAGGCGAGCAGGCTAATCGCTCAGCCACCGCAGCCCCAACAATAATTAGTAGAGGTGAGTGGACAGAAAGTGAGCTGAGAAAATTTAACTTTACCATCTATAAAATAATTTTTAAATTTAATTTCTCATTTCTTATCATGGCATTTTTTAAAATAAGAACTTGTGATGGGCTTACCCCAGTAAAATATATTTATTTGTGTGATGTCCTGCCACCGGGCATTGCTGGGTGGTGGCATCCCCTGCCCTTGCAGCATGACACTGCCAACATAAAATTACACCTACTTATGCCAACAGGTATAAACTGAGCTAGAGATGCAGAGTACATGGGACACCTGCATCCAAGATTTAAACCCTCTTCAGGGCGGTATGCCCTATCAGTTAACATGGGCGCTCATTCTGCCATCTGTGCTCATTGGCAACCAGCAGNCCCTCTTCAGGGCGGTATGCCCTATCAGTTAACATGGGCGCTCATTCTGCCATCTGTGCTCATTGGCAACCAGCAGTATTTTTTGTAGGGTCAGTAACATCCCTGATAAAGGAAGTGGGGTTGTTGAGGGTTACTGCTGCCCTGGGAAATGACCTGTTGCATACCTGGGCCAAAAGACACTGTGAGTTAGTCTTGAAAANCTGAGGGTTACTGCTGCCCTGGGAAATGACCTGTTGCATACCTGGGCCAAAAGACACTGTGAGTTAGTCTTGAAAAGCAACTTTCCCCATCAACATTGAAGAAGATTGTGAACTTTAAATAAACTTTACTTTAAATTGCATAAATAATAAACTTCCTTACATTTGTATATGTTTGCATGGAGATGCATGTCTGTGTTTACTGGCTACTGTAGGCATCTTCTGGTCCAGTTGCTGTTGCACGTCCCCTCCTGCAGAGCCAGACTTGCTGAACTAAGCCACTGTCACTGTGAGGTAGTGTGTTTTTCTGAAGATGCTCATTTGTTTGTTATCTGTCAGTACTTACTTGCAACTTTATGTATGGCAACATTAGCTTGAAAGTTGTTCCAAGTGTATATTAGTACTGTAATTCATTATTTCACAAATCAGTACTAAAACTGATTATTGTTTTTAGCTTTACTTGACCGTTTGGAGAAGTTAACTGTGGCATTTAATGGATTAGATTGTTGTGAATGCATATTTTAAGCTTGTTGTAAACATGTGAACAAGGAAAAATAGTTAACAGGTCAGAGAATATTGAAGGAAAATGTTGCTAGTTAGTATTGCCTTGAAATCACAAAGATACGTTCTTGGAAGCCACTTAAGTTCTTCAAGTGTCATGTCATAAATTAGCTCATATAGCTGTTCTGATGCATACTAAAGCTATGTTTTGCTGTACTTCAAAACTAGTTTTTTTCGAAATTAAAAATTACAGTTATTTTTCTAAAACTTGTTATGAAAATTAATAAGTAATTTTCTTAAAAACTATTATATATTTCAACAGCAATATATATTATTTGTATGTAAGTTTCTGTACATGATTCCAAATTTGGCATAAAACTTTGTATATTTTATATCAATAATTTATATAAGTAATATAGTTATAATCTCTTTCTATAATACATATAATACATGTAATATTTGGTTTCACAAAGCTATGGTTATATATTGTAATACAATAAATGTTCAGTTTTCTTATAAGTATGGTAAATATAGTCCTATAAACAGCAATACATTATTAACATGTCAACCTCCCAGTTTTTTTAATTAAGGTCAATTTATTTCACCACTTTGTAGTTAATCCCTCTGTATAAGATTTTACAGTGCTGATAATTCAGATAACAAGATGACGTTCACCTATTCTTTAAAATGAATAGCATTTTTTTACTCATGTTTCTGAAAGTGTTAACATTTCAAATTTACATTTAGTCTTTAAAATCCTCAAGTTGGTACCAAGTTGATTCATATCATGGTAAATAAGACATCTGTAACATTTTTATATGTAGCTGTATGATATTAAATGCATACATTTAATTTAACTGTTTCTTGGTACTTCTGTAACGTCACAGTCACAACACTGCATTTGCCTTTATATCTTTCCTTTTATACACACTCCCTCACTTTTCTGAAAATTATGTCACATGCTATTCTAAAGTAAGAAGAATTTTTAATTAAATTTAATTTATGTAAGATAAGTATAGTTATAAATGTATTAACATTAATAATGCTACAGTATATTAAGTTTTATGAAACCAAGTAAGGCTTTTTAACATTTTAAACAAAATCAGATTTTATTTTCAATACATTTACTTTAAATGTTAGTTTGTACAGATTTATTAATTTTGACACTATTCTAATTCTTGGCCATTGTTTTCTTTTGCAACTGTAGCAATCACACTAATGTGATTATTTTGATTTTAACTTTGATTGCTGAAATCTCCGTGCTTTTTAAAATTATCTGTTTCATGTTTCAGTAAGTTTGCAACATTAATTATTTTATCTTTTCTATGGGAAACTTTTCTTTAAACTCTTATCTGTTTCTTTTTCCAACAGTTTTTAGAATATTTTCAACTGTGATTGTGGTTTTACCTGGTGGAAGACATTTTGGATTAAACAGTCTCAGTCTCAAATGTTGATGCCAGAGCAACACATGCATACTAGTCCTAGCAATATATTAGTACTTTTGTAAAGAATAAATATATTATCATATAAGTATAACATACACTTGTGTTAGTAATGTGCAGNGGAAGAGAGAGAAGGGGGGGGGGGTTCCAGATTCAACCCTTCCCATCACATTGTGTAAATTTTTCCATCTGTCTTCAAAATTTTGATTTTACGATGTTTAAGGCGTAATATTTTTGGATGAGGCATAATGACATCTGGTTACAGTGTTGCTGGATGAGGATTTGATTCAAGATGCAAGTCGCCTGCAAGCGCTTCTACTGCCAACCGCCGCTGTTTTGCAGGTTGCTGCCTGAACCAACTTCGACATCTTGTTTTGCGCACCACGGAATGTACTTGTGAATCTGTATCTTATTGGTAGTTGGTTATGTCATTTTTGTAAATGCTTGTGATTTGTTAATGATGACCAAATATGATGTAATACTATGTAGATCGCTCTTAACGCTCCTTGGCCTGTGGCGAGGGGTTTGCGGTAAGGGGAAGTCAGGCAGTATATATATGGGTGGGTGAGCTTGGGAGGAGAGACATGGCTGGAGGTGAAGGGACAGGGCCAGTGGTGGGAAGAGTCGGCCGGCGGTGGATGAGGAGACTTTGCAGACACTACACTTCGCTGCATATGATGGACGCCAGGTGTGAGACACTACCAAAGTTAAAGTATGTGTTTGGACTCTCTAACTTTTCTGAGAGAAGTTGGGATCTAAACTTTTTCAGAGAAGAGTGGAAATTTTTTTCCCGCAAAGAGTTTGGACGTAGTTGTGTGATGGGGAGATGCCTTCGGAAAGACAGAGCTAGAGAGTTATTGTGTGAAAAAATACTTGTATGCTCCTGTGTAGGAAAGGACTCGTGGACATGTTCTGAAATGATACTTTATGGGAGAGAAGTAATGTCTAGGCGGTCCAGGGATAACAACGAAACTGGAAACAATAGTCTGAATTGGATGATTGGTGTTTTGGACTTGTAAGTGTGTGAGAGCCATTAATCAGGTGAGCACTGCCAGCATGGTAAGGTGTCTTGGTGAGTAGAATATCCCCGGCTCTGCCCTAATCTGTGAGTGTAGTTCTGTGGTGAAGCACTACCGACTCCCCCAGGGTGAGGTGAGGCTTGGCTTCTGGACTGTCGTATGAAGGGGTGATGTTTACATCAGTGAGCACTACCTACATCCTCAGGTGTTAGAGTACCCTCAGCTCCAGGACTGATGCTGGAAATGAGATGGTGTGTCAAATGGGAACAGGAGGAAGATTAAGAACTTTAAATTCATTGTTTCTCAGGTGAGCCTCTCGTCTAGAGACTATTTAAATGAAAAATTGTCAATAATACGTGCACGTCTTTTGTAATATAATTTTGTGTTAATTTTTCAGTCAGATCAATTTTACAAACGTTATTAAAATGAAAAATTTGGATTTTGCTCCTTTTGTAAATCAAACTCTATGCCATTTTTGAAAGAAAAAGAAAGAATATTGCCACAATTATATTAGAAATTATAATTCTCTCTTGGTCATTTGTAGTTTACACCTCACCAACCTGGGAAAGCAAACTACATTGTCAAACCCCTTTTCCTGGTTTAGTATGAAAGTTTTGGAATTATGCTTCCCATCCCTTCCTCATCCCATTTGCCTTTGTGGGTAGGATTGGCAGAGGTTGAGATATGAAGTTGTAAAGGAGGGAAGAATCCACCACACTGAAATATGAGGGACACATTAAAAAAAAGAAAGCTACATTTTCAGTAAAATGAGAAGTTAGGTAAATGAAACGGAATAATAAGATAGTAAATAAAATAAGTAATATAAAAAATATAGCTGTCTATATTTACTGTTGATTTTTAGCTCAAACATTTTTTGTAGGTGCTGCTTTATAAATAAACCCCCATTCCCATTCCCCCAAAAAATAACTTTCTGCCTATGCCGCTATGTGCTGTGCTACATCCAGGACAGTGTTGTAGTCATTCAGTGCCCATCAGCAGGAACGGGCAGGCCAGGTTTGGGAGGTTGAAAATCCTACAGAGGCCCTTGCAGCCAGAATCCTTTTATGCCTGCATGAATATAATCAACAGGGAATCTTATAAGCTCGCAGAAGAAAATTAACATTCATGTGTACAGAAGGAAAGAAAAGTAATGCATAAGAAATATTAAATTTGACTGGTTATGTATTTCTAACTTAATGTCTTACATCCAGAAGCTCTAGATAAACATGAAAAGCCACTGTTAAGGTTGAAATTCAAACATGTTCCCAGGGGTTTTCCACACCCTCAGATCTCGTGCCTGCTCAACCGCTCAAACTCTAAGTCTGGCTCCACCACTGTTTCCAACTGAGGCCTCTACCACTTCAGTCCGCCCCCAGCCATCAGTTTATAATCAGAATGACGTCATCACAAGCTCTTGTGTGGTTGGGAGCTAGACGGTTGGGAGAGCCACTGGCGAGACTCTGCCGGTGAACAAGAGAGAGGAGTGGTTGTTTCCCTGTATGGTTAGCCATTCTTTTTGACCACTCTTTCTTGTACCCCTCCATGAAGGTAACACACACAGAGGATTTATCATCCTCAGATGCATCACTTGCTAAAAGTAACAACTCAGAGAATGTGTAATCTCATGAGCCTTTGTTAATAAGCTATGCCAGGGCAAGTGCTTGCTGAAGTTTGTGTAGAGAGTAGGCAGAAATTGACTGAGGAAGTTGTCCATGTCTGCTTCTACTGCTCCACTGCCTGTAAAGAGCAATACGTGAGGGTTGGGAGGGATGTCCCTGCTAGAAGACATAGTGTGGATACACTACTTGACCCCTTGCCATGGCCCTTAAAAGTATGGAAGGGTGGCAGACAGTGTAAGATACCATGATGCTGATTCTCACCTTTACCTCACGTAGTACTGTCTCCAACTATCTCCACACTAGTCAGCACTAAAATGTGCTAACATTGTGTGTGTCTTGGGATAGGGCCAATATGCTGTTGTAGAAAGAGAGTCATAGTAGGCGGTGTGTCACATCAGTATAGTAAATTTAAATTTGGCAAACACCCAAGGTCTTCTCAGTATAGCAAAGGTTTGACAGATTTCTTACCATCAAGAAGAACATCGTTTATGAGAGAGCTAAATTCTTCAAACGGCGACAGGCAGATGGTGAGATAGCTGATGCTTTCGTAAACAATGTTTTCAGATTGGCTGAAATGTGTGAACTACACACTTTGAAATAACGAATGATGTGTTGTCAGAATTTTTGCAATTAGACCACGGCCTCAATGTAGAGAAAGCCATTTGGAGCATCTGCCAGGCCGAAACAGTGAAGAATCAACACCAAACAGTGTGGCAGACTGAAGATGCCACCAGTGTGGAAGCTGTTAAAGTAAAGAAACATTTTAAGCCTCCACCCAGTCAGGATGCGGGTGAATCCTCGCCAAAAGACTCACACGGATGGCAAAATAGCCAAATAGGAAGCTGCTCCAATTGTGGGAAGTCCCCCGCACACCCATTGTTTTGGTGCCCAGCGAGTAAGGCCTCATGCTATAAGTGTGGGCAGAAGAAGTGAAAGAATCTGACGAATCGGAATACCATTATATGGAGGAGGTTGCAACGGAAGTGTCGTGCAAAGTTTTGAACTGTAGCAGTGAAGATGACGGGAGTAACTATACTCTGTGCAGGTGCTCTGGTGCCTCCAGGTGACAGGGCTATACCAGGCCTTAATTGGCTGTAAAATTGCACACAGTTTGGCTGTGTTACAAAAACATGGTCGGGATAGCCTCGACTATGGAAGGGCTCCCCCTCTTGAATCTAGGAGGGCCAGTTCAGTTCTTTGGTGGTGTCTTAATTGCAGGGGACCAGGTTGTAAGGTTGTGTCAGTCTGGGACATGCTCGGAGGGGGGGGGGGCACCCAGGGAGAGCTAGTCTCTCCCCGGGGTCCTCCTGGGGTACCCTGGGGCTGTCACAAAACCTGGTGAGGTCGTCCTCGACTATGGCAGGGGCTTCCCATCTCGGCTTGTGAGCACCACCTTAGAGGCGGAGAGAATCCTGTTAACCGATAGTTGTGTCAGGTGTATTGCCACCCGTAGTTTCATAGGTTGGCAGGAAACTTAGTTACAGGAAGGGGCTGGTCATGAGCAAGTTATAGCCTCTGCCAGTCCAAGGGAACTCACACCTCCTCGCGTTACTGCTGGTCAATCCCACGGTTGGGATTGGCAAACGAGGGAAAATCCCTGGCGTGCCCTAAGCCATGTTTTTCTAAAAGGATTATCTGCTTCCCTGGCAATTCGTAGTTAGTGAGCAGTCATGACAGAGGTGCCAGGTGGTGGGCTGGTTGACTCATTTACGGTCAGAGGGGCCCAAAGGATGAATTGCAATGTGGAGAAATTCAAGAGCATGGAAAGAGACCATTTTCGTGCTAGGGTATTAGCTCACCGAAATGGAGAACCNAGGGGCTTCCCATCTCGGCTTGCGAGCACCACCTTAGAGGCGGAGAGAATCCTGTAAACCGATATTGTGTCAGGTGTATTGCCACCCGTAGTTTCATAGGTTGGCAGGAAACTTAGTTACAGGAAGGGGCTGTTCATGAGCAAGTTATAGCCTCTGCCAGTCCAAGGGAACTCACACCTCCTCGCGTTACTGCTGGTCAATCCCATGGTTGGGATTGGCAAACGAGGGAAAATCCCGGGCGTGCCCTAAGCCATGTTTTTCTAAAAGGATTATCTGCTTCCCTGGCAATTCATAGTTAGTGAGCAGTCATGACAGAGGTGCCAGGTGGTGGGCTGGTTGACTCATTTACGGTCAGAGGGGCCCAAAGGATGAATTGCAATGTGGAGAAATTCAAGAGCATGGAAAGAGACCATTTTCGTGCAGGGGTATTAGCTCACTGAAATGGAGAACCTATGATGAAAATAAAAGAGTAGCACGGGTTGACCATACTACTCTAGAGGTTCCCTCAGCAGGGGGTCAGGAGGCATGGCACCGATGATGCTTATGCCCGGTTAGCACCTGATTACCCCTGCGCCCGGAGGTCAGATTGAGGATGGACTTGTGCTGGCAGTGGTTTGAAAATCGCAACCGGCAATGCCCCAATCATCGAAAGACGAGCAAGGTATTAATATGAGATCATGATAATGTGAAATGGCCGTTCTGCCCCAACTGGCATGCAGGGTACNTCGCAACCGGCAATGCCCCAATCATCGAAAGACGAGCAAGGTATTAATATGAGATCATGATAATGTGAAATGGCCGTTCTGCCCCAACTGGCGTGCAGGGTACAGACAGTGAAAGGGGGACTTTAGCCTCTGTATGCTGGGAGGGGAAAATAGCATAATAAGCTGGTGTGATGGTAGGCAGTGGGCATTAAAACCTGCACAATAAAATAATACACCAATAGGGCAGTTGGTGATAAAATCACAGTCATACGCCCAGTGGGGCGGAAGTGGATAGAAACCGCGAGGGGTGTGGGGGCAGGAAAATGGCTGGTCACAACCTCCGCATCCAGAGGGGTTTGCACCCACGGAAGTTCAATGAGGCTGTCTGAACTAGTATTAGTTCAATAATATAAAGTTAAACTGGATTTGACATGCCAATGGCCCCGAATTATAGTGCACAGCTCATAGTGTAATGTCGCAACTCCAGTGATGGCTTTGCAGCCAGGGACTGGAGTAATACAAGCCTTGTTGTTGCAGTGAAGATAATAATTAGGAGGTAGTGTTCAAAATCAATACAGGGGCAGACTTGTCAGTCATGGGTGAAGAACTGTGTGAAAAACTAAACCTAGCAACAGTAAGAACACATAAGAAGCTTTATGGTGCTGGGAGGCAGGCAATGAAGGTGTTGAGCACAGCAACAGTGACATTAGAGTATGACAATAAACAAATAAAACTGGAAATATTTGTGGTCGAAGGACAAGATATGCCATTATTGGGTAGGCCAGCACTTACGGCATTGAACATAGTTAGACTTAACGTTGTGAGTGAAGTAACAAATGAGATGTATGTTCCTAACTATGACAAGTACAAATACGTGTTTATAGGCTTGAGGAAGATGAGTTGTGCATATACAATAAAGCTTAAAGAGGCATGTACACCATATGCCATAGCTGCGCCGCGAAGAGTGGCACCGCCTGTGAGAGAAAAAGTAAAACAAGAGCTGGACAAAATGGTGCAGGAGGATGTTGTTGCTCCTACCGACAGCCCAACAGAGTGGTGTGCTCCTATGGTAGTACCGAAGAAAGGTGGTTCATTGAGAATATGTATAGATTACACAGAGAGCTAAACAGAAATATTCAGCGAGAGAGACTCCAGCTCCCTTCAGTCGATGAAACACTGGCGTTGTGGGAAGGTGAAATATTCTTCACAGTTCTAGATGCAATACAAGGATTTTGATAAGTGCCACTCACTGAAACAAGCGCACATTTGACAACATTCTTGACTCCGTTTGGACGGTATTTTTTTTAATGCTTGCCCTTTGGTATCAATTCAGGGCCCAAACATTACCAATGCCAAATGCAGAAAATACTGGAAGGCGCACCAGGAGTGGTCAGCCATGCTGATGACATCTTGATATATGGAACAATGCCAGAGTAGAAGGGGTCCTGCAGAGACTTCAGAGAGAGGGCGTGTCACTTAACATGCAGAAGTGCAGCTTTGGAGTTGAAAGTGTTACATTTTTGGGCAGTCAAATAAACGAGGGTCGAGTCCAACAAGACAGTGAAACAATTCGCGCAATAAGAGAAATACCGGAGCCATCGGACACTAAGGAACTCCTCAGATTTCTGAGTATGATAAATTACCTAAGGAAATTCGTCCCTAACTTGGCAGATAAAACAGAAGCATTGCGAAAACTTCTGAAAAAGGACAATGAGTGGGTCTGGGGTACAACACAAAAGGAGGCAGTTCATAAATTGAAAGAAGAGATTTTCAAGGAACCAGTAATTGCATTGTACCAAAGAAATGTGCCAATAAGAATTGCAGCAGACGCCTTATCGTTTGGAGTGGCTGCGGTGCTCGAACAACAGCAACAAGGTGAGTGGCGACCAGTTATGTATGCATCATGTTCCCTTAATGTAGTGGAAGTAAAATACACCCAGATAGAAAAAGAAACTCTTGCCATTACTTCAGCATGTGAGAAATTTTGTGATTACATTTTGGTATCAAAAATAACCATTCTTACAGATCACAAACCCCTGGTGCCATTGCTTCAAACCAAACCCCTGGCTGACCTAACGGCAAGACTGCAACGACTCAGGATGCGTCTGATGTGTTTTGAGTATAGAGTGGTACATGTACAGGGAAAGAGTTTCTACATTCTGGATACATTGTCAAGAGCCCCAATCGAAGGCCCAGGCAAGGATAACGGGGATGCTGCAGAGGAGGAACTGCTCATCCAGACGATATAGCTGAAACCCCGTTCTCTGACACTAGGATTGAGGAGTTAAGAAAAGCACAAGAAAAGGACGCAGAAAGTTGTCAACGGAAAGGCCACATACAGGAGGGCTTTTGAGACAAAAAAATACAAGTTTTGGGCATATAGAGGCCAACTCTTGTTCTATGGATGACTGATTTATGGAGCCAGAATTTTTGTCCCAATAGGCTTACAACATGGATCCATGACGGACATATGGGTATTACGAAATGCCGCAGATGGGCAAAGGAGTCGGCGTGGTGGCTCATTATCTCCAACAATATAAAAAAACTGGTGGAAGATTGCAGTCAGTGCTTGGAACAAAGAGACCAGAAGGCAGAGTCTATGAAAATTACCTCGTTGCCATGAGAATCATGGCTGTATAGATATCTTTTAAATAGCTGGGTAAAAGTACATGGTCATTCAGGACTATTTTTCTAGATTTTTTGAGGTGGTGCATTTACCAAACACAACATAGACAACTGTCATCATAGGAATTAAATACATATTTGCTCGTCATGGCATACCTGAACAATTGCGTACTGATGGGAGTGTGCAGTTCACATCAGCAAAGTTTCAGAAGTTCGCAAAGGAGTATGGGTTTTTACTAATATCAAGCCTCAAATTTGCCCAATCAAACAGAGAAGCAGAGAGTGCGGTGAAAGTAGCAAAGAATATCCTCTCCAAATAGGTGGACCCAAACCTAGGGTTGCTAGCATACAGGGAGACAACTTTACAAAGCGGACTGTCACCAGCAGAACTTATTTTTTGGGAGAACATAAAGAAATACATTGCCAGTAATAAATCTACAACAGCGTTCAACAGAGGAAAGACCAGAGTTCAAAACATTCTGTATGAAAGACGAAAAAAAAAAAACTGAAAGAATGCAACAAGAGGAACTTTGATAGAAGACATGGAGCTAAAGAATTAAGACAACTGGCTCAGGGAGAGAGAGTATGGATTCCCGATATGAAGCATTATGGGAAAATACATGCATATGCATCTTTTCCAAAATTATACATAGTCCAGACATGGCAGAGCCAAGTGCAAAGAAATAGGGTGTAGTTGATTCCTGCACCTAAAGGAAGTCGACTAGATGGATCCTTTCATGGAGCACCAGAAACGTTGCGATCACGGTCACCCAAGAAACCATAATCCCCTCCTGGATCCCCACGAGCATCACCCTTTTGAGGGTTTCCACAAGAAGAGACCAGTGCAACAGGGCCAAGTACAAGTGTCTATAAGATATGCAGTGGACGAGTGGTAAAACGGCTCAAGAGACTTGATCTATAGAAGAGGTTATATGCTGTAAATAGCTTACTGGGTTATGTGTAGTGTGCTAGACTAGTGTGATTCGTGCAGCTTATATAGAAGAGGAGATGTGCTGTAAATAGCTTGCTAGATTTTATGTTTGTAAACAATACCAAGGTCAACCTGGGTAATCAGGACACAGCCAGTCAATACGGACGAGCCATAAAGAGTGCACGCAATCAGTTGCGGTGCGTAAGACAATAACAATACACTGACCAACATTACTACGTACTACATGTGAAAATTTTGTTATGATACATGCCTTTGTTGAAGGGTAAAAAAAACTCCTCTCCATCCTCATACCTACGGTGGATGGGATTCTAGCTTATACATGGTGTGTCAACTGTGAGGTGAGTGCTTACAGCAAGTTAATTGGAGTCAGCATCACCTTATTGGTGAGGGCTAAAAGGCTTTCAGCAGTTTGGCAATCACCTTAAAGATTAATGATAAAAGGGGAGGGGATTCCCAGTGTGGCCAGACATCTTTCTTCATTATCCCTCCAGCAGGGTATACAATTGCTGGCAAATCAGCATCATGTTGAGTTGCTTACATTGCACTTCTTGCTTCCAGAGGGCCTTCTGTTTGGGGTATTGCAGAACCTTTGGCTTCAAGAATATCACCAGCAGCCACAAATACATCATCAGATTTGCTTCATTTGTATTGCTGCCGAAGGCACTCTGGCTGACTGGCAATTCTATTTAACCAGGTCAGGCTGACTGGCACTGCTGTGGTCTCCAGCCAGTCCCCTTTGACATCATATATTGACTCATTTCCCAACTACTTCAGCATGCTTTCTTTATTAATCAGTAAGAAATTTAATTTTCTGCTACCTAGTTCTCACATTTAACTTTATTGAAGGTTTTTCCATACATGTTTTTTCAGTTAGTTTTATGCTGTGACCTACTTGGTTTTTCTGTGCTTTCTCTTCTTTATTCATGCTCACTTACTAGTGAGTTTCATGACTTGCTGTAGCAAAGTTGTAGACTATCTCTACCAGTAGGAAAATGTCTTCCCATCCTAAAAGGGCTTAGCCCTGATGCACACTGATGTGTCTATTCATGCCAAAGAGCCAATTAGATTGAGAAGGGGTTCATCCTTTTAAGAGCATAGTGTGTACTGAGAGATGCGAGCGAGTTATATGGTTTCGTCATGATAGTGCTTAGAATCCATCCTGGGCTGCAGACTAGATTATATCCACCAGGACAGCTGAGTGAAAGGACCAGTTAGATTGTGTGCATACATGTCCCAATAAATAGTGTCTGGCAGTATTTTGAGCATTGTCATTTGGGAATGGTATCTTAGCTTGTATGTCTCACTACCTGGTGTAAACATCATAATAGGAGAGGTAACCAGTGGTTCCAAGCGGATAACTTGGTTGCTTTCTCAGAGAGCAGTTCAGGCCACTTACTTTGGGTACTACACAGCCATCTGCTTCAGGTTGATCAGTGTTTTTCTGCAATTGGCACAGGCTTGGGTGTGAGTAACTGCAGTAGAGTGTCAAAGGTATGAATTCACTGTGGCCTGGCCAGCAGAGTGACCTGCAGCTATAGCAGTCTGGCATAGGGTTAGTGCCCTGCTACTGGGTGGTAGATGCATTTCCCTATGCAGAGCTACCCATCTGCCTTGGTCGCTGCCACTATAGTAGTTGCTGATGTGCCAGGTGCCTGAGAAGTGAGTGCAGCCAGCTAAAAGCATGACCTCTCTCTTGAAGTGCTGTTTTTAATATTACCATTAGCAGGACCATCCACGTCCAGTATAAGAATAACTGCAATCTTACTTTGGGTGAGTTCAGAGCTAATCAACCCTTATATAAATTGCTTTCCTTATTATATTTGACAATCTCCTCTTTGCTTTGTCTTGACTAATCAGACTTGTGTAAGGAATAGGATGAACCAATGATGGTTTGAGTTGTATTTTTTAGTCTTCCTGTAATGATTATGTAACGTAAAACTCAATAAAATTTGGTTTTCATCACTTTCCTTGCTAACTTGTCCTCCACTTGTCAACTTATTTATTACTTTTGACAATATATTTTATTTACTATTTTTATGTAAAATTTTATTTATAATAGTTTTAAAATATATTAAATATTAATATTTGTAACCATGTACTGTTTGTATAAAACTTAGGCCTATATGTCCTAAGAATAGTAGGAAATCTGTTGTGCAGTATATCGTACTTANATTTTTATGTAAAATTTTATTTATAATAGTTTTAAAATATATTAAATATTAATATTTGTAACCATGTACTGTTTGTAAAACTTAGGCCTATATGTCCTAAGAATAGTAGGAAATCTGTTGTGCAGTATATCGTACTTACTTAGGTAAAAATAGCATCATCATTAACACAACACCAATACAACTTACTAGTTGAGACATTAGCCTAATTAGTATAAAGTTTTTTAATATAATATTTTCTTAATTATAAACCTGAACATTTTCAGGAGGAGAAAAATAAAATAACTTCAAAACAGATGAAAATCTTGTCTGAAAGTAGGAAAGTCCTTCGTGTCTATGTAAAATGATTTGCATATTTACTTGGTCCATTTGTTATTAGCACACTTTGTTGGGCATTATAAATATGTTATAGTCATGATTTATTCTGCTTCATTCCACTAATTTTAAAGAGCACCATCCTTGTAAATTGACCTTAGTGTTGCTAAAAAAGTGGTAGGTGGACAGGTGTAGAAGCTATGCCAATGTGGGAGAAACAATTTGGAAACTTCTGGAATCAGCAGTTTCCTGAAATTTGGGGCTCAGCTTGATTGGTACACATCATTTCTCCCAAACATGACGCAGCTTCTCCCGCTGCATTATCACATGAACTTACATTGCTAGAGACAACATTAAAAATATTATTTTATCTTATACGTAACACTACTAAATATGACATTTAGAAGATAACAGCATATTGGAAGAGGTTGTATTGAAGACGTGCCAATTTTATGCTTAACTGCTACATACATTCAATTAGCTAAATGTTAATATGATACTAGTTCTTAATTCACACAGTTTTACACACAGTTTTTAACAGCAGTAAATAATCTAACAGCTGCATTCTAATTGAATTCTAAATAATGCATAATACCTCATTTGAAATCATGTACACTAGTAAAAAATTATAGACTAATGGCATGCAATGTATGTCCTCCTATTTTGTATATTGTCATCAAATACTGTAAAAAATATATTTAAAAGTTATAAAAGAAATCAATTATTTTAAACAAGAATAATGTAATGAACATGCAGATTTACCTTGATTGGTGGTTTTCAAAGTACAGTCAATAGGCACAGCTATAGTTCATGCCACTTTGTTAATCAAGCTATCAACACAGAAATCACATATCTTCCAGCTTCTTCTTGAATTGCATTATGTTATGTTTTAAGAGTAAATTTTAACAATAAATTACTAAATTTTGTCATTGTTTTCTTTTTACGGTACTGTATAAGTAGAAAAGAAATACGTAATACTTATAACACTTGAGAATGCAACTTTGAAGTCATCTTTCTCAAAGGGTTCACAGCACACAGAAATAGGGTTGTAATGCAGAACATTTCATACAGCGCAGACTAGGAAGACAAACAAGTGTGCTGGAAGAAGGTGCATGATTTCCAAGCAACGAGTGCATAGGTGTGCCAACTAATTTTCATCAGACAATTACATCTTCATGTTTATAAAATATTTTAGATTATAGTTGCATTAAAATGTGTCGTAAAAGTTATCAACAATCAACTGTTGTAAAATGCACTGTGATGCAACAGTGTGCAGTAATGACAACCCTTTAGAAACCACTGATATTTCATCAATCCTCTGCTTTTGTTGTCAAACTGTTCTTTTTTACAAATACTTTTTTTTTTAACTTTACTGCAGTACTAAATTTTTTTTATCAAGTAGAGAGATTAGAGCAATCGTGTATCTATCTTGGGGTAGAGCCAGTGGGTCAATGTAGATTTATCAGAAATAATATATTAAAATATGCACTAAANCGTGTATCTATCTTGGGGTAGAGCCAGTGGGTCAATGTAGATTTATCAGAAATAATATATTAAAATATGCACTAAACTAACTGTTTAACTGATAACAATAATTTATCTTAGGGACTTATCATAATACCTTAAATAAGATTTGCAAGACTGTAAACCAAATGTAAATAATAAAATTTATATTGAGTGTTAAAACATTATTTTGTAAATGCCATCAAAATTTTACTCAGTATGTGTGAGCCACTAACTTCTGGTTATGTTATCATTTATGAAGTTGCAATGTTATATCTGTGCCTAATAATGCAATGGGAAAGTAAAATATATTACCTTAAACTACTCAAACNTTAGAAACCACTGATATTTCATCAATCCTCTGCTTTTGTTGTCAAACTGTTCTTTTTTACAAATACTTTTTTTTTTTTAACTTTACTGCAGTACTAAATTTTTTTTATCAAGTAGAGAGATTAGAGCAATTGTGTATCTATCTTGGGGTAGAGCCAGTGGGTCAATGTAGATTTATCAGAAATAATATATTAAAATATGCACTAAACTAACTGTTTAACTGATAACAATAATTTATCTTAGGGACTTATCATAATACCTTAAATAAGATTTGCAAGACTGTAAACCAAATGTAAATAATTAAATTTATATTGAGTGTTAAAACATTATTTTGTAAATGCCATCAAAATTTTACTCAGTATGTGTGAGCCACTAACTTCTGGTTATGTTATCATTTATGAAGTTGCAATGTTATATCTGTGCCTAATAATGCAATGGGAAAGTAAAATATATTACCTTAAACTACTCAAACTATTTTTGACATATCTAAGAAAATTTATACCAACATTAACTTTTTACATTCATGATGCATATCTTAAACAATCTGCAGTGCACTTAGTAGAGGAGACTACTTATATCAGTTACAAAACTAAGTTACCTTTTTCATTGATACGTTTTATCCTTTAGGAAGAAAACACTATAATTTTGAGTATTTTTCAAAACAAAATTACAGATGTCCTGGACTGCACAATAGTAATATACTTTATGTAACATTTGAGTAATAACAAAAAGTAAACATAGATTGAGACAGTTTTGATACCAGTTGGTATGAACAGTATACATTCAAAGTGATAAGAATTTCTAGTTCCTTTAAAAACTTTTTAATGTATGTGACAAAAATAATTTAATTATTTTCCATTTATGGCAAATGTTACTTTGAATGATTGGCTATAATATTTCTTTGTGAAACCACAAAATAGTTAGTTACAATGCTTTGGCTCTGATATTGTTATACAATGTGACTTTAGCCCAAAGGGTTGCCTTTGGCCCAATGTTAAACAATAGTATTTATTTTTAAAGCCATTATAAAAACAAACATTTTACACTATGTTTCTTTCTGGAGCTCACATAGTATACCAAAAGAAAAAAATGTTTGCTTGTGACAGATGAATAAATACGCTTGTCCAAAATTTGGGTGAAAATTATCCCTGAGGGCCGGTTATCCCAACTTAATGGTACACTTGATAATACATTTTGTGATAAATAATTTTTTTGCACTTGAATAAAGTTTACTGTTCTATGCTGTAACGAAAATTATTATTAAAGGGCATATAAATGAAAATAACATAATTCACTTATTAAAAACCATACATATGTAACTAAAAAAATGATAATATATTTTTTTATAATTTAGTACACAATATGTAGTGATTTCAGTAAGGCAACGATTTTCAACTAGAAATAAGTTTTTACATTATAAAACTTTCCTCTTATTTTATTTTACAACATTTGAAGTCAGTCTCACTTAAAAATAATAATACTGTATTGATGGTACAATATGGCTAATGAGATATACAGATATTAAAATAAATCCATCACACTGTATGACAAAGGGAAACATCTGAAGACACATAAAGCTACAGTTTCTTACAAATAAAATTGACAGTGATTTTACCCACATCCTAAAATATTTTGCCTCAATCCATAACAAGTGTTAGAGTTACAAGGCAGAGAAATGCATTATTGTCTTTCTTAATGGTGCCGGCCAATTGCATCATAAGCAGTTTATCCAACTGAAACAACTCGCTACATTTCCTGCCCTTTATTTTCTTCTGCTAAAACAACATGTAAAAATACTGTTCTTATATTCTTGTGCATGTTTCAACATTGTACAATTATATACACCTAACATAGAGCTAAAAACAATACCTACTGCACTGCATATTCACTGTATGAATAGCTATTGGCTAGCATATGTTAAGGCCTCTATACTCTATCAATTACAGTTTAAGTGTATCAGCTGGGCCAAAGCTTTGCCACGATTTGACGCACATTTTCATTATGAACTGAACACATGCACCGCACTATTTTCTAGAGAAAATTATTTTCAATAATTTGAATTGCCTGAAACTTACTCCAGTTACTATTCCAAAATTTTTTTATTTGGTAATGAGCGAGCACCTTTAAATAACATTCCTATTTTTCATTATAGTTCAGAAAGAAGAACATGCTATGGCCCTCTCAGACAATACTGACTTGATTACTGACAGGACTAGGAATTTTATTCTCCCTATTGTATTTTATTCTTATTGTTATGTTAAGCTAGTTCTGTACAACAATTGAAATTCATGCCACAAAACCTAATGCTTTGAGTATGATGCATAGAAAAGTAATGTTGCTGACAGAGGAGAGACTTGGTCAGTGGCAAACTGTGATTGAAGAATGAGTGTAAATATTTTAATTTCTGTATATAAATATTTTCTCTACATGGTTAGAATAATTAAACTATTTGATCACATATCCTTTTCATATTATTTCAAAGCTTAACAGTTTAATTTCTTTGTGTATATGTATGTTTAATGCATTCATGCCTTTATGTGTGTATGCCTGTTTATATGCTGGTATGTTAGCATACATGTATGTTATAATGGACCTAATTACTACAGATTATATTTTATTTATTTTATTCCATATAATTGTTTTTAATCTGCTTTTATGTTTGTGATAACTGCTATGCATCTCACTGAGATTTTATAAGTTTTTCAGAATTTCGTTGCTTGTTTACAAAGTGTGAAATTAAAATTTTATGTCCCATCCATCAGCACTACAATTTACCGATCCGCACCATTGACTTGTATGTCTACCCGCCCGATTACATCATGTTTCGACGCATGCCATGAAACTGACTCACTGGTGTCCACCTAAATATACTTCCTGGTATATACACAATGTCAGTACCCAACATTCCTCCCCTCCAAGTCACAACACCTATACTAACTACTTACTACCCTAACTGGTACCTTCAGTTCTAAGGTACATAATCAGCAAATTTCTTTGGTTTAGTCCTGATTCTGGTGAATGTTGATTGTGTTGGAGCTGGTGTCTCTCCTGTGGTTGTTTTCTGGCCCCCCTGGTCCTTTCTGAGGTGGTGGACTTGAGTTGTGTGGGGCTGCTACGTTCTCTGTTGACACCTTCATGTCCAGAGCTGCTGCCACATCAGCCGCTGACACTGCCACAGCTGACACGCTATCCTGCAAGTCCTCTGGGAAACCCTTGAAGGGCGATTCTGACAACCGCTGCACTGGTCTTCTAGGAACACCGACATTCTTAGAACCCCACCTTTAGTCTGTATTCGTTGATTTTCGAAAAACAATTTCTCCTTGCTCCGTAGCCTTGGTAGGTACGTAAGACATTCCCTCATTGGCTGTACGGCGGGTAAACTGGTCAATATGATGCTGGTGAATCTGTCTGCTCTCTGTGGTTTGAACATTGTACATTACTGGCCCTTCCTTGGTGATCACCACTTCAGGGATCCACTTGGAACCTGACCCATAGTTACGCAGAAGTATGTGATCCCTCCTGTGAAATACCTTCCCCATTTGTCATCAGTGTCAATCGTCTCCACCCTTGAAGTGCACAGCATGCTGGGATGTAACCTGTCAAATATTGTTTTTAGTTTCCTTCCCATCAACAGTTTAACTGGGGATTTCTGGGTTGTAGTTGTTCGTGTGGTACGTAGCGCAAAGAGTAGTCTCTGTAGTCTTGTGCACCAGTTGCCAGCTTGCAGTTTTTTTAGCTTATCGATCACAATCTGCACTGTCCGTTCCTCTTGTCCATTGCTGGAAGGATGGTATGGAGATGAATGTCTGCAGGTAATTCCATTCTGGTTCAAAAATCTTTTCATCTCACAGGATGTAAACACTGTCCGATTATCAGATACAACCATGTCAAGCAATCCATGAATGCTGAACATGTCTCTCAGCTCACTCACTACCACCGCACTTGACATTGATGGCACCAATCGTAATTCAGGCCACTTTGAGTATACATCAATAACTATTAAAAATATTTTCCCCATAAATGGTCCCGTAAAATCCATGTGTAGGCAGGACCATGGATTTTGGGGCATTGTCCATGTCATGTGCATTCTTGGTAGAGCCTGGCTCTCTCATAGGCAGATCTCACAGTGCTGAACCATCTTCTCAATGTCGTCACTCAGTTTTGGCGACCATAAGTAACTTCTAGCAAATGCTTTTGAATGTACCACGCCATCAGGCAAGGCATGGAGCAGAACCAATATCTCATTCGGCATCACCTCTAGGATAACAACTCTAGTGCCCCAGAGAAGGCAATCCTGGTAGATAGACAATTCAACACGTCTGTTCCAATAGTGTCGGACCTCTTCATTGGGCATTTTTTCTGGCCACCTATGCAGTACAAAATACTTCACTTTTCTCAGCACGTTATCCTTCTCTCTCAACTGAGCCACCATGTGTGCATATAAGGGCGCTTCTGGCCTCTCCTCTAGCACCAGCATTCCTGTTGTAGTGGGCACCTCCATGGTGGGCACCAGTACTGGCAGTCTGCTTAGAGCATCTGTTTGTCCTATTTTGTTGCCAGGCTTGTAGACCAGCTGAAAATCACACATGCTCAATTGCAAACACCAACTGAGCATCCTGGGAGAAAGGAAATCAGGAGTGGGCCAGCGTGGGTTCAACAACTTCAACAAGGACTTATGATCAGTGATCACAGTAAACGGTTGGCCTACCAAGTACTAACAAAATTTGGTGATTTCGAACATCACTGCTAAAGTTTCCTTGTCTATTTGGGCATAGTTACGCTTAGTTTTATGTAGCATCCGTGAAGCAAAAGCTACAGGTCTTTCGTCCCCATTACCCATGATGTGAGCTAAGACAGCCCCAACTCCAAACTCTGAAGCATCACAGGTCATCACCACAGCTCTTTTGGGATCATAATGGACCAGCACCATAATTGCCTGCAGGAGTTCTTTTCCTTTCTGAAATGCTACTTCATGTTGTTGGTCTCACGTTAAGGCCTCGTCCAACAACCAATGTAGAAGTTCCAGCACTGTTGTTTTGTCAGGCAAAAATCTCTCATAGAAATTTAAGAGCGCAAAGAATGCTTACAAATCACGTTTGTTTTGTGGCGTTGATGCTTTATGTATTGCCTCGACCTTCTCCTGTGTTGGATGGATGCCTCCCGCATCAATCGGGTACTCTAAATATTTCACTTTTGTGAGTGCAAAAAATACATTTGGTCTTCTTTAATCTAAGTCCTGCTTTGTCTATTCGGGCAATGACCTCATGTACTCTTGNAGGGCGATTCTGACAACCGCTGCACTGGTCTTCTAGGAACACCGACATTCTTAGAACCCCACCTTTAGTCTGTATTAGTTGATTTTCGAAAAACTATTTCTCCTTGCTCCGTAGCCTTGGTAGGTACCTAAGACATTCCCTCATTGGCTGTACGGCGGGTAAACTGGTCAATATGATGCTGGTGAATCTGTCTGCTCTCTGTGGTTTGAACATTGTACATTACTGGCCCNGCTCCGTAGCCTTGGTAGGTACGTAAGACATTCCCTCATTGGCTGTACGGCGGGTAAACTGGTCAATATGATGCTGGTGAATCTGTCTGCTCTCTGTGGTTTGAACATTGTACATTACTGGCCCTTCCTTGGTGATCACCACTTCAGGGATCCACTTGGAACCTGACCCATAGTTACGCAGAAGTATGTGATCCCTCCTGTGAAATACCTTCCCCATTTGTCATCAGTGTCAATCGTCTCCACCCTTGAAGTGCACAGCGTGCTGGGATGTAACCTGTCAAATATTGTTTTTAGTTTCCTTCCCATCAACAGTTTAACTGGGGATTTCTGAGTTGTAGTTGTTCGTGTGGTACGTAGCGCAAAGAGTAGTCTCTGTAGTCTTGTGCACCAGTTGCCAGCTTGCAGTTTTTTTAGCTTATCCATCACAATCTGCACTGTCCGTTCCTCTTGTCCATTGCTGGAAGGATGGTATGGAGATGAATGTCTGCAGGTAATTCCATTCTGGTTTAAAAATCTTTTCATCTCACAGGATGTAAAAACTGTCTGATTATCAGATACAACCATGTCAAGCAATCCATGAATGCTGAACATGTCTCTTAGCTCACTCACTACCACCGCACTTGACATTGATGGCACCAATCGTAATTCAGGCCACTTTGAGTATGCATCAATAACTATTAAAAATATTTTCCCCATAAATGGTCCCGTAAAATCCATGTGTAGGCAGGACCATGGATTTTGGGGCATTGTCCATGTCATGTGCATTCTTGGTAGAGCCTGGCTCTCTCATAGGCAGATCTCACAGTGCTGAACCATCTTCTCAATGTCGTCACTCAGTTTTGGCGACCATAAGTAACTTCTAGCAAATGCTTTTGAATGTACCACGTCATCAGGCAAGGCATGGAGCAGAACCAATATCTCATTCGGCATCACCTCTAGAATAACAACTCTAGTGCCCCAGAGAAGGCAATCCCGGTAGATAGACAATTCAACACGTCTGTTCCAATAGTGTCGGACCTCTTCATTGGGCATTTTTTCTGGCCACCTATGCAGTACAAATACTTCACTTTTCTCAGTACGTTATCCTTCTCTCTCAACTGAGCCACCATGTGTGCATATAAGGGCGCTTCTGGCCTCTCCTCTAGCACCAGCATTCCTGTTGTAGTGGGCACCTCCATGGTGGGCACCAGTACTGGCAGTCTGCTTAGAGCATCTGCTTGTCCTATTTTGTTGCCAGGCTTGTAGACCAGCTGAAAATCACACATGCTCAATTGCAAACACCAACTGAGCATCCTGGGAGAAAGGAAATCAGGAGTGGGCCAGCGTGGGTTCAACCACTTCAGCAAGGACTTATGATCAGTGATCACAGTAAACGGTTGGCCTACCAAGTACTAACAAAATTTGGTGATTTCGAACATCACTGCTAAAGTTTCCTTGTCTATTTGGGCATAGTTACGCTTAGTTTTATGTAGCATCCGTGAAGCAAAAGCTACAGGTCTTTCGTCCCCATTACCCATGATGTGAGCTAAGACAGCCCCGACTCCAAACTCTGAAGCATCACAGGTCATCACCACAGCTCTTTTGGGATCACAATGGACCAGCACCATAATTGCCTGCAGGAGTTCTTTTCCTTTCTGAAATGCTACTTCATGTTGTTGGTCTCACGTTAAGGCCTCGTCCAACAACCAATGTAGAAGTTCCAGCACTGTTGTTTTGTCAGGTAAAAATCTCTCATAGAAATTTAAGAGCCCAAAGAATGCTTACAAATCACGTTTGTTTTGTGGCGTTGATGCTTTATGTATTGCCTCGACCTTCTCCTGTGTTGGATGGATGCCTCCCGCATCAATCAGGTACTCTAAATATTTCACTTTTGTGACTGCAAAAAATACATTTGGTCTTCTTTAATCTAAGTCCTGCTTTGTCTATTCGGGCAATGACCTCATGTACTCTTGNGTGCAAAAAATACATTTGGTCTTCTTTAATCTAAGTCCTGCTTTGTCTATTCGGGCAATGACCTCATGTACTCTTGCCCAATGGTCCTCCCTACTTGAGTCAGCCACCAGAACATCATCTAACAATACTACAACTCCTGGAAAATCCCCTAGTAATGTTGCCATCAGCTGTTGGAAAATTGCTGGACCCCCATGTACTCCAAACTAAAAATGATGAACTCTAAAAAACCCTCCTGTAGTGTTTACTGTTAATAATTCTGCAGTGGACTTATCCACAGCTATTTGCAGTAAGTATCTTCCAGATCCAACTTTGTAAAATATTTCCCTTCCGCTAAATGAGCAAATGCGTTATTAATTGTTGGAAGCGGGTAGCATTGAACGTGGCTAATGTTAATCAGAGTTCCTTTATAGTCCCCACAGATTCTAATTGAGCCATCCCCTTTCATAACCGACACAATTGGTGTTGCCCAAAATGAATATGCTATAGTTTCGTAGACATCTTGTTCAACAAGNCCCCTTTCATAACCGACACAATTGGTGTTGCCCAAAATGAATATGCTATAGTTTCGTAGACATCTTGTTCAACAAGCTTGTCAATGGCTGCCTCCACCTTCTCTTTCCTGAAACTGATTTTGCTCCTTTCTTTAAATGAATAGTTATCNCAAGCTTGTCAATGGCTGCCTCCACCTTCTCTTTCCTGAAACTGATTTTGCTCCTTTCTTTAAATGAATAGTTATCTGGGGTCCTTTATACTGGCCAAGGTACCTGTTATCAAACACCTGTGGATACATAGTGGACAGCTCAGTGTGACCCTTGTATGTGTTTCAGTATCTAGATAATCATTCCCATTCACCTTAACCTGGGCTTGTACTTTGAAAATTGCCTCCACCGAGATCCCGAGGGGTTCAAACCAGTTCCTTCCAAGCAGGCTGGGCCCCTGTCCACTAGCCACCAACAAGGGCAGGGATGCAAACGAGACATTTTTTGATTGAACTTCCACCACTTTCTGACCCCTATTTTTCAATCCTTTCTCTTACCATGTGTACAGAACAATGTTGCACTCTTCTAACGGTGGCAGTTCTGGCCACAAAGTCTTTTAAGTACTCCAGCTAACCACTGTGTAACTGGCCCCTGTGTCCACCTCTAACTGGTGTAGGTTATTATCTAACCACAGGGCATTCACATACATGGCTCATTGCTGCCTCCACCTTGCAGACTATGCAGCCCATATAATTCCCCTGCCTCATCCTCATATTTGGATTCAGGCTCTCTTAACAGGTGAGTTCTACCTTGAAGTAGGACCTGGGCGGGTTCCTGTCACTTCTCTGTAGAACCAGCACTCCCCTGCTTCTTCTTGGTGATGCATACCCTCTATAGGTGGCCTCTCTTGTTGCAGTGGTGGCATGTGGACACATGTCTACATGTCGCCGGTGGGTGATCTCCATTGCATCGCCAGAATGCATGTCTCGCCGGTTCCTCTTGACACCCCACCAGAGGGTTTGGCCGTTTTCTCCGCCCATAGGCCTGTAGGTTATGTAGCTTGTCATTGTGTTCCACAACCGCAGTTTCCTGTAAATCCAGCAGGTTTCTTCCCGTTGCTTCTGCTGCCATCACAACGTGGGCTGCTTCCTTGTAGGTTACTTTGTCTTTCGCCAGTAGCACATGTTGAACAGCTTTGTCACGTACCCCACATATCGCGCAACATTCATTCTAGGTTAGAAAATTTACAGTGAGTCGATAGTCAACACAGTTCTGCCGTGTAGACCGCAATTGTTTAGCCTTCTTGGTGATCCCGTTTTAGGAACTTGTTACTCTCCACAATTTCACTTGGTCTTGGCTCAAAATTTTTTGTAAATTTTGTAACGGTATTTTATCTGTTTGGCACAGCGACGGTAATTATGTAACGATAATGTACAACTCTGCCTCGCACAGAGTAAAAAAATGCCCATTTCGTTTCATCACCCTCTATTTTATTTGCAATAAAATATAACTGCAAACGTTTGCGGTAAGACCGCTACATAACTTGCCCTTCTGCACCACTTATTCTAGTTAAAATAAGTTCCTTTTAGGCAGTTTTCTGGCATTTCTTGTGTTGTGTCTGTTTGCTTTGTTCTCAAAGTTTCCTTATCTGACATTGTTGTTAGTATTGTATTGAGCATGTTGAACTGCTGCTTATCAGCACAGTGGTAATTATAATGACATGGCAAAATCAGTTGATTTTATTTGGTAGGCTCAAATGATGGAGTTGGTCATCATAAATATAGGCTATGTCTAGCGGTAAGCATATTGCCTCAAGATGTTCAGGGATATCAGTTACACATGACTTATCTGTACATTGCATGTTTAGTGTAAGAGCAATTTCTGTAAACTTCGTAATTATACACTTAATCAAAATTAATATTATTTTCTAAATACATCAAAATAAAAACATTTTAATTAAATGAAATATAAAATTACAACATTTTTCACTTTATTTTGTGCTTTATTAGTTGTTGCTTAACATAAAACAAGAGCTTTTAATGAATGGTGATCCAAAGCAAAATATGTGACTGAAAGAATTTTGAATGTATCTCAGTGAAATATACAGCGGTTACCACTAACAAACATCTCAGCAGACCTTAAGAAACTATAACATGTAGTCAAATACTGTAAGTGAAATATGATTTTTGTAGCCATTAGATTCACTACAGTGCATGTGTATATAAACTACATGCATGTATGAGTTTCACTGCAAACTGGCTAGTCCATTTTAAGTGAAATTTTATGATAATTTCCTCTAAAGTACAGGATCCAGGGCATTTACAAATAAATTTAATCTTTGGACACTAGAGAAAATTTACAAAAAGGTGTTACCTATCTACAGTTTAAAATCATTAGGAAAAGTACTTTCTGTTCTTCATTTCTATTCATACTGTATGTAAACAGGATTTTTAGGGTGAAGCCTCTTGCATAATGAAGAAAGTTTACTCTAAAATTAAATAATGTCACATTCAGGGAAACCAGTAAGTACACACATGTAACATGTTGATTGTTAATTATTACCTGCTTTATTATTAAATGCTCTTTGAAGTATGATTTGCCTCAATTTTATTATCACCAGTCACTACAGTTCTTAGTTTATAGTCCTGCTCATAAATTCATGAATGCACAAGGGCAATTAGGATAAAATCCTCCTCTTTTTTTAGCCTACTTTCCGAAGGAAAGAAAGGCTTTTGAGATCACTTTCCTATCTGTGTGTGTAGGGGTATGTATGTGTGTGTGTGTGTGTGTGTGTGTGTGTGTGTGTGTGTGTGTGAGTGTGTGTGTGTGTGTCACCCCTTGAATTATTGNTATGTGTGTGTGTGTGTGTGTGTGTGTGTGTGTGTGTGTGTGTGTGAGTGTGTGTGTGTGTGTCACCCCTTGAATTATTGAATGCGTGGACTGAATTTCACCAAATTTGGTACATATGTAATNTGTGTGTGTGTGTGTGTCACCCCTTGAATTATTGAATGCGTGGACTGAATTTCACCAAATTTGGTACATATGTAATACTTAGTAAGGACACCTGACTTTTATAGTTTTCGACCACTTCAGGCACTTACTTTCAAAATGACGGAATACAATTTTTTTGGGTGGTCATATCTTGGGAACTATTTAACCGTTTTAAACCAAATTTTGTACACTGGTAGAGCATTGTGTAAGCATTAAATTTTGAGATGGCTATTGTTGATAATCTGCCATTTTGGAAATAGCACCAATTTAAAAAATTAATATCTAGAAAACTATTCAACCACATCTCACCCAAATTGGCATGTAAGTAATACTATGGTAGGCCATGTAAACGTAAGTGATTGAACTTGATTAGTTTCAAAATGGTGGCTACACAAACGTTTTAAGTTTATTTGGCATATCTGCCTTATCATTTAACTAATTTTGACCGAATTTTGTATACTGAAAGTACCTATTACAAGCATAACGAAAAAATAACCACTTCTGTTGGTCTTTTGGAAGATAGCGCCATATTAATAAATTAAGTTATTTTGTTATATCTAGGTAAATAAATATCTAATTCCTACCAAATTTGGCAAACAAGTCGTATTGATGTAGATGATGTTAAGTGATATGTTTTAAGCATGCCAGACACTTATTTTACAAAATGGTGGTATATAGCCATTTTTAGTTTAGAATGCTATATCGTTGAAACCATGTAATCAATTCAAACTCAACTTTGTATGCTGGCAGTAGATATCACAACTATCCACTGTATTTACATGGAGCATCTTTTGTCCACCATTTTTAAGATAGCACTATGCAAATAACATAAAGTTTTTATGTCATATATTGAGAAAAAAATTACAGATTCCTTCTAAATTTGGCAAATAAATAATACTGCAGTAGGTGGTGTAAACTGGTGTGTTTTATGTAGGTCAGGCACTGTTTTTCAAAATGTTGTCTATATAAACAAATTCTTCTTAACTTTGTATGCTAGAGGNTTTTATGTAGGTCAGGCACTGTTTTTCAAAATGTTGTCTATATAAACAAATTCTTCTTAACTTTGTATGCTAGAGGAGGTATGTATTACAACCATGAAATTTGTGTATGCAGAGCCTCATTTCTCTGCCATTTTGTAAGATAGTGCTACCAATAGAAATAATGTTTTTATCTCATATCTCAGGAAACAGTCAACCCATTCTCACAAAATTTGGCAAAGATGTTGTTATGGCCTAACACAGCCACAAAAATAAATGTTTTTTTTTAAGTAGCACACACCTATTTTTAGAATAGTGACTATAAAATCATTTTAGTTTTGTGTGCTTTATCTACGAAACTATGTACACTATTTTAACTTATATTTGTATATTGGCAGTATACAATCTTTGAAATTTTGCCCTCCATTTATGAAGTTGCCACATGAAAATTATGGAGGTTTTATGCCACATCTCGAGGACCAATCAACTGATTCCCACCAAATGTTAAACTGGAACATTTAAAATAAATTCTTACCAAATTGTGCTTACCATAAATGCCACAGAAGGCCATGTAAACTTTCATGATTTAAATTGGTCAGAGAACGATGTTAAAAATGGCAGCTTCATAAATAATTTACGTAAGTTTGACATATACATTTAACAATTTAACCAAATTCAACCAAAATTGTAGATGTAGACAGTATACATTTAAAGCACTGTATTTAGAGACTTTCTGGCAATTTTGTACAATAGCATCAAATTAGAAAATACATTTTTTTATGTCATATCTCAGGGACTATACCACTACCACTGATTTCCACCAAATTCTTCACACTACTAGTGCTGCAGTAGGCCATATTAACTTACATGTGTTAAGTGGCTCAGTCACTTATTTTCAAAATCATGGCCCTGTAAATATTTTAGGTTAGTAAACCTTATCATTTGAAACATTATACTGATTAAATCTTAAGTTGATGCTCCAAATTCTAACTCCATAATGCAGTGGGTTGCACGTTAGCTTATGATAAGAGATTTTCGGGATTTGATTCCCAGTAAGGTGTATTGGTAACTGTCTCACTACTGTTGCATAAGTTTCTAGTTTCATTTATAAGGTTATTGCATTCAAAGAGAAGTCAAGTCCTTCCTAAAAACTCAGCTTTTAAGAAATTATTTAAAAATTAATTGTACTCATGTTGAGGGAAGTGGGCTCATTAGTTATATCAGTAACCTCTTTTTTTACATAAAGTTGAAATTTATTGAACAAAAGTAGTTTATAGCTGCAACAGTTCATAGCTGTAACATATAGTACCAGACTCAAGTGTTTACAAAGTGCATGGCTTGCTTAAGTTTTTTTTGTCAGCATCTACAGCTACTTGTGTACTGCGTGGTGCATCTCATTATCAGAACTTAATTAATTTTCTGCCTTCACCTCTTTTCAGTGGCCCCAACGTTTGGTGATCACTAGGAGAGCTGCCAAGAAGCCTGAGGTGCCAACCACCACGTCTGCCTAAAATTTCATCAGCCTTCGGCATCACTTTTGAGGTGAGACCTACTAAACTTAAATGTTATTACAATTGATGGCTCAATAACAAAAAATCTTAACTACAACATAATTGCTCCCCAAATAATTACTAAATGATCATTATTAGCCCTGTATGCCGTAGTTTGCAAAAATGAATAATAACTCAAAAGTTAATTTATTATTTAATCACATGTTTTGCTCATTACATAAATTTGCCCCTTTACCCTGCTATATAAATAAAAGGAGTTTATAACATCACACAACAGGTGCGACCATCTAAGGCGTGCATGCGCATGAAGTGCCTGCACATTCGCTACTAGCCAAACCTCAACCCCAGTGATGACCACAAGTTTGAGCCACTCACAGAGGTGAAGGGAGAACAGAAATTTAGTTCTAATTACGAGGTTCACCTTGAGTGGCTGAGCTCTTAGACAAAATAATTTTTTGGGCAGCACTAAAAATCTTGTACTGACTGTAATGAAGACTGTAGAAAAATGATACAGCTGTATTCCACTTCCATTCAATAAATTACAACTAAAAGTTATATATTTATTACAAAGTACATTTTTCACTCATGCCCTTTTTATTATCTCCAAAAAGCTGTTTTGTAAACTGTAATAATTTTCATGTTTCAGAAATTCTATCATGACTTCAGTTAACTTTAAAATGTAAGACTGTTTGTTAATATAGGTGATTTGCAACAGTCTGAACTGCTATAAATAAACATAACTGATAATAAAACTTGAAATACAAATTGTGTGAATCATAATTTTTCTGAGCTAATTTAAGGAAAATATTAGGCATAAAACTTTTTCTTTTCATCACATTAATTATAACAGTTTGAAATTTATTAATTTTGAAATATAGTGTGCAAACAAATGGAGTAAGTTTACAAGGCACTCTCCCAATTGCATTCTAAAATTTTTGTTCATATTTTAGAATGTGTCTTGTTTATAAAAGAGTTACTGTTATTAAAATATTGGTATCATAGTATGCTTTCTACATTTAATCCTGCCCCAAACTAAACCCTTATTTACACACTTGTCAAATTAGCAAACTACGCAGTAGTAATCTCCATAGTGAACACCCATTGTCAATTTATAAGAATGTAATCACCTGGCATTTCTCATACTATAAGTAGTTTACTCTTGTGGCAGCTCAGTTCGAAGAGTAATGCATTCTCAGCCATTTAGAAGTTAAGCAGTAGAATCTTTCTATTCTGACGACACCCAAGTTGGAAAATTGTGTATATCACCTTTTCTGTAAATATGGAATTATATCTCTGCTTGATTTACGTAATTTTTTGGGAGGGCATTTCACCATAGCCATTATGACAGGCACATCGAGACAAACTATGCAGATGTGCATAATGCAGGATCACCATTATAAATGTCAAATGCATGTGTTCTTGGACTGCTATGAAATCTGCTGCCTAGCCATTCACAGAAAGTTTAACAGCACATATGTTTGTACATAACATACTCATATGTTCTCACAGTAACACTATACAATATTACTATATTAATAGAATAATGCACATTCACTCATCTATAGTGTAAACATTAGAGAAGTACAAAATATCATTGCTTGTTGTCATTTATTATTTGCTATAAAAATTTCCCAACCATATAAATTCACAGTTTTCCTTGCTTCTGCCAAAACATTTATTTAGTATTTCAGCTTATAAGAGCNATTTCCCAACCATATAAATTCACAGTTTTCCTTGCTTCTGCCAAAACATTTATTTAGTATTTCAGCTTATAAGAGCAAGAGCGTACTGTAATCATGATAACTCAAAATTTTTTTACTAAAAATTCTCTGCTAATGAACATTAAGAATTTATNCAAGAGCGTACTGTAATCATGATAACTCAAAATTTTTTTACTAAAAATTCTCTGCTAATGAACATTAAGAATTTATATGACACAACAAGTTACTAAATAAGCTTTCTTTAAATATAATAGTATTATCACAAATTATTAATAAAAAAAAAACAGAAGAAATTAAAATGTGTTAAATTTTGAAAACATTGTTTTAAAAATATTTGATTCAATTTTCTCACATTTGCTTATTTTCTCATGGAAAATTCTGCATTATGTTTGAACCAGTTTTGCACTGTATATAGTGGAATAGAGTATTTGAAACATTCTTCACAAAAGCATTTTTTTAGTCAGGAAGAATCCCTGAAGCTTAAATGTATATGCAATATAATACAGGGCTGTTTATGTTCTGTAATGGCAAATAGAATTACAGGCTGCATTGTAGCACAGTTTTTGTATGAGTATTTCAAATGTAAGGTTGTGACATTTCACTAGCATATTTTCCTTTTGTTTCATTGGGTAATTTCTGTACATGAAAAAAGGGCACATTTAACTAACCGTTGTACCAGATACATATGAAAACATGGCGATATGCAACTAGCTTACTTTTTTAGTTAGTTATAATTTTTAGTGGGTTACAAAATNGATACATATGAAAACATGGCGATATGCAACTAGCTTACTTTTTTAGTTAGTTATAATTTTTAGTGGGTTACAAAATGGTACATGATGGTTAGTGTTATAATTTTGATTTTCAATAAAATTACTAAGCTTGGGAAAGAATAGTATTGTCATCCTGACTACTGAGTATTCAACTGTTTAACTTCCTATGTAGCAGTATGTTCATCTTAATATTTGANTAGTATTGTCATCCTGACTACTGAGTATTCAACTGTTTAACTTCCTATGTAGCAGTATGTTCATCTTAATATTTGATAGTCTTGAAAATAATTTTTAATTTGGCAATTCTGCTTCCTGTCATGGCAGCCAAAGCTCTGGTGCTTACATAAAAACAAGGAAAATGTTATGCTTCTTTTTACTGCTCACTGCTTACATCATTTGAGTATCTTATTTTAAAAGAATTTTTCTGCAAAATATCCAGAAAATTGAAACATCAAGGTTTAAACCTTTCCAAGGAGTTTAAACATTTTAAACTACAAAACTGTGCATAGTAATTGAAAAAGTTAGCTGCAGAAAACAATTGCATAGGCAGGAGATATAGATTTGTATTTTTTTTCTGCAGGAATTTTAAACAGTGACACTGTAAGACAGCTCAGGAATCTCACATAAATGTATTTACACAGATATCGGAGAACAATACATTAAACACTCGACAGCAAATGAAAAAACTGTTCTTTACACTTTCATAATTCTTGAAGGGGACTCATTTCATCAAGTACACACATTATTCTGAAAGTGTTCATAAAACACATACAATCACTATAAATTGTCTATAAACACAGGGGTATATTTTAAAACTACATTAAGACCCTTTTTGCAGTTGGCAAGATACAGAAGGTCCTAGTTCATATCATAAGCATGATAGTCATTGAGACATAATCAAAATTGAGTATCTTTAAAATGTATATTAACAGGCAAAACAGTCGGAACAAAATATTTCCACAAGTTTCTTTACATGAACTCAGTATTCTCGCATTTATGAAATACAGTACAATAAAAAAACAGTAGGTAATATATATAAATAATCTAAAATTCAGTGATATTTAAAAAAATTATAATTATTAATCATAAAAATGTATCATGTTTTGATTATATTACCTGTTATTGCTTTGTACTTTAAACAATTAGTGTTCTGCTTTTGTATACATTTCAATTCATCCTAATTCACAGTTAAAGAGATATTCTGCAACTCTTACAGTGGATCATATTTGTACTGTGTCTGGTTTGCCTGTTTGCAGATGTCATAATTAGAGTAACTAGTTTACATAACTAAGTCAGAGCTTACATCAGTAGCAGAAATTTGTGGTTGTTTCAGCAGCAGGTAATAGTCAAAGCTGCCACACCATCTTCTCAGTATCCCTTATACCTAACTACAATGCACTCTCTGAAGTCTTTGGAAGGTTTTCAAATGTGGAATTTCTGTGGAGATTCCTTCAGGGTTCATGTACATTGCTGTCTCTTTAAACATGTAGTTTGAGATAGTAAATATCATTTGAAGGAATTACACATATACTGACTTTGGATCAAGTAAAAAAAATGTACGAAAAGCTCTTTGTTGGTAGTAAATTTACAGTTTTGATGAATGAACCTCACAATAATTTTAAGGGTTGTGGTATACTAAAACATAAGTAAGGCTCAACTTTTAAAATTTATTCAACTTAAATATTTCAAATTTATTTTTTTCAGAATGGTATCAGTTNAGCTCTTTGTTGGTAGTAAATTTACAGTTTTGATGAATGAACCTCACAATAATTTTAAGGGTTGTGGTATACTAAAATATAAGTAAGGCTCAACTTTTAAAATTTATTCAACTTAAATATTTCAAATTTTTTTTTTCAGAATGGCATCAGTGNGTATCAGTTGTTTTTTACTTATGACAAAAAAGAAGTAACAGCAACAAGTACAGTATGTTTAACACGTTTAAAAATGTTGCATATTTTAAACTATATAGTAATGAGTGAGTGAAGATATTTGGGCGGCTCTTAACATTTAGGTCCTGAGAGGCGATTAAATAGTAATGTGTCAGCACAGTTTGTTTAGTGATTATTATGTATGATGTGAAGTGTTAAGTTTTTTATGGTGAAATTAAGTAAATTACATTTATAGGTATGGTTATTGATAAGCTGGAATTAATTTTCTTTCCCAATGTTTTGGGGGAGTTTCTGTGTTTAAATAATTTTTCTTAAACTAAAAATTAAATTTAAGCATACATCCAAATTTAGCTAACCTTGAACCTTAACTCCTCTGTGACTCATTTCTCTTGCAGTAAAAGTACACAGAGCAAAATTTAAATAAAATATGCTAATGTTATGGGTCCCCCAAGACTCACTGGTCTTGTTATGTTGATATAAAAATCCAGGAGAAAATACTGTGTGAACTACAGGAGCACAGTGAAACTGAAACAAATCAGCATAGGAGAAATAACTCAAAAACAATTTTTTTTGCTGTTTCACAGTGAAGATATACAAAAGTAAATTAAGAGCCTGTATTATCATCTCTGAATAGTGTTCTCAGTAAATATAATTTTGTCCATTGATGTCTTGAAAACGTGCAGTATTATGCCTCCCAGTGGCTATTCAGTTACTAAACTTTTTCATAAGCTATTCAGTATGCTGGCCTCCAGTAGCATATTACAGATAAAGTAAACCAAATATTCCAGAAACTAATCAAAACAGCTTGTGCACTTCTGTGATAAGAAAGCTGGATGGCACTGTTTTCTTTAACCAACAAACAACAGCATCTCAGTTCAGTTATTTATTCATTAATCACTATATCTCATAATTACAAATATAGTGTCAGTTCATGTTAGGCATAGATAATTCTATTTATTGCAGCTTTGGGATGCGAATTTTCTTGTAAGCAATGCTTGATATTTTTTTCCTTGCCGAAGACAACATTAGACAACTTGGAGATAGCTGAAGTGTAGAGGTTTTGGGGCTTATGCTGCCTGCTCCTGTATGTTTCAGACAGGGCTATGCCAGCTCATTTGACAGCAGGTGGATCGTGTCTGTGCCAAACACATTTAAAAGCTGTCATTCAAGTGCACTGCTAGTGTCTTGAATCAGTATGCACTGTTGCAGGATCATATCTATGTAAGTCTTCAGATTTTTTAGAGAATAATATTATTACTTGTTGCTGCTCTGTGTTCCTTCACTTGCCCTGTTTCGCTCGAGCATGTGAAGTACAGTGTGTCAAGTGCATCATTGATAACTTGAGAAGTGCACAGCGGTCTACAAAGGGGAGGGAATTGAATCTCTTGGGTTATCATTGCAAGAATGTTAAGGTCATTGCCCACACATCCCTCAGGGACACTTGGGGTGCGGGGAACCTTCTGGATCAAGCCAGCTGGTCATTTAAGACGCAATGGGCCTCAGCGTTTACGGTTTGGAGCATTGTACGGCCTTAAGCACCATGTGTAAAGAGCCAGCAAAGCGACGAGTGGCAATGACAGTAAACAGCGAGAGTGAAATTTTTGAGCATCTGTACAGCAAGAGTGAAACTAACCAGTGGAACTGTGGGTCTGGTTGCATGAGTGACAGATATTTGAAATGATGGCAAAAGAAAAATTGATTGAATGTGTGTAAATAATAATTTCAGATTAAGTGACTGTGGCAAGTAGTCGGTGATAAGGACTTAAATTGTAATTGAGAATTGTCATGTAGTGTTGTGCTCACTCAGAATAATAAGTGATAATGGTAGAGATAAGTACCATACATAATTGATTGTAGGCTGACACTGAATGCAAGCCGACCCTAAACTTTCAAACCCTCTGAAAAATAAAGTAATATGACTCAGAATGCAAGCTGAATTTTGAATATCTTGTGTGCACTTAATGAGCTGAGAGCACGCAGAGAGGTTATCGAGCAGGCGGTGTGTACATGGCAGGTGAGACGGAGAAGGGGAAGATTCAGCGGCGGGAGGAGTGAAACAATGTAACCCTCCCCCTTCCAAATCAGTTGGCANTGAGACGGAGAAGGGGAAGATTCAGCGGCGGGAGGAGTGAAACAATGTAACCCTCCCCCTTCCAAATCAGTTGGCACCCAGAGGAAGGGCCCAAGGACACCGTGCTGGTTGCTAGGCAACAAGCTCCCACCCTGCCAGTTGTGTAATGGGAGNCCCAGAGGAAGGGCCCAAGGACACCGTGCTGGTTGCTAGGCAACAAGCTCCCACCCTGCCAGTTGTGTAATGGGAGGAAATGAGCTCTGCGGAGTATCACTGAGGATAGCAGAAACTTACGCAATCCAGGCCGCATATAAAACTTATGTTGGTGATGCTGTGCATGCATGGCAAATGTCTACTTTTTAAAGTAATTTATAATATTTCTTCTTTAAAAAAGTGTGATTTTGAGACAAAGATGAATAAATAAGGCAATTAAAATTTATTTCTTTACTGTCTTGAATAATCAATAATTCAAAATCACAGCCTCCGATTTTCTCATAAACTTAACGCCTGTCGTGAGTTACACTGTGCTCTGGCTCAAAGTTTACGCATTATTTAATGCCAAANTTTTCTCATAAACTTAACGCCTGTCGTGAGTTACACTGTGCTCTGGCTCAAAGTTTACGCATTATTTAATGCCAAAAGGTAACAAATGGGCCCTTCCAGGATATCAGTTTATTCAGAATACACATGTCTATTGAAACAAATTAATATAAATCCTCTGATCTCCTCTTAAGAAGCCACTGAAAATGAACTTTATGCTTGGTAATACAAGTCGCTCTAATTTCAAACAATTTTTGGCAACATGGGGAGACCAAGCTTAGATTTCTGAGGGTATCATTTTGTTCTGAAGATGCTGCCTATTAAGTGAAATTAATATTTAGTTTAAAAAATCGTGTTTATTTTATGCCACATATGATTAAACACAAACTTTACTGGAAAAACAACCTTTAAACGCAAGAGAAAAACTTATTTTGAAAAAATTATTCCGGCTTAAAATTGCGTAAGATTTTCATGTGAAACCATTTGCTTTGAATTACTACAGTTATAATAAATGCAAATATTTTGAGCGATGGATAGTCTTGATAAAATTTCTGCGACCTTAGATACAGTGGGAAACGTGTAAGAATGGTAGTGGATTATTGTCGCGTAGTCTGTGACTGCAGTGACCTTGTTAGAGGTCAGACTACGTGGAGCACTTGGCCACTCTGTGGTGCAGTACATTTGACAGGATAACTGTGCATCATTAGGAAGTGAGTCCACATAATTTTTGTAATAGGCCTGTAATGGCACTGATAAATATATAATGTCTATTTTATATACATTTGGCTAGAATTTTAACTAATATTGCCAGTCGTGATTGTGAGCTGAGAGGTGATTTTTGGGGGATTTAAATTCGTAATAAAAGGTTGGCCTAGTTATTGTTAATATAGTAGTTTAATGTCATTAATAATAGCTGTGTGCATTTTTATAATATTATAAATAAATTAGAAAAGTATTAAATTTAGTTTTTTATTTATTATAAGACCTCTACCCCTCATGAACTCGGANTATTATAAATAAATTAGAAAAGTATTAAATTTAGTTTTTTATTTATTATAAGACCTCTACCCCTCATGAACTCGGATACACCCTGGTGACATTCAACACTGGTGTCAGAAGTGGAATGGAGGCATTTAATTCTAAATGAAGTTAGGCATTAGGCTAGTAATAACTGATAAAAAAATTTATTATAATATATATAGGTTGAAAAATTAGCTTTTTATGCAAGCATTGCAGTGAATGCTAATGAGAATTTGCGAGTATTGAAGGGCTAGGTAGCCAACTGATTAGTGTGAGTGAAAGTGTAAATGAAACTATAAATACCCAAATTAGTAGTGTGTATGACCAGATAGCTAGTGTGAGTGAATTAGTAAATAGAAAACAAGGCACAGTAAATTAGAATGCAGACAAGAAAACAGATAATGTAAATAGGAAAATAGAAGGCATTAGCAAGTGGGTGAATACTAGACTTGACTGTGTATACAAGAAAATTGACAGTATCTGTGAAAGTATGGACACTGTAAACNCAAGTGGGTGAATACTAGACTTGACTGTGTATACAAGAAAATTGACAGTATCTGTGAAAGTATGGACACTGTAAACGAAATAGTGGACAGTGTAAACAAAAGTATGGACAGTGTCAGGAGGAAACTGAAAATGAGTGCATTACAGAAGGAATGGCAGGAATTTCTTCAGCAGCAGAGTTCCACTATCACCGCAACAGCAGCGGAGCTAAAAGGGGACACAGGGAAGCCACAACAATTACAGCAACCTCAGAGGGTGGCCAGCAGTTCTGTAGCATTGGTGTCACACAGCCAGCAGTGGGGAAAGTAGTCACAATTAAGCCTACCCCTTACTATGGTCAGACTCTGTGTCGAGAGTACCAGCATAATTTTTAAATAGTTGTCACCCTGAATAGCTGGTCAGACAAACAGAGGGCTTACTGCCTCGCAGCTGTGCTTAAGAGGCACCGCACTGAACATACTGCANGAGGGCTTACTGCCTCGCAGCTGTGCTTAAGAGGCACCGCACTGAACATACTGCAATATCTGCCAGAGTGACGTTGACTGGAGTACTTCACGCTAGTGTCGGCCTTGGAGCTATGTTTTGGCAACTGATACCTGCGACATGCCTAACTGCAAAGCCACACCCAGTGACCAGGGGAGCCATTGCAGGAGCTATGGCAAGACTTTGTGCAGCTGTCCTACCTATTCCTTGAAGGGTGNTGTATGTCTGGCTGCACCCCACACCATGCAGGACGCCCTGGCCCGGGCACTGGAGGTGGAGTCAGCAAGACAGGTGCCAGCACCTCAACGTCTGGTACGGGCAGTGACCCTGAGTGATGATGACAACAACAGCATCAAGAAGACACTGAAGGAGATGCAGACGACAGTGAGGGACATACCAGGGTCCGTGCTACAGAGCTTCTCTGCCCTCCATCCGAACAGCCTAAGTGATGGTCATGTAAATAGCCAGAGCACCTGAGAGCCTGCATGCCCACAACAGCAGCAGCAACAACAGCAGCAGAAGCAGTAGCAGGAAATTAGTCAACAAGAGGCAGGTGAGTATAAAACACATGCTGAAAGCTTGTAAACACTGATCTTCGGGGGCAAAGGTTGATGACAGTTGGAGGGAAGGCACTAATGTTCTTACAGGTACATTAGGTGAAACAGGATTTGGATGCCATATTGGTGGAGGGGAGCCTGAGTGATGTTCCTTGCTGGATGGTCGTTGACACTGGGGTGACCGTAACAGTAGTAAGAGCAGACATCCTTGGGCCTTCCCCCCAGCGATTGCCCGACTACAGTATGGAACAATGCTATTTGACTACAGTACTGGGTGAGACCACACCAGTGAGCGGTAAGAGAAAGGTTAATTTAAAGCTTGGTGATGTTAGCCTAGAGCACTATATTTACATAGCAGAAATAGAGGATGAATGTCTTTTGGGGCTGGATGTACTATGTAAATTGGGCTGCTGTATCAATACTCAATGTGGTGTGCTACGGGTAGCCAGTACCGAGTTGGTGGTGCCAAAATGGCAGGATATGTCCTCACCAATGGGCTGCTCATTAGTCTGTTGTCAACCCTCTGTGCTACCTGCTTCTAGTGAAATAGTCATTACAGTCAGATGTCAAGGAAAATTTGCCAGATGTGTGAGTTGAATTGAGTCAGCAGAGAAATGTGGCATCCTGACAGACAGTGTCCGTGTAGTAAGGACTTTGGTCTCTGCAAACTCTGACAGTTTGCCTGTTAGAATGATTAATTTGTCCAATAGTGCTATTGTCTTGAGTTGGGGGCCATGATAGGGGTTTGCAAGCAGATCACACATGTAATTCTAAATGTTCCAGGAGCTTCTAGAGTAAAACATAGAATGCTCACTACCAGAAGAACTGGTGGAACTGCTAGAAAAAAACAATAGAAAATCTCTACTTGCAACAGGAAAAGGCTGTCTCTGAATTACTGCAGATAAATAGGGATGCCTTCTCCTGTGGGCCAAATGACCTTGGAAGGACTAATGTGACCTGCTAATGCATTTATACAGGAGATGCCGTGCTCATAAAACAACCACTAAGACAACTACTACTAGCTTCACATGAGGCAGTTGTCTCATCTAACTCCTTCATTTGGAAGGAGTTAGATGTGATAGAACCATCTGTAAGTCAGTGGTCTTCTCCCATTGTGTTTGTAAAGAAGAAAGATGGCTCGCTGAGGTTTTGTGTGGATTATTGCCAGCACTAATAATATGACACAGAAAGACTCTTATCCACTTCCAAGGATAGACGACACACTGAAAATCCTAGCAAGTTCTCAATGGTTTTCTGCTTTGGACATGAAGAGTTGGTACTGGCAGTGCGAGGTTGCCCCAGAGGACCAAGAGAAGACTGAATTTTGTGCCCATGGGAAAGGAACCTGGCAGTTTAATGTTATGCCTTTTGGGCTGTGTAATGCCCCTGCCACCTTTGAATGCCTCATGGAAAAAGTCCTCCCTTTAGATATCTGTCATCTTTACTTAGATGACATTGTTGTCACAGGAAGGATATTTGAAGAGCACCAATCACACTGAGACTCAGTATTCCAGAAAGTGGCGGCAGCCAACTTGAAACAGGTTCCTAAGAAGTGCCACCTTTTCCAAAAGAAAATTAATTTCCTGGGACATGTAATGTTGGCTCATGGAATTGAAACAGACCCTGAGAAGACCAAAGCAATACGAAATTGGCCATCACCAACTACAAAGCAGAAGTATGAAGTTTTCTGGGCTTATGTACATACTACTACCAATTTGTACCTGTGATTGCCACAGTCGCCAAGCCACTGCATGAACTGAGTGAGGCAAAAAGCAAATTTTGTTGGACCACTGAGTGCAAAGATACTTTAAGTTAGCTAAATTAAATTCTGATATCTTCCCCAGTCTTTTGCGATTCCAGTGAGAACATGTCCATTCTGTATTGATGGTAGTGTTGGCATTGGAGCTGTAATATCTGATTCAGGATGTGAAGGAGAGACCACTATAATACTTCAGTAAGGTACTACACAAGCCTGGGCGAAATTACTGCGTGACATGCAAAAAGCTTCTGGCTATGGTGAAGGCAATTTCACACTTTCACTTCTGCCTTTATGGCAAACATTTTATTCTATGAACCAACCATGCCTCATTATGATGGNAAAAGCTTCTGGCTATGGTGAAGGCAATTTCACACTTTCACTTCTGCCTTTATGGCAAACATTTTATTCTATGAACCAACCATGCCTCATTATGATGGGTACTTAAACTTCAAGAACCCTGAAGGTCAAATAGCCTAGTGAATACATCATCTTCAAGAATATGACTTTGAAATATAGCACAGATCTGGACGCAACNCTATATTTACATAGCAGAAATAGAGGATGAATGTCTTTTGGGGCTGGATGTACTATGTAAATTGGGCTGCTGTATCAATACTCAATGTGGTGTGCTACGGGTAGCCAGTACCGAGTTGGTGGTGCCAAAATGGCAGGATATGTCTTCACCAATGGGCTGCTCATTAGTCTGTTGTCAACCCTCTGTGCTACCTGCTTCTAGTGAAATAGTCATTACAGGCAGATGTCAAGGAAAATTTGCCAGATGTGTGAGTTGAATTGAGTCAGCAGAGAAATGTGGCATCCTGACAGACAGTGTCCGTGTAGTAAGGACTTTGGTCTCTGCAAACTCTGACAGTTTGCCTGTTAGAATGATTAATTTGTCCAAAAGTGCTATTGTCTTGAGTTGGGGGCCATGATAGGGGTTTGCAAGCAGATCACACATGTAATTCTAAATTTTCCAGGAGCTTCTAGAGTAAAACATAGAATGCCCACTACCAGAAGAACTGGTGGAACTGCTAGAAAAAAACAATAGAAAATCTCTACTTGCAACAGGAAAAGGCTGTCTCTGAATTATTGTAGAGAAATAGGGATGCCTTCTCCTGTGGACCAAATGACCTTGGAAGGACTAATGTGACCTGCTAATGCATTTATACAGGAGATGCCGTGCTCATAAAACAACCACTAAGACAACTACCACTAGCTTCACATGAGGCAGTTGTCTCATCTAACTCCTTCATTTCGAAGGAGTTAGATGTGATAGAACCATCTGTAAGTCAGTGGTCTTCTCCCATTGTGTTTGTAAAGAAGAAAGATGGCTCGCTGAAGTTTTGTGTGGATTATTGCCAGCACTAATAATATGACACAGAAAGACTCTTATCCACTTCCAAGGATAGACGACACACTGAAAATCCTAGCAAGTTCTCAATGGTTTTCTGCTTTGGACATGAAGAGTTGGTACTGGCAGTGCGAGGTTGCCCCAGAGGACCAAGAGAAGACTGAATTTTGTGCCCATGGGAAAGGAACCTGGCAGTTTAATGTTATGCCTTTTGGGCTGTGTAATGCCCCTGCCACCTTTGAATGCCTCATGGAAAAAGTCCTCCCTTTAGATATCTGTCATCTTTACTTAGATGACATTGTTGTCACAGGAAGGATATTTGAAGAGCACCTATCACACTGAGACTCAGTATTCCAGAAAGTGGCGGCAGCCAACTTGAAACAGGTTCCTAAGAAGTGCCATCTTTTCCAAAAGAAAATTAATTTCCTGGAACATGTAATATTGGCTCATGGAATTGAAACAGACCCTGAGAAGACCAAAGCAATACGAAATTGGCCATCACCAACTACAAAGCAGAAGTATGAAGTTTTCTGGGCTTATGTACATACTACTACCAATTTGTACCTGTGATTGCCACAGTCGCCAAGCCACTGTATGAACTGAGTGAGGCAAAAAGCAAATTTTGTTGGACCACTGAGTGCAAAGATACTTTGAGTAAGCTAAATTAAATTCTGATATCTCCCCTAGTCTTTTGCTATTCCAGTGAGAACATGTCCATTCTGTATTGAAGGTAGTGTTGGCATTGGAGCTGTAATATCTGATTCAAGATGTGAAGGAGAGACCACTATAATACTTCAGTAAGGTACTACACAAGCCTGGGCGAAATTACTGCGTGACATGCAAGGAGCTTCTGGCTATGGTGAAGGCAATTTCACACTTTCACTTCTGCCTTTATGGCAAACATTTTATTCTATGAACCAACCATGCCTCATTATGATGGGTACTTAAACTTCAAGAACCCCGAAGGTCAAATAGCCTAGTGAATACATCATCTTCAAGAATATGACTTTGAAATATAGCACAGATCTGGACGCAACNCGAAGGTCAAATAGCCTAGTGAATACATCATCTTCAAGAATATGACTTTGAAATATAGCACAGATCTGGACGCAACGCAGATGCACTTTCTAGGAGGCCATATGAACCATTCTGTCGGGAAGAAAAGAATGGTGAATCACTGAAGGTACAAAGAATGAGAATTTCAAGGTGCTGTGTTTTGTGATGGGTTACCTACAAGGAGGGATGAGGGTATTAAGAAATATCAGTTAAATGATCACACTTCGCCTCCATTACTAGAGTGGAAAGAAGCTGGCTGTCAGCCAAAATGGTAAGAAATATCCAGCCCTAGCACAGCAGTCAAATCATACTGGGCACAATGGAATTCCCTTATACTGAAGAATGGTGTGCTTTACAGAAAATGAGAAAATAATGATGGAAAACACACACACTTGCAGTTGGCTTTTCCAGAATGCAGCGTTCGCAAAGTCTTAAAGGAACTGCACAACACTGCAGCCAGTGGGAACTTTAGTCAATAAGACCTCAACAAAGTTAGAACAAGAATCTACTGGCTTCGTTGTTGGGAGGATGTTGAGAAGTGGTGCCAAATGTTTGATACCTGTACCACAAGGAAGGGACTAAGGACTAGACTAGGGACGAAGTCACCTTCAGAAAAATAATGTTGGAGTGCCATTAGAGATGATGGCAGTAGAGGTTCTGGGCCCCTTGCCTGTCACAGACAGAGGTAATCTGTATCTACTGGTGCCCAAGAACACTTTAATAAATGACCTAAGATCATGCCCTGCCCAAACAAAGAAGCATGTACTGTGGCCAACGCACTCATAGAGCATGTCTCCTTTAGGTTTGGGGTGCCACTAGAAGTCCATTTGGATCAGGGATGAAATTTTGAAGCTGCTGTGTTCCAGGATGTTACAAAAATTCTGGTGATGAAAAGGATTACTTCTACAGCCTTACATCCTCAATCCGATGGAATGTTCAAAAGGCTTACCTGCACTCTTGAGCAGTACCTGTTGATCTTTCTGGGAGACATGTCAAAGGAAGATTCAAAGGTGCCATTGTTTCTCTTTGCTTACCGCTCTGCAGTTCACGAATCTTCAAGGGTAACACAATCAAGGATACTGTTTGGGAGAGAGCTACGCCTCCCAAGTGACAGACTGCTTGGTCGGCCAATAGAAAAGAATGCTGTCACCCCTAGTGTATGCCAGCAAATTATGTCACATACCAGTTTGCATTCATGATTTTGCTCAACAGTACCTCAGAATAAATAGTGACAGGATGAAGATGTGGTATGACAGGAGAATGTCAGGCAAGGTATTTTAAGGACTACTGGTTTGGCTGTACAATCCACAGAGGCGATAAGGGTAATGCTTGAAGCTACAGAAATGTTGGGAATGCCCCTCCAGGGTTATGAAGAAGATCAATGATAGGGTCTTTTTTGGATTTGTCATCAAGGCTCTCAGGTGAATCCTAAGGTTGTCCACATCGACCAACTGACACTTTACAAAGGTCCAAATGTCGCAGAGTCTGTTTGGGATCAACAGACTTGAGGAGGGGGCAGTGTTACATGATTGCTCAGGCTTGAGAAGCAGAGTGCATCAAGGGCATTACTAGTAACTCGAGAAGTGCACCGAGATTTAAAAAGGGGAGGCCGGTACATATGCCACGATAAGCCTATTGGGACTTGAGCAACTTCTGTCCATAAGGGGATTGAATGTCTGGTGTTATCATTGCAAGAATGTTCTGTTAATTGTACTCGCCTGCCTCAGTGAGACTCAGGGTCCGGAGAACCGTGTGTATTGAGCCAGCTGGTTCTTTTAAGCTGCAATGGGTTTCTGAGTCTAGAGTTTGGAGCATTGTACAGCTTTAAGCACCATGTGTGCAGAGCCAGCAAAGCGACGAGCCAGTGAAGTGACAAGCGGCAATGATAGTGAGCAGTGAGAGTGAAGTCTGTGAGCATCTGTAAAGTGAGAGTGAGGCTGACCAGAAGAACTGTGGGACTGGATGCATGAGTGACAGACATTTAGAAATTATAGCAAAAGACAGTTTGATTGAATATGTGTAAATAATAAGCGTGGATTCAGTGACTGGCAAGTGGAAAGTGATAAGAACTTAAATTTGAATTATGAATTACCATAAAATATTCCACTCAATTGTAATAATAAGTGTTAATAGTAGAGATATGTAGTTTTATGTAAATAATAGCCGTGTGCATTTTTATAGCGACAATTTATTATACAGTTTGGGGACTGGAAATCACCTGCAAGGTCTTCCATTCATATTTGGTGAAGAAATGGGAAGCAAGGGGAACATTGCCAGTTGTGCATGAAGGATGACGTCTAAAACTGCCAGATACAACAGTGCAGGAAGTGAGAAACAGATTGCTGGCATCACCAAAGAAGTCATTGTGTAGATTGTGACAGCAAATGGGAGTTTCCACAAGCAGGTGTCAATGAGCTGCCAAAAAAGCAAAACTGCATGTGTATCATGTTATTGCTATGAAACAATTGCAACCTCCTGACAAAGCAAAAAGAGTCAACTATTATTATTTATTCCAGGAGTTTGTTAATGCACATCGGGGAATTCTTAACTACACGTGGTTTTCTGATGAAGTGTGGTTCCATCTCTGTGAGGTTGTCAATTCCCAGGATGCCCACCTTTGGGCTGCTGAGAATCCTCACACTGTGCTTGAAACACCTCTTCATGATGAGAAAATTGGAGTGTGGTGCGCTTTATCTAGGCGCCACATTTTTGGCCACATAGTTTTCAACACAACAGTGGATACTGATATTTACAGGGGAATATTCCATGAGTTTGTTAATCAGTTGGATGATGTGGAACTCTGTACTGGCTATGTTCAGCAGGCTGGCACCACTTCCCACACTTCCAACAGATTGAAGATTCTGTCATTTCCAATGGACCTAGGCCATCTAGATCGTCTGACCTTACCCTACCTGATTTCATTGTATGGGGCATGCTGAAAGGATAAGTCTAACACAACAAGCTGTGGACTATCAAGGAACTGCAAGACAGCATTTGGCAGGAAATTAACACTGTAACTCGATGTGTTGGTGTCTATCTTCCATAACAGGCGAGGCATGTGCAGGTGATGTCACCATGTTTCCCATACATGAAGGTATTTCTGTAACATATTTAATTATATTATGATTAATAGTTTTATATTTATCTGCAGACATCAGGGGCCAGGAGCAAGTAAAACATCTTGTACATCAATGTTAAAATAAAAATGACTATAAGGACCATCAGAACCAATAAATATAGAGAATAGAATTAGACTGGGGAACTCACTTGGTCCTCAATTTTTTAAATTTAATAACACTGTATATGAATGTACCAGTTGATCTCATATCAGAAGAAAGATGGTAAGCATATTTTGTTATGCAGATAATACAGCTATGACAGTCAAGAATGAAAATGAACCACAAAGACTAACAAATGCATCCAAAAAGAATTAAAAAATTCCACATCAAAATATTTACAAAAATACAAAATAATGATTATTAGTTGAAAACCTGTAGGGTTAAAGATAGTTATAAATAATATTTCATAACTGAATTATCTGCGAGTAAATCTATGTGGTACTGATGGTGATAAAAATCATTAGACAATTAAATCTCAGGAAGCATTTAAGTTGATGTTTAACTACAGTCGTACGGAAAAATAAGTTTGTCATGAAAGACCATAAAGAATGTAAAGAATATAAAGGCATGGTAACATCCTTCCATACCTATGCATCAAAAATGATATCCCAAAAAATTAAAACAATTCAAGGGTATGAGACTAAAAATTAAAATTGAATAAAGAAGTATTTGTATAGAATGGTATCTACATATTTCACAAATGGATGACAATAGAATGGTAAAGTCAGCAAGATATAATAAACCGAGGGGAAGAAGTAGTATGGGTGAACCTAAGGAAAAATGAAAGGATTGTATTGTTTAGAAACAAGCAAAAAAGAAGAATAGTGATAAACATTTAATTCTCTTAATAATAAATAATTAATTTATAAATTATCTTCATTTGTAATTATGTTAAGGACATTCAATTTAAAATACCTTCATTTGTAATTATGTTAAGGATATTAAAATTAAAATACCTTCAGGTGGAAAATAATTTCTTACTATGGTTAAAGCAAAATGTGGCTACATGACAGATATTCTCAGTTTTATTTAAATTCAAATACAAGTATAATATAAATTAAATTTTACCAAAGTTTCGTATTAAGATAATGTCGTACTAGAAAATGTATTTACAATTGTGCACAATATACTTGATAGTAACTGTTCTTTATTTGTTACTAAATTTATTTCCTAATATATTGTTGCTTAAATTTGCACCCTCTTCTGGAATTGTTCTTGGAACCGCCACTCAATGTATTTCATTGACCTAAAAGTTATGAGACAAACACAATGCCTATGAAAACTAAATTTTATTTTATTTTTAAAATAATTGTTTAGAGTGATAAATCCATTGATATGAAAAAACACCCGAATGTACCACGCGTATAAAAAAAAGGAAAATATGTGCAAATTAATATTAACAGTTTAATACAGAGCTGTCTGGTTTTGGCCTTTAGCATTTCACATTAAACTAAGAAATGGCAACACCATGGCATTTGGCAGCTATTGTAAGTAAAAATTATATTTTAAGGAAACCCTTACCATTTACCTGTTTGCCTAATGAAAATAATTGTTAACATAAACAGAATCTGTCTCACGGAACTTGCCCTACACTGTGGAAGTGTAAAATTCAAGCCTGAATGACTGCACTGAAAGTGATTTTTTCCCAAACTCTTTTCCATTCAAATGGAAATCCAAGCAAATGCCAACGCAGTTCCCAAACAAGCACATATCAAATTACCCATCGATTTGATTAAAATTTTAATAGTGTGTATAAAAGGTATTAATATAATTTTTTTAAATTTTCATGATGTTTAATTACGTATGCGTACATCATGTAATGCATGGACAAAACAAGGAAAACATTAAACCCCAGATAGCTGTGCGAGTGCAAACCCACTTTGTTAGTCAGTGCTGCTGCAAAGAGGTGAACTGTGGAACCATGTCTGCAAGATACAAAAAGGAGTGAGCACAGACTGATGTGTGCACTTCTCCGATGTTGAAATTCCCATAAGGTTCGACGTCACTTTGTCATGTACATGTGCAGGTACAAAGTACAAACCTGTTATGCACATTACAGCATTGCAGCATCACAGCTTTCAGAATAAAAATGTTAGATGTTCATGAGTAATAGAGTAAACAGTAATAACTTTACAGTCATCATGGAATTGAGAGAAAACAATTAATGTTTTAAAAATAAATGATTTGCAGAAAAACTGAATGTTCATGTGCTCTTCTGCTTTTTAATACCAGCCACTATTAGTTATGATGTCTTGAATTTTGAATACTGTTAACACTGAGTTGGTGAAATCTTTCAAAATGGAAGAGTTTAGTGATAATAAAAAGCATTTCATTTGTGAAAATATAAGTTTAGGTGTAATTAACTGAGAATGAAATATTAAATTATAAAATATTATTGTTGAAATTATTTTTTAGTTTAATATGAACGATTGTAAAACATTGTTTGTGCCAAGTAAACGTGATGTAGTTCTTGGTGTTAGTATTGAAAATGATCTGTGTCACTTACAATACAAAGAATTACTTGGTGATTGTATGTAATGATTTGTAGCAGATGATATTTGAGTTTTGCTGTCCCAAATTTTTTCTAGAAAAACAAACTGGGAACATTTGAAAAAGGTGTTGAAATACCTAATGTCTACCAGGAATTTGAACCCACTTCTTGTCAAACATAGAAATTTTATAAGAATGTTGTTTGAATTTATTTGGGAGCTTTGGTTTTTAGAAGTTCAAAAAGCAAGATTAATGAGTTTTACAGTTGCAGTGAAGCTGAGTATGTTGCTGTAGTGTAAAATATGTGATGAGTTTTGAAAATATCTGTTATAAATTAAGATAATAATCATGCTGGACCCAATGGTCCACCAGTTAAGACGTTGTAGCTAGTAATAAAGGCTCTGGAAAATTATTAGTGGATTAATGCACCAAGAGTATGGCTTAGTCAGAATTAAAAAATTCAGGGACAGATTAGGAGTTGTTGAATTACAGAACTCAGAGAGGGTTTACAGCATGATTGAAGCTAACAGTATTAGTTGTAGCGTAAAGAGAGGATAATGGACCAGATATAGCATTGCAGAGAGATAACTGTGTTATGTATCTACACTGTATGAAAAAAAAAGATGAAATGTTAAAAGAAACAAATTGTGTGCTTTGAGNGATAACTGTGTTATGTATCTACACTGTATGAAAAAAAAAGATGAAATGTTAAAAGAAACAAATTGTGTGCTTTGAGCCAAAACATTTTTATTTAACATTTTTGTTATTTACTTTTTCCTCCAGACACTTCTCAGAACTTGTTACGATCAGTGAATTCCTATGTTTTGCTCTTACCATTTCTACTGTTAGTTCATAACTTCTGGAACTATGCTGTTTTTCATTTTTATTAATGTTTACTCAACCTCCTTGAGACATTCTGCTCACCCATTTNGATAACTGTGTTATGTATCTACACTGTATGAAAAAAAAAGATGAAATGTTAAAAGAAACAAATTGTGTGCTTTGAGTCAAAACATTTTTATTTAACATTTTTGTTATTTACTTTTTCCTCCAGACACTTCTCAGAACTTGTTACGATCAGTGAATTCCTATGTTTTGCTCTTACCATTTCTACTGTTAGTTCATATACTTCTGGAACTATGCTGTTTTTCATTTTTATTAATGTTTACTCAACCTCCTTGAGACATTCTGCTCACCCATTTNAACTTCTGGAACTATGCTGTTTTTCATTTTTATTAATGTTTACTCAACCTCCTTGAGACATTCTGCTCACCCATTTCCATTGATAATATTCATTCTTCTTCCACTTACTATTTTTTTCCCTGGGTTCACCGACTTTACAATATTTGTAACTACTCCACAACTTTCCTTTCCTCCTCTTCTTTGTCTGCCACTGTTTCCTCTTCATTCATCATCCATCATACCCTTTATTCATTGTTTGGCTTACTTCCCTTCATTTTTCCAACGAGACTGTCCATTTCTACATTTGTTGTCTTTTGTCCTTTTTAAAAAATATAATCTGTTTTGCTATTCTTTATTTTTTCTGATGGTGTTATGACTACAATTTTTTGGCTCTTTCTTTTAATTTTTCATTGTGGTTATAAGTTGTGTTTGTTATGTTTGTATTAAAATTTTTTTTGTAGTTTATGGATATATGACTATGTTTCAAAGTGAGTGCTGGACTTTAAATAACCACCTGCTGGTCAGTATTATAAACACTGTACAAAATAAACAAAAATACTTACTATGTTGTAAACTTAAAAATATGTTGCACGTAAACCAGATTATTAACCTTATATTTACCAGCATTTGTTTACCTCCTTTTTTTCAAAAATTACTAAAAGCTTGTTGAGAATACGACTGGTTTCAGAGATCTTGTTCAAATCCCAATGAAATTTATCATTTTATTTATTATTAATTTTTTTTATCATTGCTTTATGAAAATATAGTAAACTTGTTATCAATTATCAAAAATTGTCATAACAATCTGTACATAATATATTTATTCCCATGCAAGCNACATAATATATTTATGCTTTACTTTCACCAATATTCTTTTGCATTCAATAGGCAGTTATTTCAATTTTTCTGAATAGTTTTTAATAAAATGGAATATAATTTAATTATTCCTATAGTTGAAAACAGGATAAAGAACACAGTGTTGAAATGCTAAATGCTCACTAGAGTGAAACCCTTCAGACTTGTGGTTACCACTGCATTGCAGTCGCAGTATTTATTTTAATGATGTTTGTAGTAAGATGTTACGAAGTTGTAGCTGCTGTTTAGAAATTAATTGTGCACCTTCATACTCAACATAGTAATATACACTTTTATGAATGACTTTTACCTATTACTTTTATTCAAAGATTGTAATACAGACCCTAAAGAAAATTACAATAATAGAAATGTAGAAAAAATAATTCCACTCAAACAAAATATATTTGTTGAATTCAGTATGATGATGGTGGTGGTGGTGGTGTCAGGAATGGAGAGTGAGTGAGGCGCAGTCTTGCTACTGGGGTTGTGCAAATATTTGATATACCACACAAATAACAAAGAATTAAGCCTTTAATTTTAAATTTGGGTAAACAAAATTGATTTATAAAATTCTAAACAAAACGAAAATTTTCAGTTCTGTAAATATGCCAGTGCTTATCATATGTGCGTTTAGCTGAAAAACAAAGAAAATTTTTTCTTTGAGTATTCACTTATTTCTGTGTATTATGATAATAGAAATTACAATATTAATTTTAACTTAAAAATAAACTCTGGAAAAATATTTATTTTGATTTAGGGCAACAGAAAATTGTCATTCGGGGGGAAAAAAGTGAATATGTATTTATGTTCTAAAAATATACTAAATATATCAAAACTTTTAAGTGGTGACTTATCAGTGCTAAAATTTAAGCAAATCAATTTATTTAAACAGCATGTGTATGATATTTAACTTACGAAGAACACTGTCTCATTTTATTTTAAGTTTGGTGTAGCAAGTATCAGGAAGTTTGGGGTCAACTATTCATAGTAAGCAGCATTAAGGCATGTTTTATGTGATTTGTGATCACATGTTTATGAGCAAAATTTTAGTCAGAATTGAAGAAAATACCAACATTGATATGTCGATGTATGACAGAAGGAAGGTGAACATACTGGACACACCTAAAACCATGATATCAACAACATTCATACAAGCTGTTACAATACAACTTTCACATGCCAAGTACAAGGATAAGGGTTACTGCACATTCATGGAATGCTATTGTTACCTAACACTAATTATAACCATCTTTTGTTTTTTTTTACTTTTAAATGTTGAATGTGTTTACCAACATGTATATCTTCAGTTGTTTTTCAAGCAGTTTAAAATTGAGCCCTGTAAGGCTACTGCTTCACAAACTGCGGCTTTTTTAGGCAAAATAAATGCACCATATTTTCAGTAAAATGTATAGTAATATAGTGAATGTTTCTTCATCTGTATAAAATACACTGTAACAATGTGAAGTTTATGCTATACTAGTAGTGTCTTTTTTACAGCATCTGCTAGAAATGTAAAATTTGTTTATTTATTGTTCTCATCAAAATATTTAATTTTTGGAAAAAAGTTTTAGTTTAAAATTTTTAATATTCACTGTTATAGAAAATATTTGATATTGAGACTTGCAAGAAGTTAAAGGACATGAACTAAGTTAAAATAAAATAATTTGATTTTCTGTCGTTTGGAAAGTTTATGCTTGTTAACCACAATAATTTTGTGTATATTCAAAATGAGGAGTGATGAGGCAATAAATATCCTTAACAAATTTTAGTAATAAGTATATATTCTCTGCTTATATAGAAGTAGTATACTATTCAGTTAGAAAAAANTATCCTTAACAAATTTTAGTAATAAGTATATATTCTCTGCTTATATAGAAGTAGTATACTATTCAGTTAGAAAAAATAGTCAGGCAGTAAACAAACAAGCAATACAACTAAGAAACAGTTTTTGATAGTGCGGTCACAGTGGATGCNAAAAAATAGTCAGGCAGTAAACAAACAAGCAATACAACTAAGAAACAGTTTTTGATAGTGCGGTCACAGTGGATGCCTGTTTGTAAAACAATAAAATAAGTGCCTTTAAAAACTTTTCATCTCAGGACTTGGTTGAACTGTTGACTACCAACACATCAGAACTGCCCTTCCTAACTAAACATAAAACATTCCGTTAGGTGCTTGCTTAACACTGGCTGCTAGAATAATATGCACAGCCACAACTGAATTGCAGTCCACCTCACTTGCAATTGGTGAGATATATTTTTTGTAGTTTCAAAAATATTTGGATTGCTTGTTGAGTGATGGCTGTGAAATGTGCATAGCTCAATAACAATCTGTTTGCAAAATATGTTTTTCTATAGTCACAGACTATAAACTTATCTTTTGAAATGTGGATGACCATTCATTGAACACATCAATACCACTCTTTTAAAGAGCTCTAATTGCCAATTAGGTCATAAAAATATGACTGGTAAGAACAACATGAAAGTTATTTGTTGCATTTGTGTGTGTCAGATGTCAAGAAGTCATCATGGGATTGCATTACTGTATGTTAACTGACTATTTAGCTGCATCAACTTGAAAGTAATATTGTATGTATTGTATTTCTGATCTATGTAGGCAGCATTCAAGTTAAAGTTGCAAGTCACTTATATTTTCCATGTCAGTTAATCTTCNTGTATTTCTGATCTATGTAGGCAGCATTCAAGTTAAAGTTGCAAGTCACTTATATTTTCCATGTCAGTTAATCTTCGTTATAGTCTCTAGTTTCCTTAAATCTATTCTACTAGGTGACTTTTTACATTATTTTAATGAACTGACTAAGTACAGGTCTTCTTGACATTGCATATACATCTAGCATTATTTGTTTGCCACTAAATGTTTGCAATGTTTTAATTTTTATTTTAAAAATGTGGCATTTCTGTTATAAAAATGATGGTACAGCATTACCTTTTTTTTGCAACTTTTACTAACTGTGTGTGAGGTTGCCAGTACAGAAGTGTAATATCCCATGAGGTTGAGCTACTTTGCTGCAATCACAGATGTGGTGTTGGCCATGAGGCCATGCAGTGCATATCATCTGCAGCCATCATAGCAGCTAGCACCAGCATTAGATGGCATGAAGCACAGCCCTACAGGAACCTCGCGATGGCGCGGTAGCAGCCTCGACGAGCTACATCGCCGCAGCCAGTCACAACCACACCTCCCCGCTACTGAGCACTAGTCAGACTCTTTCAGTGCCACCACCCCCGTCTGCCTCCTCCGCAGACCCCTTCGCACCCCCAACCTTGCTGGCGGGCAGCGACTGCATCGATGCCATCGCCGAGTTGAAGTACCCGCCTGGCTTTGGCTTCAGGTGGCGATTGTTCATCTCCATGTGCACAATCTTCATGAACTCTATTTGTGCGGCCAGCTTCTGGATCTCTTCCTGTGAGATACAACCACTTCTGCTTTCATACATGTCTGCACTTGCAATTGCTGTGCATAAGTTTAAAACTGGGAACTAACTCTGCATTTCTGCCACTTTAGCATCTCCTGCACGCTTTAACTTAACTTACTTTGAAGCTACAACCAACATTATGGCATGCTCAGTTAATGAATTACTTCACTATTTAAATGAAAAATTTTTTCATGATATTCATGAAATATGCATTACAAGAAGATTTCTAGTTGCTTTCTCGTGTGTAAATGTATGTTTTGTTATTCCACTTTTTAATATCCGGTGTGTTTAGTAATTTACAAAAAAAATCGCCATTACATTAGATTTAACTACAGGTAAACAATAATTTGTCATTCAGTTATAATTTAGAAGCAGCATGTACTGTATGTTTTTTTTGACAGATTTTAAATGTTGTCTGCATTTATAAGAATATACAAACTTGACTGTGGAAAAATATGTCATGAATCCATATTAATGCCTTTGTTTAATACAAGCAGTTGAACTCTTATTAATGCAGACATTGAACAAGAGAAGTAAAAATTGTCTTCAGTGCATTACATATAGACTGAAGAGCCAAAAAAACTGGTACACCTGCCTAATATCGTGTAGGACCCCTCCGAGCACGCAGAAGTGCCGTAAGACGACGTGGCATGGACTTGACTAATGTCTGAAGGTATGCAGGAGGCAATTCACACCATGAATCCTGCAGGACAGTCCACAAATCCAATTTGCGCCAATTTGAGAAAGGGTTGCACATATGTCACGTTTAATGATTCTCGTGAGTCGTCGTTTGTCCCGTTCTTTCATGATCTTTTTCCGGCCACAGCGATGTCGAAGATGTGATTTTTACCAGATTCCCGATGTTCATGGTATACTTGTGAAATGGTCGTACGCGAACATCCAAATGTTATCGCTACCTCAGAGATGCTATGTCCCATTTCTAGTGTGCCAACTATAACACCACATTCAAACTCACTTAAATCTTGATAACCTGCCATTGTAGCAGCAGTAACCGATCNTAACACCACATTCAAACTCACTTAAATCTTGATAACCTGCCATTGTAGCAGCAGTAACCGATCTAGCTGCCGACAGTATCGCGTTGCTCTGATTGGTTCCATACCTCTGTTATTTGCATACGCACGTCTATACCAGTTTTTTTGGCTCGTCANCATCGCGTTGCTCTGATTGGTTCCATACCTCTGTTATTTGCATACGCACGTCTATACCAGTTTTTTTGGCTCGTCAGTGTATTTTGGTGCATAAGGAAAAATAGTGATAAAGCTAGATAGTTGTTGGGTATTGCACAGAATGTAAGACAAGGAGCTTAAAGATAAAGGATCCAGATGTGGCAACAACAGTGACTGAAGACAACTGGCAGACATGTAACAGTTGATATGCAGAACTTTCAGAAACTAAACTCCTGTTACTTTTTCTGTTATGGCACCTACATAAGTTCACAATCATTACTTTTATTTGAATGTAAAATTAATCACTAAAAAAAGGTTTTAAAATTTTATATACATTTTTGTAACTATACTACAATAGCTAGAACATATTTTATAACTGATCATACTTCAGATCTCTAGTTGAAGATGATGTCAAAGCTTAATTGAATAGCTGGTAGCATTTAGAGACGTACCAACTTTCTCCATAAGGGCAGCNGTTGAAGATGATGTCAAAGCTTAATTGAATAGCTGGTAGCATTTAGAGACGTACCAACTTTCTCCATAAGGGCAGCAGTTACATTACATGTGTGAAAAAATTTTAAACAACAGTGATAATATAATTATTTGGAACATGGGGCTCAAAGCAGTAGCAGTTAGCTGAATGACAACAACACTATGCAAATGTGGTCAATTTATCATCTAAAAAAAGCATTCAGTCTGAGAATTTCATTTCAAAACTACCATTGTTTAAGGCCAGTCACGAACGCTACTGTTTTATTTGGGCAATTCAGATTTAATTACCTACNCTTCAAAACTACCATTGTTTAAGGCCAGTCACGAACGCTACTGTTTTATTTGGGCAATTCAGATTTAATTACCTACCATTTGATATTAATGGTTCTTACAGTTTTCAAGTTAAAAAGATTAAACTCTTTCTTGGTGATACTGCTGAATTAGAGATGACATTGTGNATGGTTCTTACAGTTTTCAAGTTAAAAAGATTAAACTCTTTCTTGGTGATACTGCTGAATTAGAGATGACATTGTGGAAGCAAACTCTCAGATATAGCTAAATTATGTAGTTCATAGTCTTTTACCAAGCTGCCAACAGATCTAAATTTCACCATCATGTTGTAAATGTGTTGTCAACTAAAGATACTCAGCCAGAAAAAAAAAAACGTTTTAAGGTATTTTGCACATGTGAGTTGTGGGTAATAAATTAATGAAGTACAGGGGTAAAATTATTTCTAATGCACTAAAATCTTGACTCCTTATTGACTCGTCACTCACGAAATATGTAGTAGTGATGGGTAAGTGGTTAAGAATTTGTTTTGNGATTGTTCATCTCCATGTGCACAATCTTCATGAACTCTATTTGTGCGGCCAGCTTCTGGATCTCTTCCTGTGAGATTAAACCACTTCTGCTTTCATACATGTCTGCACTTGCAACTGCTGTGCATAAGTTTAAAACTGGGAACTAACTCTGCATTTCTGCCACTTTAGCATCTCCTGCACGCTTTAACTTAACTTACTTTGAAGCTACAACCAACATTATGGCATGCTCAGTTAATGAATTACTTCACTATTTAAATTAAAATTTTTTTCATGATATTCATGAGATATGCATTACAAGAAGATTTCTAGTTGCTTTCTCGTGTGTAAATGTATGTTTTGTTATTCCACTTTTTAATATCCTGTGTGTTTAGTAATTTACAAAAAAAATCGCCATTATATTAGATTCAACTACAGGTAAACAATAATTTGTCATTCAGTTATAATTTAGAAGCAGCACGTACTGTATGTTTTTTTTGACAGATTTTAAATGTTGTCTGCATTTATAAGAATATACAAACTTGACTGTGGAAAAATATGTCATGAATCCATATTAATGCCTTTGTTTAATACAAGCAGTTGAACTCTTATTAATGCAGACATTGAACAAGAGAAGTAAAAATTGTCTTCAGTGCATTACATATAGACTGAAGAGCCAAAAAAACTGGTACACCTGCCTAATATCGTGTAGGACCCCTCCGAGCACGCAGAAGTGCCGTAAGACGACGTGGCATGGACTTGACTAATGTCTGAAGGTATGCAGGAGGCAATTCACACCATGAATCCTGCAGGGCAGTCCACAAATCCAATTTCCGCCAATTTGAGAAAGGGTTGCACATCTGTCACGTTTAATGATTCTCGTGAGTCGTCGTTTGTCCCGTTCTTTCACAATCTTTTTCCGGCCACAGCGATGTCGAAGATGTCATTTTTACCAGATTCCCGATGTTCATGGTACACTCGTGAAATGGTCGTACGCGAACATCCAAATGTTATCGTTACCTCGGAGATGCTATGTCCCATCTCAAGTGCACCGACTATAACACCACATTCAAACTCACTTAAATATTGATAACCTGCCATTGTAGCAGCAGTAACCGATCTAGCTTCCGACCGTATCGCGTTGCTCTGATTGGTTCCATACCTCTGTTATTTGCATACGCACGTCTATACCAGTTTTTTTGGCTCGTCAGTGTATTTTGGTGCATAAGGAAAAATAGTGATAAAGCTAGATAGTTGTTGGGTATTGCACAGAATGTAAGACAAGGAGCTTAAAGATAAAGGATCCAGATGTGGCAACAACAGTGACTGAAGACAACTGGCAGACATGTAACAGTTGATATGCAGAACTTTCAGAAACTAAACTCCTGTTACTTTTTCTGTTATGGCACCTACATAAGTTCACAATCATTACTTTTATTTCAATGTAAAATTAATCACTAAAAAAAGGTTTTAAAATTTTATATACATTTTTGTAACTATACTACAATAGCTAGAACATATTTTATAACTGATCATACTTCAGATCTCTAGTTGAAGATGATGTCAAAGCTTAATTGAATAGCTGGTAGCATTTAGAGACGTACCAACTTTCTCCATAAGGGCAGCGGTTACATTACATGTGTGAAAAAATTTTAAACAACAGTGATAATATAATTATTTGGAACATGGGGCTCAAAGCAGTAGCAGTTAGCTGAATGACAACAACACTATGCAAATGTGGTCAACTTATCATCTAAAAAAAAGCATTCAGTCTGAGAATTTCACTTCAAAACTACCATTGTTTAAGGCCAGTCACGAACGCTACTGTTTTATTTGGGCAATTCAGATTTAATTACCTACCATTTGATATTAATGGTTCTTACAGTTTTCAAGTTAAAAAGATTAAACTCTTTCTTGGTGATACTGCTGAATTAGAGATGACATTGTGGAAGCAAACTCTCAGAAATAGCTAAATTATGTAGTTCATAGTCTTTTACCAAGCTGCCAACAGATCTAAATTTCACCATCATGTTGTAAATGTGTTGTCAACTAAAGATACTCAGCCAGAAAAAAAAAACGTTTTAAGGTATTTTGCACATGTGAGTTGTGGGTAATAAATTAATGAAGTACAGGGGTAAAATTATTTCTAATGCACTAATCTTGACTCCTTATTGACTCGTCACTCACGAAATATGTAGTAGTGATGGGTAAGTGGTTAAGAATTTGTTTTGTTTTTTGGTTCAGTAAAACCTTCCTATAACAGAACCGCTTAAGATCAACTAATTATTTATGAGGGTGGATTGGGGGGGAGTAGGAAATTGCAGTGTACCTACAAAAAATTCACATAAATTTGGTAAGTTAAAAGTGTGTGTATTGCATAAACATATGTACCCATTGTTCCTAGAAATGTTACTTTTAATTTCCTGAAGTACATGCTAAGGTACTGCCAATAGAGAGTGCAATTACATAGTTTTTAAGTTTTAATACAACGTATGCAATTTGTATGTTTCTATTTTAATATGCAGTAATTTTTTGAACTGTAGAAGTTAGCAAAACCATAGAACCTGGACTTGTGGTTTCTTTGGGTAAGGATTTGTGTTCCCTATTCGAGTTGCTGGAGTCTGGTGCAAAGTGGTCAGGAACACAAACAACTCAGATTACACATAATAAATACTGTTACTCTTGCATACACATGCTTTGTTTTCTGATCAATAGAGTGGTTTCAGCCTAGTTTTCACTCCATTTTCTTTCCGTATCCGGTAACTGGAGGTTCTGTTTTAGTGAGGTAATTTCCTTATATTTTAAATGTGACCATGGAAATTTTTCAATAAAGGGAAATTTTTGCCTTAGCATGGTTCTGTTCAATGGAAAGGTTCACTGTATTTATTTATGGTAGTGTTAATGTATAGTACACCTATTTTAGTAGATATAGAATATCTTGTATCATCATGCAAACTAGTGTTTACTCTTTANTTATCATGCAAACTAATGTTTACTCTTTACAAATACTCTTTTTTTTAATTTAGGGCTTAATGTCTTGTTGATAGTGGGAGTCACTTGAGATGTAACCATTTGTTTCAACATTCATNTCATCATGCAAACTAGTGTTTACTCTTTACAAATACTCTTTTTTTAATTTAGGGCTTAATGTCTTGTTGATAGTGGGAGTCACTTGAGATGTAACCATTTGTTTCAACATTCATAAGTGGGGAAGGAATTCACAATGACCTGTAAAGAAACGTTCTGTCATTTGCTTGGAGTAATCATATTGGCCGGATAGGGAATGAAACCCAGTTGCTTTTGAATGCTACAAGAATACAAAATGGCAAACCAACTGAATTTACTTCTAGCAGCTTAACTAAATCTGGACAGAAGTGTACACCAAATAAACAATCTTTTGGCATTCAAGTTTACTTCTAGAAGAATTTGTGAGTTCACTTTGTGGAGCTAGTAGCTATTTACATTAACATAAATAACTTGTGATGATATTAACAATTATTTTAAGTCTTTGAAGACACTTATTTAGATTATTTGTCTGGAAATACTGCGATATCCAGTTATAAGCTCCTACTGACCATTATGAGTGTAAACTGTATGCAACAAATATATATATATATTTTTTCACCTAGCAATATTTCATCCACTCATTCATTCAAATCCATATTAATCAACTAGTGATTACGTTACTTTTGCACAGTCAGGATTTTGCTTCCATTAGGTCTCAAATACATCACAGGGTAAGAGATTTTTTAAACAGTTGAATAAATTTAGTTTTTTAAGTATTTATAATAACAGAAGTAATACAAAAATATACATATAACATGCACACACACATACATTTATATATACATAAATACAGTATACATATTTGTTAACACATCATTAAATAAAACAGAATCCTCTGAAAAAACTTTATCTGTTATAGATGATTTGATTATCAGTAGATTAAGAGAGGTAAACATGTTTCTTCATGTTTCTCAGAGATGTTCTGCTTAATTTAGTTCATGAAACTCATTTATAAATGAGTAAACTTAAAGCTTGAAATATACGGATAGTTTACTGGCGTGGTATGTCTCAGGAGATGGANAGACGGATAGTTTACTGGCGTGGTATGTCTCAGGAGATGGAAATACTTATTGGTAATTGTGAAGCTTGAAAAATGCCAAGAAGCCTTAGGTAGTCTTTATACGTGATAGATCGTAGACATTTCTATTGATAAATAATTTGGAACTCTGGGAAAACATTTTAGTTGTCACTGAANCATACGTGATAGATCGTAGACATTTCTATTGATAAATAATTTGGAACTCTGGGAAAACATTTTAGTTGTCACTGAATGCTATTCAGTGTAGCAAGAACTAACTTTTATTTGATTTGAAATGGCAAATGAAACAACAGTAACATTAGAAAAAAGTCTTCTTAATTTGGCAGTACACAAGTAATGTTTTCAGAAAATATGCTTTTCAACAGCTACTATTGGGGAATTTACTGTGTATTGAACTAGTATACATATATTTTTCTGAGTCAAATATATAGGATACTGAAAAGGCAGTTGAAGCATGTATATATAATGAAAACTTGCCATTTTAGAAAATTTATTTATACAGGAATGCTGCCACTGCTAGAATTCAGCTATCTCCACTTTGAATCCTTCTATATCATCATTTTGGATCCAAAATGCAATGTCAATTAGACACATCACTTAAAATTCATCCTGAATTGCCTATAAGAATATAAACTTGTTAAGAGAGTAATAAACTTGTGCTTTAGTAGGAATATAAAAGCTCTGGCTGAAGTCTGACCAAACACACAGCAGGTTACTTTAATCATTACAACACAACATGGCAAAACACTTGTAAATAATCTGAGGAAAACCTTCAGATTTTTGTAGAAAAACTTATTCATAACTTATGCAATTTTGGTGTAGATGATAGTTAGTTTCTACGCCATTCCATATACACAGAAGAAAATACTCTTCTCTGATAATTTAATGTAGCCCTGTCATGTAATAATGCAAACTGCTGAACTAGTATGAAAATTTGCTGGCATTTCCAACCACGTAGATAAGTGTCCCACACTGGCCCAACTGTTCAGTTGCAACCTATGTGATGCTTCAGATAAACTGCAGCAGTAGGCTTGACATGCAAATCATATATTACATGAAAAAATATATTGATATTGTGTGGCAGTTAAGTGATAATGCAATACAGACTCTTGAGAAATGGTTTCAATACATCATCTTAATATTAAATATCTCCAAGATACAGTTATATCTATTTAGTAAACAATTACATTTTTAAAAAGGAGGCAGGAAACACAAGTACTCACAGGGCTGTATTCGTAAATAGGCACTGTATACAAAGTCAGACGAACACATGGCTCACACATGCACGAGGCGCAGAGCCCCATTATGCGTGTGATGTGGGTATCAAGTTCACCGAACGGCCGAAGCTACCAGCAAAGTGTTAATGTTCTTATGTAAGGTCTTTCATGTATTTATTTTTCTGTGCACTCGTGTGCATGTCATCGTGAATTAGTATGTAATGTTCTGACGTATTTGTTTTGCAGTGCACTCCGGTGCACATTTTGTGAATTAGCAAGTGACGTTCGTATGTATTGTTTTTATTGTGCACTCCTGTGAACGTTTTTGTTATTAGTATAGTATATCCGTCCATTCTTCATATCCATGCACGTGGTCAGCCGAGGCCTCCACTTCCAGCGTTGTTAGTGTCCCTGCTTCCAATGGCCATTCGGCAGTCTCTCGTTAGAGCTCAAGCTGGACGGATGTGTGCCGTATGGCCTGCTGGGGCTTCAACTTTGTCTCCTCTGATCCATAATTCTGTTTGTGTAATTAATCTCTAAAACCTTTTTACTTTGCCCCCGCAACTGGCCTGGCCTTTCCATTGACTTGGAGGGCCCTTTATTAAATTTTTCGTCTTCAGGCTTTTTTCTGTGATAATGTAACTTTGCGTGTTTTCGTGCTGATTCAGGCGAGGTCTCATGCTAGTGTTTTGTGACACAGTGTTTTAATTAATGCTCTGCATCATTCCCTCTAAGTTCGTGTTGCACCCTGCACATTTTAGTGTTGAAATATTTTGTTATAANGTGTTGCACCCTGCACATTTTAGTGTTGAAATATTTTGTTATAAATGCCGAATGGCTCTGGATCTAATTAATTTGCCCATGGTCACACTCATTTTATAAATCTAAGTAGCCATCCCCCCATTACTTGTGTTTGGCATACTCTGTGGCCAACTATGGAGCAGAAGAGTTATGTGTTGGTGTTGGCAACCAGCCACATGGCGATGTTGTGACCCTGGTAATAAATTCTTCTCACCATGTGGCTGTGCACAGAATCATGGCCTGGCGCCTTGGGACTACAACTGCACAACAACTTCCATCTACCGCCTTGCTAACTAACTCCAATTACATTTTCCACGCAAATGCACAGTCGTGATGTTACACTGGCTGGTCCAGCTTCTTCAGGTAGTGAGTGATGGCACACGGCAGTTTGTTGAGCGGTGGTTGGCAAACAGTGAACCTAGTTGCCAGGAGGTAAAATAGGGTGCAGTGGGAAATTTGAAATAAGGTGGTAAGGCTTTCACCACTTTGATTTTGTAACAGGAGCCAAAGTTCAGGTTGAGATATACTGTATGTGCTGCAACTTGACTTCTCCTGTAAATTCACATCTACTCCAGTTATGGCTTGTTTGGTGTCATTCATTCTCTATCCGAGTGTGTTGGTTGTAGGGCCGTTCTTGCAGTACACTATAGCTGATAGATTAAACACACAGTTGTAACTGCCTTGGATGGATTAAGTTTGCTTGGCGAATCTGCTGTTGAAGAAATGAAGGGTTGGTGCATAGCACTAGAGTTGCAACATGGGCTACTGCAGGATGAGTTCTCGTAGGTGTGATGATATTACTGACTGTGGCAATGGGTTGCAAATTAGGGGCGCACCAGTTTGTTTTGAAGGTTGAGGGGGGGAGGATGGTCATTTGAAAAACAATGTGGGTATTTTTTGCCTGCCATTGAGGATGGTACTGAGTTTGTCCAGACCCTCATGGTAATGGATATTGGAGTTTCTGATCTTTGTTTGGGTTTGTGGGATTGAAGTGAAACACTGAATCTGTTTGTGAACAATCTGAGGTAGCCTCTATTAAGGGAGGTTTTGGCTATTAGATCACACTGCATGTTCAGGCCAATTTGGGTGGAGCAAATGTGTTTAACTCTGGTGGCAAGACTGTATGGCAAAGATTTCTTGGTGTGGAATGAATGGTAGCTCCAAAATTAAGGTGTTCGAGGTTGTTAGTGGGTTTAGCATTGACAGCTGTTTCAATTTTGCCATTTTGAAGGGTTGGTTCCACACCCAGAAATATGGTGTGTGACATGGGTGGGTCCAGGTGAACTTCTGTAAGCTGTGTGAATTATAGTTGTTGATGAAGTGGATAAAGTGGTCCTTAGTGGAATCCCATACCATGAAAATGCCATCTGTAAAATGCATCCAGCAATGTACGTGAGTTTGTTGGTGGCTCAGAAAAGTTTGCNCCATACCATGAAAATGCCATCTGTAAAATGCATCCAGCAATGTACGTGAGTTTGTTGGTGGCTCAGAAAAGTTTGCTCAAGTTTACCCATGAAAATATTCGCATAAGAGGGGTCCATGCCAGTGCCCACGGCTGTGCCTATAATTTGGAGGTAATGCTTGTTCTGAAATCTGAAACGGTTTGTGTTAAGAGGGAGTCTCACCAGTTCGGCTAGAAAGGTTGCGGAGGGTTTGTTATTTGAAGGTCTTTGGCTCAGATAGAATTATATTGCAGACAGTCCTGATAAGTGGGGAATATTGGTGTAAAGAGAGAAGTGACATCTATGGTGACCAGGTAATCATCGTGAGGGACGGTGTGTCCAGATTTATTGGGCATTCATAGAAGTGGCCGGTGTCCTTAATGATTGATAGGAGCTGCTGTATCCAAGGTTGAAGATGAGCATCCATAAGTGCAGAGATACTTTCCGTAGGGCTGCTGCATCCTAACACTCTAAGCCGTCCTGGATATTGCCATTGTTGTTTGTGGATTTTTGGGACTAAGTATATAACAGGTGTGGTAAGTATATAACAGGTAATGAGTTGGATATATTTGTGAGAAAGACCCTAAAGGGGGCCTTGAGATGCTAGGAACGGTTTAATGTGGTCACAGAATTTGGCTGTAGGGTTTTCTGACAGGAGTCAGTATGTGGATGAGTCCTCCAGCTCGTTTTCTGCTTCAGGTGTGTATGTTGTCTATTAAGAATGAGTGAGGTGAAGCCTTTGTCTGATGGCAGTCGTATTATGCTCCAGTTATTCTGGTTATTGGGGAGGTGAACTGGTAACAACAGGGTTTGGGATGTTGACCANGGGGGGGCTCCCTGGTAGGTGGTGGGTGCATACTTGGTTAAAGCTGGTTCTATGATATTTTCGTTATCCTAGATAGTGGACAGTTTATCAAAGAAATGTTTAAGGTTTAAGGGGGAGTCTGTATACAAAGCTCAGAATGTCTTTCACTGTGGCAAAATTATCCAATTTCCTGACAAGTCAAACGGGAAGCCTATTTGAAGAATTTTCCATTCAGCAGAAGTAAGGTTATGGTAAGAGAAATTGAGTATGGTACCTGTAACTTGGGTTCAGTGTTAAATTTTTTTTATGTGGTTTTACAGGGAGCTGGAGTAGGCGGAGTCTGTGTTCTTCCAATTGTGTGTATGTGTGCCTATCCATGAGTACCGCCCAGCGAGTTATTGTGTTTTCTGTCTGTTTTTAAAAATGTACACCAATGTTTGTGAAAAATGCAACAACAAGAAGGATACATGTGATTGAAATGAACTTTATACCACAGATTGAGTACATTACAATACACAATTTATTAGGATTACAGAACTTTACATGATCTCTGTCCTTGAGAATTCAGTATGGGGTGAAGCTCCTACGTGCGGCAGTCAGAGCTCCTAAATGTCGTGGCTTGGAATCAAAGAGAACCTGGATGTGTTCCTGGGGAATTTCCCTCCATGCGATTTGTATGAGAGTCCACAAAGCATCAACAGTGGTTGCTGGAGGTCCGTGACGAACAAGTCGCTGACCAACCATATCCCAGACATGATCGATGGGCAACATGTCAGGCGAACGTACAGGTCAGGGAAGCAGTGATTCCTATAGTTTATTGAAGAAGACTTGCAGCACATTCCCCGCCACATGTGGCCAGGCATTGTCCTGCTGAAATATGGCATGTGCAGTTGCCTAAGGAGGGGCAGTACCTCTGGCTCTATAAGCTCCCTGATGTAGCTGTTGCTGTTCAAATTGCCCTCAATATGTAGGAGACGAGAATGCATGTTGTATTTAATAGCACCCCAAACCATCACACTTGGTGTTTGTCTGCTATACCGCTCCACAATGCAGGCTGCCCGATTGTGGTCACCACGGTAGCATCCAACACATATGCAGCCATCACTGTAGGACAGGTTGAAGCAGGACTTGTCCGAAAATGCTACATTTTGTCACTCAGCACGCCAGTGATGGCATTGACGTGCCCAATGCAGTCTGAGACACTTGTGGTTTTTGGACACTGGAAGCCAACACAATGGCATGCGTGTCACCAGTCCAGCCCACAGCAGACGGCGTCGAACTGTCGACACAGACAGGTCTACACCTGTTGCAGTGTTCCAGTGTCGAGCCAACACTTTGGACGAGGCTGTACATTCTGTTATGGCCATGCGGACAAGATGGCAGTCATTCCGTGCTGCGTTCACATTGCGTGGTCCAGCACCCGCTCACCGCTGCGTATGACCCTCTTCTATTCACTGGTGCCACACACGTATCACTGTCATCGCAGCATGCCCTGTACGAGCCGAAATTTCACGGTATGGCAAACCCGTTTCCCGGAGACCAATCATTCTGCCGTGTTTGAATTCACTCGCATGCTGATGTGGCGCCCTTTGATGTCGACGAGGCATACTGACATTTGCTTTCACTTTGTTTAACGGCTCTTCACTGACTGAGCTTGGCGTAACACGGGCCTTTCCGGTCACACAAAAGATGGCGCTGCTGGGCGTACATGTACGCCATCTCTCTGCAATCATAATTACTTATTACTGGTACTCTGTTCTACACATCTTCTGAGTTTGGAGTCTTTCGGGCCATTCTTTCTGGATGTTGCAATTTTCACAAAACAATTGTGTAGTTAGTAGCATAGTTACCTTTTCCTACCATTCCCTATTTAGCAAACAACAACTACACTGAAGGCACCTAAGAATACCATAAAGGAGTCTGAGTCTGTGACATTTTTACTTCACATTCATAACCGTTTAAAATGGGGTTAACAAATTTCTTATTTTAAAATAAAATTATTATCATTGTAGGTACCCACCAACATGTTACAAGATCTATGGTTATCCATACGAAGCTCTGCATTTCTTAAGAGTACACACTACACTGGCCTATACTATTACAATAAATTATCAAAATACATTACAGAGGAAAAAATTATTAAGACTTTTACTTATTCTTTATAAACCTTTTTCAAAACACACTATATAATAAAACAAAAAGAAAATATATGTGTATTTTTTTTTTACAAAAATGTAAAATGTACTCAGTAAAAACAATAAGATGTATGAATTTAATAATTTTTTATCATGAATACAGACCTAGATAAGTGTGTGTTATAATTTTTTTTATTTTTGAATTGTTGCATTATATGCAATATGTACAAACCAAAATGAGTACAGTAAAATCCCGCTGATATGACCCTTCAAGGTATCTGGGAATATGGTCAATAGTGAGAGGTGGTCATATGGGAAGTTTTGGGAAATTTTGGACTGATATTCACCCACCCCTGACTCCTAAATATCAAAATGTGCAATTTCTTGCATTAAGTTCATGTCCAGTTGTCTCTAGTACGAAAATGACAATTTTTTTAAAATCAAATATAAATTTTATAAAAATGTTACCCTAGATGGTTGTATTGGACCGCCCCTTGTCTGTAGAAAAAGCCTAAATGCGGCAAAACATGTAAGTTTCAGCAAGTGCAATGTTAATTTTCATTGGCTTAATGTGGGAAAATCAGAGGCTTCATTATTGAAATATTATCTTATTTTTAGAAGTATATTCCACAGGTCTTGTAGGCCGTATATGCTCTACGTATGAACATGCTTGCTCTGGGCATGTGAGGGGGGAGTGGGTAGCTTGCCAGCCCCTCCATTAGCTGGTCTGCGAGTGTGATCAATACTGCTCGCATGGCACTTGACAGATTGCACCCATGGACGGTTCACATTTATTGACTGGCGGGGAAAGTAACATTGGCTGCAGGAGATGTACATATCAAATTATAACATTTACATGTCTGGATGTATTTTGAAAAATTTGCATCAAAGTAATTATTTACGTCAAAGTATGCTGGTTGAGGCAGNATTTACATGTCTGGATGTATTTTGAAAAATTTGCATCAAAGTAATTATTTACGTCAAAGTATGCTGGTTGAGGCAGATCATATTAACTTCGTAGTCAGCCCACATTATCATTAGACTTTGGCATTTGTAGTTTCAAAAAACTGTGATTCAAAAAATCCAAAATATGCTTGAAAAATCATTTTATGAAATTATTTACGTACTTTAAATTCCTGCGCGACACGTGCCACTTGCCTGCTACACAGGGTTCCCTCTGCTTACAGCTATTTTGCGTGTTTGAGACCTCAAAAAGCATGAGCTTTTAGGCAGACTCATGTCGACTCACCACTTGCTGTATCGTCTCTATGCACAAAGTGCTAAACTGGCATGCAGTCTTTCAATCAGCAATTCGCCTGCATGTGAAGTCAAGTGGTGGTCCTATATTTTTATGGCACACTATGAAAGATAAAATTATTTGTCTAAATACAACTGTAAAGTTTCTATATAAAAATTAAGGGACTAAAACTGATTTGAAATCACCCGTTTTTAACCATTTTAACAAAAAAAATTTCCTTGGAATTGTAATGAGATATTGAAACTTGTCTTTGAACACAAAATACCTTTTAAATTATTTTCGTATTTGGACACTGCTGCAAAATATCCTATCTATATGGAGGGTTTTTTACTGAACTTCTGCAAAGCACTTAATGGGCCAGCCAAGCTGAGCCATTACTCAAATGATAAGTTTTAAAGTATGCAGCCGTTGATAAAAGAAGATGCGAGCAATGCTTAAATAACATGCTACAGGCTTCCTTATATCTGATGACGGAAAGTAAATATAAACTCCAGTAAATACATGAAATAAAACATATAAAGTATTGTCTTTTCACAAACCCACACTGCAAATAGTAAGCTTAGTGCTGCCAAGTGTATCTGCTTCGACACATGTGAGTCACATTTCCTTGGTCTCAAGTGTTGGAATAAATAAAGTATATCAAATTTTTCTGTTTATAAATATGCACAGTTAACATTTGGCATTGTGCTGCTGCATTTGTCTGTTTATTGGCAGGCACGAGTTGAATCACTTGCATATCCTTGGTTGCTAGTGTTGGGAGGGAGGTGGAAGGGAGATAGCTAGAACATCATGCTATGTTGCTACATCACTGCCAGCCGACAGCTGTGTATCAACCTTGCGCAGCCCCCATACACGTTACTGACAGTTTTATCGAGATTAAATCTACTGTGGTCTTTCCCGTACACATTTGCAATCTGTACTTTTACAAATATAGTGTTTGAGAGTATAGAAAATTTGTACACTGCCATAAATGTGTGTTTAAACATGGTATAGGGCAATGTTACGTACATAATATATGAAGGTGTCCTGAACATCCACAGTTTTTGCACATCTATGGAAGTCTCAAAATTATATACCTGTGTTAAAGAGGGGGGAGGGGGGACTGTATTGCCACAAAATTATTACACTGAAACACAATAATTTGATTACAATATGTTCACTACAGCAATAATTCATCAATACACTATGACGAACTGTACTAAAACTGGTTCATTTTGTTTCCCACTTTCTGTAACTATAGAATACTGTCTAATAATGTTAAGAATCATCACTAAAATACTGACTGGCAATGGCGGGCGACACCATGTCACTCAATCCCTTCTTTTCATTCTGTGTTATTTCCTGACACCTTGAGGGTGATTTTTGTGAACACAGAGAATATGCTACAGTTACACACCGCAGTGTGGGAAGACAGATGACCTACATTACAGTTTAACTGGAAGCATGCCAAACTCAGATGATGGTGTCCTATACCCTGCATATCCCACAGAATGTCATTTCTGGGGTTTGGTGGTGGTTCCGACAGGGTAGAAATTTCAATCAGGGATTCCTAGCACAATTACATGTAGTGAGAATGGGGGAGTAGATACAGTCCAATGTAAGGTGTCATTACCTCCCCCTGGTGACACAGTGACAAGAAATTTAGCCCGTAAGCTGGTCAAGGCAGGGTTCCTAGGCAGTAGGGGTCAGTGACNCCTGGTGACACAGTGACAAGAAATTTAGCCCGTAAGCTGGTCAAGGCAGGGTTCCTAGGCAGTAGGGGTCAGTGACATCAGTTATTCAATTTAATGTTTGGTTCTTTTCTTATTATAATGATACTTAAGCTTTTGGGAGAGCCTACCTTGATGTCTGTTGCTGTGTTGTTTACTGGAGGCCTGAGAATAAGATGAGAAACTGAANCGTCAGTTATTCAATTTAATGTTTGGTTCTTTTCTTATTATAATGATACTTAGGCTTTTGGGAGAGCCTACCTTGATGTCTGTTACTGTGTTGTTTACTGGAGGCCTGAGAATAAGATGAGAAACTGAATTTTTTTGCTATTTACTTCTACTTTTTGACAATTTATAAAATTTTTATACATTACATACTTTGCAAGTCTTTTGGAGGCATACATTGTAATATATTGAGTGTAGCTAGGTTATGCTAGTAGAATAGATAGTAATGTAAGGACAGCCTAGTTGTACAGTATGCAAGTTGTCAACTATGACAGGGGACAGGTATGATGACGTGTGGTGTACCTGACTGTCAGTGTGCGCACTCGGGCAACATGGCCGATATGTACATATTAAAACACTTTTATGTGACTCTGGGATTGTAATGTAACGATGAGCACATAAAATTGACAACAAGGATCATAGTATTGTTTGTGCTTGTATAATCTGGTAGATATGGCTATCACCGGCGTGATGGGAGAATTTGTGCCAGGTCAGGACGCGTGGAAGACATACTGCGAAAGAATTCAGTTTTATTTTATTACTAACAAAGTCCAAACAGAGGAGGCAAAACATGCGGTGTTTTATACTGTCTGTGGCATTGAATTGTATAACTTGGTTTCATCGTTAGTGGTGCAGAAACNTGCCAGGTCAGGACGCGTGGAAGACATACTGCGAAAGAATTCAGTTTTACTTTATTACTAACAAAGTTGAAACAGAGGAGGCAAAACATGCGGTGTTTTATACTGTCTGTGGCATTGAATTGTATAACTTGGTTTCATCGTTAGTGGTGCAGAAACTGACAGATGAAGTGACCATCATTGAAGTTTTTACAAAGCTCATGCAACATTTTGAGCTGAAACTTAGTGAAATTGTGGAAACTTGTAAACTTTTAAAGCATTACCAGCAAAAGGGTGAAACCATTGCAGCATACTTGGCAGAATTATGGTGCCTAAGTACCCACTGTAACTTTCCGAATTTGGTTTGAATGTTAAGGGATTGGTTGGTGTGTGAAGTACAGTATCAAGCGGTGCAGCATGCATTATTGTCCAAAGACAAACTCACTTTTAAAGATGCGGTGGACATCGTAACAGCAATTGAAGTGACGGGCAAAAATATGGCCGACTCACGAAGTACAGCCATGGAGTTAAACCCCCTTGTAGATGAAAGGTCTACATTGCATGTTGTGATGGAGGGTAGACACATAGGTAATGCCAGACAAAAGGTGGAGGAGAGGCAGAGGCCGCATAAGGAATGTTGGCGGTGTTCTGGGAATCATGTATGAGAAATATGTAGATATGTGTCTACTGTCTGCTGCTATTGTTCTAAAATGGGATATTTAGAGAGAGCGTGCATCAAGAAAAAGACATAAGGAGCAATTGGTAATGTACCCCAGGGATGTGAGGGAGAAAAAACACATACAGAAAGGACTCATATGCTTATAGAAACAGTTCTTCGCATCTGACACAGCACAGAAACAAGCGGATGATGATGTAGAAGGACTGTATGGGTTATACAGCCTGCAGCCTTTGTTAAGCAAGGCACCATTTGTTATTGATCTCTGGTTGGATGGCACCAAGCATCGCATGGAGGTGGATGCTGGTGCCAGTTTTCCCAGTGATTAGTTGGGAAACCTACAAGTCTCTGTGGCCAGAACAACCACCACTGAAAAACTGTAACATTGCCTTAAGAACGTGGTCTCAAGAACAGTTGCAGGTGAAGGGTATTTAAACAGTGCTTGTGAAAGTGAAGGGCAGCCCTGCAGTACCACTACCAGTGTTAGTGCCGAGTGGAAAGGGGCCTAGTTTACTGGGAAGGAATTGGTTTGAATCCTTAGGTATTTGAGTTGAAGAAATTTTAGCACTTCACAGTAGTGGGACAGATATGGGTGATCCACAGGAACATTGTATGGCAGAACTAGTGGCAAAATATCCTAGGGTGTTTGACAGTAGTAATCTACGACAGTACAAGGGCCCACCAGTGACTCTTACACTCCAAGAGGGAGCTGTGCCCATTTTTAACAATAAGTTACAGATATAACTAATGAGCCTACTTTCTTCAACATAGGTGCAATTAATTTTTAAATAATTTCTTAAAAACTGAGGTGGTAGGAAAGACTTTATTTCTCTTTGAAAGCACTAACTTTATAAATGAAACCAGAAACTTATGCAACAGTAGTGAGACAATTACAAATACACACATGCCTTACCCAGGCCTTGAACCAAGAAAACCTAGTACTATAAGCTAGCGTGCAATCCACTGCATTACGGAGGTCTGATTCAGAGCATCAACTTCAGATTTAATAAGTCTAATGTTTCAAAAGATAGGGTTTACTAACCTGAAATATTTACACTGCCTTTATTTTGATAATAAGTGACTGAGCCACATATAACATGTCAGTTTACATTGCCTACCGTAGCACTACTTGAGTGAAGAATTTGAAGGAAATCAGTTGTTTAGCCCCTGAGATATGACATAAAAAATTTTATTTTCTTATTTGATGCTATTGTACAAAATTGCCAGAAAAACAGGCTCTATATTCAATTTCAGTTGAATTTGGTTCAATTGTTTAATGTATATGTCAAACTTACGTAAATGATTTATGAAGCTGCCATTTTTAACATTGTTGTCTAACCCATTCAAATCATGAATTTACATGGCCTACTGAAGCATTTATGGTGAGCACAATTTGGTACAAATTTATTTGAAATGTTTCAGTTTAACATTTGGTGGGAATCGGTTGATTGGTCCTCAAGACATGGCATAAAACCTCCATAATTTTCATGTGCCAATCTTCATAAATGGAGGATTGTAATAGCAATTTCGATGATTGTAAACTGCCAATATACAAAGTTAAGTTGAAAAAAGATTACATAGTTTCGTAGATATTGCACACAAAACTAAAATGATTTTATAGCCACATTTTGAAAATAAGTATGTCCAACTTAAAAAAATGCATTTATTATTATGGCAGTGTTAGACCATAACATCATCTTCACCAAATTTTGTGAGAATGGGTTGATTGTTTCCCAATAAATGAGAAAAACATTTTTTATCGGTAGGGCTATCTTTAAAAATGGCAGAGAAATAAGGCTCTGGATACACAAATTTGATGGTTGTAATAGGTACTGCCAGCATACAAAGTTAAGTTGGAATTTGTTTTGTTAATAAAATATGCTGTGTTAAAATGTTTATACCGCCAACATTTTGAAAAACAGTGCATGACCTACATAAAGAACACCAGTTTACACCAACTACTGCAGTACTATTTGTCTGATAAATTTGGAAGGAATCTGTTAATTTTTTCCTGAGATATGACAAAAAAAAAACTAAATTTTATTAGCATGGCACTATCTTACAAAATGGCAGACCAAAGATTCTCCATGTAGATACAGTTAATAGTTGTAATGTCTACTGCCAGCACAAAGTTATATTGGAATTGATTACACAGTTTTGACGATATAGCTTTCTAAGGTAAAATAACTATATGAGCGCCATTTTGAAAATAAATGTCAGACATGCTTAAAACATAGTGCTTAAAATCATCTGTATCAGTACTACTTTTTTGCCAAATCTGGCAGGAATTGGTTAATTATTTACAGAGTTTTGACATAATAACTTTACTTATTCTAATGGTGCTATTTTACAAAATAGCCGACAAAAGTTGTTATTTGTTGATGTATATGATGCTTGTAATAGATTCTTTCAGTATAAAATTTTGTCAAAATTGGTTAAATTGTATGGCAGATATACTATATAAATGTAAAACCTTTGTATGGCCGCCATTTTGAAAATAAGTAAGTAATCATGCTCAATCACTTAAGTTTACATGGCTTACCGTAGTAGTAGTTACACTCAAAATTGGGTAAGAATTGGTTGAATTGTTTTTAAGATATAATTTAAAATATTAATTTTTTAAATTGGTGCTTTTTTTTTTTAAATGGCAGAAAAACAACAATTTCCATCTCAAAATTTAATGTTTTCGCAATGGTTTGCTGGCATTCAAAATTTTGTTTAAATTGGTTAAATGGTTCCCAAGATATAACATATCACCAAAATTTTTAAAATGGCCACCATTTTGAGAGTAAGTGTCTGACATGGTCAAAAACTATAAAAGTAAAGTGTCCTTACTAAGTGTTATATGTGTACAGAGTTTAGTGGAATTCGGTTGAAGTGTTCAAAAATTGGAAAGGGGGGACACACATGCACAGACCCATGCACAGACACACACACACAGACATGCACACACAGACACACAGGAAANCCTTAGGTATTTGAGTTGAAGAAATTTTAGCACTTCACAGTAGTGGGACAGATATGGGTGATCCACAGGAACATTGTATGGCAGAACTAGTGGCAAAATATCCTAGGGTGTTTGACAGTAGTAATCTAGGACAGTACAAGGGCCCACCAGTGACTCTTACACTCCAAGAGGGAGCTGTGCCCATTTTTAACAATAAGTTACAGATATAACTAATGAGCCTACTTTCTTCAACATAGGTGCAATTAATTTTTAAATAATTTCTTAAAAACTGAGGTGGTAGGAAAGACTTTATTTCTCTTTGAAAGCACTAACTTTATAAATGAAACCAGAAACTTATGCAACAGTAGTGAGACAATTACAAATACACACATGCCTTACCCAGGCCTTGAACCAAGAAAACCTAGTACTATAAGCTAGCGTGCAATCCACTGCATTACGGAGGTCTGATTCAGAGCATCAACTTCAGATTTAATAAGTCTAATGTTTCAAAAGATAGGGTTTACTAACCTAAAATATTTACACTGCCTTTATTTTGATAATAAGTGACTGAGCCACATATAACATGTCAGTTTACATGGCCTACCGTAGCACTACTTGAGTGAAGAATTTGAAGGAAATCAGTTGTTTAGCCCCTAAGATATGACATAAAAAATTTTATTTTCTTATTTGATGCTATTGTACAAAATTGCCAGAAAAACAGGCTCTATATTCAATTTCAGTTGAATTTGGTTAAATTGTTTAATTTATATGTCAAACTTACGTAAATGATTTATGAAGCTGCCATTTTTAACATTGTTGTCTAACCCATTCAAATCATGAATTTACATGGCCTACTGAAGCATTTATGGTGAGCACAATTTGGTACAAATTTATTTGAAATGTTTCAGTTTAACATTTGGTGGGAATCGGTTGATTGGTCCTCAAGACATGGCATAAAACCTCCATAATTTTCATGTGCCAATCTTCATAAATGGAGGATTGTAATAGCAATTTTGATGATTGTAAACTGCCAATATACAAAGTTAAGTTGAAAAAAGATTACATAGTTTCGTAGATATTGCACACAAAACTAAAATGATTTTATAGCCACATTTTGAAAATAAGTATGTCCAACTTAAAAAAATGCATTTATTATTATGGCAGTGTTAGACCATAACATCATCTTCACCAAATTTTGTGAGAATGGGTTGATTGTTTCCCAATAAATGAGAAAAACATTTTTTATCGGTAGGGCTATCTTTAAAAATGGCAGAGAAATAAGGCTCTGGATACACAAATTTGATGGTTGTAATAGGTACTGCCAGCATACAAAGTTAAGTTGGACTTTGTTTTGTTAATAAAATATGCTGTATTAAAATGTTTATACAGCCAACATTTTGAAAAACAGTGCATGACCTACATAAAGAACACCAGTTTACACCAACTACTGCAGTACTATTTGTCTGATAAATTTGGAAGGTATCTGTTAATTTTTTCCTGAGATATGACAAAAAAAAACTAAATTTTACTAGCATGGCACTATCTTACAAAATGGCAGACCAAAGATTCTCCATGTAGATACAGTTAATAGTTGTAATGTCTACTGCCAGCACAAAGTTATATTGGAATTGATTACATAGTTTTGACGATATAGCATTCTAAGGTAAAATAACTATATGAGCGCCATTTTGAAAATAAATGTCAGACATGCTTAAAACATAGTGCTTAAAATCATCTGTATCAGTACTACTTTTTTGCCAAATCTGGCAGGAATTGGTTAATTATTTACAGAGTTTTGACATAATAACTTTACTTATTCTAATGGTGCTATTTTACAAAATAGCCGACAAAAGTTGTTATTTGTTGATGTATATGATGCTTGTAATAGATTCTTTCAGTATAAAATTTTGTCAAAATTGGTTAAATTGTATGGCAGATATACTATATAAATGTAAAACCTTTGTATGGCCGCCATTTTGAAAATAAGTAAGTAATCATGCTCAATCACTTAAGTTTACATGGCTTACCGTAGTAGTAGTTACACTCAAAATTGGGTAAGAATTGGTTGAATTGTTTTTAAGATATAATTTAAAATATTAATTTTTTAAATTGGTGCTTTTTTTTTTTTAAATGGCAGACAAACAACAATTTCCATCTCAAAATTTAATGTTTTCGCAATGGTTTGCTGGCATTCAAAATTTTGTTTAAATTGGTTAAATGGTTCCCAAGATATAACATATCACCAACATTTTTTAAATGGCCACCATTTTGAGAGTAAGTGTCTGACATGGTCAAAAACTATAAAAGTAAAGTGTCCTTACTAAGTATTATATGTGTACAGAGTTTAGTGGAATTCGGTTGAAGTGTTCAAAAATTGAAAAGGGGGGACACACATGCACAGACCCATGCACAGACACACACACACAGACATGCACACACAGACACACAGGAAANAAAAGGGGGGACACACATGCACAGACCCATGCACAGACACACACACACAGACATGCACACACAGACACACAGGAAAATGATTTCATAAACCTTTTTTTCCTTCACAAATTAGGCTTAGAAGTGTAGACCAGTATCCTTTGCACTGAGGGAGAAGAAAGTACAGTAGGTGCAGCACCTGATAAACTGGTGACAAGAAGTGTGTATGAACCAGGTGCCACATTCGACATGGGCAACACCCATTGGGCCCATCATGAAAAGAGATGGTTCTGTTTGCATATGTGGAGACTACAAGGGTACTCTGAATAGTGTGTGTAGGAGAGAGCAGTGTCCATTGCCAACCATTAATGAAGCTTTTGCATCATTGGTAGGAGGCAAGTACTTTACAAAACTGGACTTAGAATATGCATATCTACAGGTGGTGGTAGATGAGGCAACAGCGAATTTACTAATAGTCAACACGATCAAGGGCCTTTTCAAGGTTCGTCCCCTACAGTTTGGGGTGAGTAGTGGTCCGGCAGTATTTCAAAGACTTATGAAACATTGTTAGTTGGTGTTCAGGTAGTTGTAGTATTGTTGGACAATGCCCTAGTGGTTGGTCCTAACATAGTAGAACATTGGTCAAGAGTAACTGAGATAGTTGCCAAATGAGATAATGCGTGTCTTCGATTAAAAAAATCCAAATGTGTTTTTGCTTCTACAGCAGTTAATTTTTTGGGGTACAGAATAGGTGAAAGGCATCCACCCTACAGAGGATAAGGTGGCTGCTATTTGCAAGGAATAGGTGCCACAAAACAAGAGAGAACTGCAGGCATTTTTGGGACTACTAATTTTTTACGAAATATTCCTGAGGGATAAGGATTTACTGGAACTGCTTCATAGACTCCTGGACAAGAATGCAGTATGGGAATGGAAGGCACAGCATGCAGAAGCTTTTCCAAAAGCCAAGGAATTGTACCAAGAAAATTTGTACTTGTCCATTATGACCCCAACAGAGCACTGGTGTTGACATGTGATGCATCAGAGTATGGGGTGGGTGCAGTTTTGACACTTGTAATGGACAATGGTGAAGAACCGCCCATAGCATTTGGGTCGTGCACATTGCAAAGCAGTGAACACAATTATGCGCAGATTGATAAAGAGGCACTGGCAGTAATGCTTGGTGTGAAAAAATTCCAGCAGTACCTGGCAGGCAGATCTTTTATTGTGGTGACTGATCACAAACCGTTATTGCTGCTGTTTGATCCACAGCGTTCAATGCCAGATATCTTATCACCCCGAATGTTGCGGTCTTCTGTTAGCAATCTATGACTATAAGAAAATCTATAGACCAAGGGCTTGAATTGGGTATGCAGATGCCTTGAGCAGATTGCCACAACCTGTCAACACCTGTGAAGTGCTGCCTGTGGCTGATGTTTTGATACTTGAAGAAATGCCTGAGGCACTTTTGGATGCTCATGCAGTGGTGCAGTGCCTAGAACAGGATCCAGTGTTGAAGCAAATTAAGTTTTTCGTGTTGCATGGCTGGCCACAAGAATTACCCAGTGAAGATATCAGACCATATTGGAACAGACGGTCGTAACTGTCAATATATTGTGAATGTTTCCTATGGGGCACTCGAGTGGTGATTTCCCACCAACTGCAAAATGAGTTGCTACAGATGCTGCATGCATCACTTGATGGATTCGTGCGCTCAGGGCCATAGCACATAGCTATACATGGTGGCCCAAAAAACAGATTGAAGTCATTGGCCACTGCCAGATTTGCCAGTCTCACCATAGAGCTCTGGCGAAGACACATGTGCCCTGGAGTGCACCTCAAAATCCTTGGTCCCATTTACATGTAGATTTTGCTGGTCCATCCCAAAGAAAATTATATTCCTCATCGTGATTTATGCATTTTCCAAATGGCCTGAGGTGAAGTTAGTGTCATCTATGTCTTTAGCCACAGTAGTATACAGGAGCTTAGGAACATTTTCAGCATTCATGGCCTTCCTGACATTATTGTGTCTGACAATGACTCTGCTTTTTTATCAACAGAGATGAAAAAATTTTTGGAGAAAAATGACACTGCTTATAACACACATTCCCGTACCACCCAGCGAGCAACAAGCAAGAAGAAAGAACAGTTCAAACTGTAAAGGATANTGCTTATAACACACATTCCCGTACCACCCAGCGAGCAACAAGCAAGAAGAAAGAACAGTTCAAACTGTAAAGGATACATTTGGGAAGTTAACAGCAGGCAATTGGAATACAAGGTTGCGAAGAACGCTGTTTTCACTGCACACAACTCCAAGCATGACAACCCAAAAAACATCACCAGAGTTCTTAATGAAGCAAAAATTGACAACAAATTTTGACAGGTTGTACCCTCATACCATGGAAAGTAAACCAGAGGTGATAGGCCGGGGGGTTCAGGAAGGAAAATTGTGACAGTTCAAAGAAGAGGATCCTGTGTTGATACACAACTATGTTGCAGGACCTCAGTGGGTCTCTGGAGTCGTGGAGATGAGGGAGGGCCCCATGACATATCAGATGTGAACAGAAGATGGTTGTGTTACGGGATGTCATGTGAGCCAGTTGTTGCAGTGCGCCCCCCAAGAGAGGAGCTCCGGACCTCGTGAGACAAGGTGCCAGGAATGTGAAGGGCTGCAGTGCTCAGAGAGGCCACTTCAGCATGGTTCCCGTTCAGCTTTACCAGGGGCTCTAGAACTACCATTTCTTGGGTTCACCGGATTCATCACTCAAAAATTCCCCCTTGGATACCAACAGAGGAGCTGGCAAAAGACTTTGGCACCTCTCGCCAGAGAATCTTACTGTGGCCTCTTAAACAAGCCCAAGGGCTGCAGAGCCTGTCGCAGAGCACGAGATGGGCCGTTCCAACCCGGACAAGAGTTCTGCCAAAACATTTGAAAGACAGTGCTTCATTGCTCATGACAACCATAGTGTATTGTTTTCAGTTAGACTAGTCAACAGCATGGGAAGGGAGGAGCATTATATACTGAGTGTAGCTAGGTTATGTTAGTAGAATAGGTAGTAGTGTAAGGACAGTCTAGTTGTATAGTGTGTAAGTTGGCAACTATGACAGGGGACAGGTATGATGATGTGTGGTGTACTTGACTGTCAGTGTGCGCACTTGGGGAACATGGCCAACATGGTTCAACGATTCACGTTGAGGACAGACAATTATTGCCTGATGTGACTCCATAACATGCGCACTGTCTGTAGTAAACTCACGTGTATGTAGTAAACTCATGTGGTGGTCCATGTTACTACAGACCTACAATTTTGTGGTGGAGCACGTCCGGGACGAAGAAAACCAATTAGCCAATGCCCTTTCCCACGCGCCCTGTACTACTGAAATAGCACGAGATGAAGATAAATGGGAAGTCCCGTTCCCACCTGACAGTCCGCCCACTGTTACGTTGCAACACGTCACCACGGATACGGCTGCCGCCCCTCCCTGCGAGACCTAACAAGCAACGCAGTGTATGAACGAGTGCTCACCATGTAACAGCTGTCTGCTGATGTAGTTGAGCGCAGCACGCAGTGTGCTTGAGAACTGCTGACAAACTGGCACACGGTCGATAACCACTTGGTTGACCTGTCCTGCGGGGGAGGAGGGGAACTGGCAAACATAAGTCCCTGACAAAGCATGCATGTTCATCCTGACGCATTCCCATGCCAGCCATCTAACCGGCCACCCAAGAGCAGCACAAACCAAGCGAAACGTACTAACAACCTATTTCTGGCCAGGGATCACCTGACAAGTGCGGGAGTTTGTACGTGCCTGTGAAGTTTGCATTTGCCTGAAAACACACCACACGGACGGTGTTACCCAACAACAACCCAGAGTACCAGAGAAACCCTTTCTAACAATCGCATTAGATCTGACGGGGCCATATCCCGTACGCTGAATGGGAAGTGATTGTTGTTAGTGGTGACGGATTTATGCACTAGATGGTGTGAAACCTACCCTATCCCAAGCTTATGCCTCAAAAGCATAGCGGGGGCGTTGCAAAACAACTTCTTTGTCCGCTGGGGCTACCCGAAAGTGATACTCTCCGATAATGGACCACAGTTCGCGGGGAAACGGTGGCGAGAACTCTACACGAAATGGCGGGCAATACACCACACAACAGCTGTGTACCACCCCCGCGTGAACCCCACTGAACGAAGGAACCAGGAGTCCAAGGTACAATTCCGGCTTCGCGTGGGGGACGACCACACATCCTGGGCCACACATGTCCCGAAAATCTTGTTCTGTCTGAGAAACTGACAGAACGAGGCCATGGGCCACTTCCCACAGAACGGTTGTACGGACACAGACTTGCATGACCTGGGGAATATGCATGCCCGCAACTGGCATCTAACTCAGGACCCTCAGATACGGAAGACCCACAAGAGCATCGCAGGCAGAGGCTTGAATGAGCCCTGGAAAGGCAGTAAAATTACATCGAGCAGTGGCTGCCAGAAACCACACGCCCACTGAAAGAACTGTAAAGTGGACAGTCTGTTTACGTGTGAGAACATAAGCAGTCTGCCGCCCATGCCAATTTATGCACAGGGTTTGTCCCCTCTTGTGTGGGCGCCACATAGTGATACGAAGGGTGGGAGAGAGTGACTGCATTGTCCAGGTGGGTGCTCGCCGACAAGTGAACTTCTACCGTGACGACCTACGGGCAGCATCGACACCAGGCACCTCTGCACCACAAAGTATCACAACCCCGAGAAAGCAGACTGAAGCAGTGCTGGCAGACACGAGGTGCCAGCCACCTGCATCAAACGTGACCAGACTACCAGATCAACCAACACAGACGCCCCCAAGGGTGTCAGAGACGTCAGACGCCATGGCGGCACCATAGGCCATGGGGACGCCCGATCCCACGTACGGTGCCAGGGAAGATGGCCAACTTCCAGATGCCGTGGTATCCAGCGCCGCGATGTTGGTGACCCGCCGGGTCACACCCGCACCACCACGTTCCCAACTGCCAGGTCACGCAACTCATCGGGGACCAGGTTCGGTTCTGGGTCGAGCATCTCCTCGACAGGGCGGCCGCCCTGCTGTCCTCAACGGCGCAGATGCCGGCCGTGCAGATGCTGCAAAAACAGCAGTAGCAGTGGCATCGTCTCTACGGCGGCAAGGCCACTAACCTGCCAACTGGACGCAGGGCCAGCTGACCAGCCCCGCAGAGCCAGTAAGATTCTACCTACCAAGGGTAAGTCAAACCAGCACCAGTTGGCATGCGACCTTGCAGTAGGGCGATCCGCCTCTCTACAGCTCCACTTGCCAAGACTGTTGCGCCCGTGAATTCCGCTCGCCCGCGCCAGCTCCAACAGTCTGATTTCACGGGTCGTAGGTGCTGCACATGTGTCGCATTGCGGGGGACTTTAATACTTTGTTCTCATCACTTCAAGTCAATAGCTTAACGTAGTTTACCGGAACCTTTGTGTTTTCTCCGATGCATCCTTCGCGTTCGCAGCACCCCTCTGTCAGCTCGTTTCCAACCCCGGAGGTTTTATTTCATTTTAAGTTTTATTTGCACCATTTTCTTGGCATTGTATTGTTACAGCCGCTGGCAGGCCTTGTGAGACATATCCGCTTAATTTTTCTTCCGTATATTTTTCTTTGTGACAATACAACTTTTCTTCAGTTAACTGCAAGTGTGCGTTCTCATACGAGGCGTACTTCGCTTACAGTGTAAATGGTAATATCTAGGCGTGCTGGGGAGCATGAATACCCCAGTTATAGTTACGTTTTTGTGTTACTTTTGCTGCATGTGTGTCAGGGGATACAGCCACGTGGTCGTTCGGCCCACGATCCTAAGAACGGTGATCTAGTACTCACCCGGTGAGTTGGCGCCCATTCCGTTCAGTCAGAGTATTTGTGTTATGTTTTGACTTTTATTAACATGACCACCTAACACCAACTGTATTATCTGTCCCTACTGCTCAGGCCACGCCACCACTGAATATTTTTTAAGTAATATTTAATTATGATAGTACAAAATATGGCAGTTTCCTTGTAACCGTCCCAAAGTTAGCTTATTATGGTGTTTCATACTTTGTTAAGTACTAAAATTTATCTATAGTATTTAAAAAATATGTAATAAACATGTACATACTTTTTTTTATGGCTATGCTATAATTAAATAAAACAAATATGTGAATGCTTATCAGAAACAGTATTATTTTTAGCTGCTCAAGACTTTATCGAAGAAAGTATTGCTTTCAGAAGTCCAAAGTTGTGTACAGAAATGTATCAAGTTGTCTATGTTCTTGCAATGTCATCTTCAGCAGTAATTATAAAGTTTTGGAAACATATTGTCATACTTCAAGTGCAATGTTTTATTTTTATAACCACATTGGGCATGTTTAGTTACAACGGGATACTTAATGCTGTAACTCAGCTCATGCTTAGCTTATATTTTAGTCTCTACACTCTACGTACAGTGATTAATTCTTCATACCATTTCCATCTAATGACTTTGCTGTCAATGAGACGTTAAGCCCTAAGTACATACTTTTGTATCATCTGNATTCATACCATTTCCATCTAATGACTTTGCTGTCAATGAGACGTTAAGCCCTAAGTACATACTTTTGTATCATCTGCTACAACTTACATCAATGCTAATGGAATGGTCTTGGTGCATGGAATTTATTAATGGAGTTTATTATGGACGGTTTTATTTAGAATTTGAGCTGCACAGTGTTTTCAGATGACTAAAATTTTAAGATCTTTGTTTTGTTTCTTTGCAATCTGAAATGTAATGTTGACACACCAAGATACGGATTTAATAAATTTTATCACTTTACAGATGAAAGTATTTTATGTTTATTACACCTTCACTACTTCTAGTGAAATACTTGTGTGAANAATTTTATCACTTTACAGATGAAAGTATTTTATGTTTATTACACCTTCACTACTTCTAGTGAAATACTTGTGTGAAAGCAACATTATTTTACATTTTGTTTAAACATATATACATTACAATTTAAAACCAGTTTTCAAGTGCATTGGAAANGAAGCAACATTATTTTACATTTTGTTTAAACATATATACATTACAATTTAAAACCAGTTTTCAAGTGCATTGGAAAATTTGACAGTACAGTATTATTGTTTATGTCAGAAAATATATTATAAATCATTTTTGATAAATTTTGTATGAAAGTTTAACATTACATTGTAACCCGAAAGTTAATTATTATATGGTATTTCAATGTCAGATAGATAAATAACTGAAAATTTCATATTTACGTGTACTTACTTCTTATTAGTTAGTGTATTCTGAAATTAAAATTCGGGATAAAAAAATTTGATACATTGAGGCAATTAGTATATTTTTGAAAATGATTGCAAAAATCCAAGGAAGAGCAGTCTCACATAATATCTCTACATGTATGTACAGATATATGAGTGAAACTCTTTGTATTTATATCTTTTAATTTGTGACAAGCTATCTCTGAAATGAAATTTGTCTCAGAAAAGGAAAGTTTTAATATATAAAAATCTCAATCTTAATTTTTTTTTTCAGAAAGGCTGCAAAATGGTTTTGCTGGCAACTCTTGGCAAGAATGCTCAGTTTTCATCAACACTTGTTGCATGGCCTGTTGACAGCATGGTCACGGCAAGAAGCGCAACCTGTCCCCAGGTGCACAGCGGGGACCCTGGCACAGGACGGATGCTATCTGAATGCAGCGCACTTGCTTTGTACCGTCCTCTGCCAGGCAGTGTACATGGACACTGACAACTGCCGTGTCTGCTACCTTCAATTCCTCGTTCTCCTGGAAGAGGTCTGCCGTCTCCTCTGGCACCAGGCCGATGCCGTTCAGTGAGAAGGATGCAGTCACACCACGGGCACGTGCTCGGTTGTCCCACTGGTCGCCTTGGCCGCGCAGAACACGCACCACCTGTGTCCACGACACATTTTGAACCATGCGGTCATATTGTTGATCTAACTAAACAAATTCTATTTCACCACCACTTTAAGAAATTGGCACAGAATATTGTTTGTATATATTCAAACCAGTGACATGGACAACACAATACAGTGAAACCTCTTTTACTACTAACTCCAGTGGACCTGCATTCTTGTAGTTTGTAATAATGAGCTTTTTCATTAAGCATCAACTTAGTATTTAATTTCCTAGCTCATTCCAAGGGGCAAAACTCTGTGTTATTAAGAACTTAGTTTTAATAAGAACTTTGTGCTAAAGAGGATTAAGATTCCAGCATAAATTATACTTTGACAAAAAAAAAATAAAAGAAATATATAGAAGTAAGTCACAACCTACCTTAAAAAAAAAAAAAACAAATATTGTTGGAAAATGTGCAGCTTAGAATAGAGTAAATTTAGTAATTAGTGAAGTCTCAAGTTGGACAGTTAAAACAACAGCACTTTTGTTTAAGCCTGCCTAAGTCATTAAATAGTTTAATGTACTACTGTGTTATGTGGAGATTTGTTTGAACATCTATTTTTTGAAGACACTTTGAGTGAATGTAGTAAGAAGCAAAGTCCATGTTACATTTTGTCTATTAAATGCTTTTGTAAATATGTAAATTGGTCTTAGTGCTGTCTTCACTTGAATTCTGCCTTACCTAAGGGTAGTGGATTCTGTGAAGCTGTGACTGCTTAGGCACAGAAAAACTAGGCATTCAGAAATAAAATGTTGGTGCAGCCTCTTTGATATCAGAGTACTTGAGTACTTAACAACTGACAGCTAAAATGCCTGTTGCCATATTTGAGGCATGTGCACCAGTGTAAACAAATAATACAAAAGATTTACTGCTGTACTAAGTGAGCAGTATTATGATTAAATCTGTTTCTGTTTTGTCTCAAAACTCAAATAATTGTAACTTATTTAACATGTTGGTTGATTATCATTAAAATTCAAAAGTGTGGTGTATTATGAAATAATACCTACTGGCCAGGAAGATGGTGATCAAATTGCATAAACTCAGCTCACTTTGTATTGCATGATTAATAATGATATTATTTTGTCAAACAGCCGATTATTTTAAACTCTATGTACGAGGTGGTATCAAAAAGTTTAGAGACTGTTTACAAGAAATATTAAATTTATCTGTGATTACACACTTTCCACAATCTTCAAAATGGTTCCCTTGCACAGCAATACAGTGCTCCCAGCATTCCTTCCATCTCTAGAATGTGTCCTGGATGTCTCGGAATTCTTATTCTCGAAGCATGGCAAGCACCTTCTGTGATTCGTGCTGGATCTCCTCAGCGATGGGTTATTTCCAGTGACNTCTTATTCTCGAAGCATGGCAAGCACCTTCTGTGATTCGTGCTGGATCTCCTCAGCGATGGGTTATTTCCAGTGACAAAACTTGGGTGTACGGATATGACCCTGAGACAAAGCAACAGTCTTCACAGTGGAAGAGCCCCTCATCTCTACAACCGAAAAAGAGGCAGGTCTGCAGCTCGATCAAGTGCATGCTCATCGTCTTTTTGACATTTGAGTCATTGTGCATTTAGAATTCGCCCCCAGGAGCCAGACCATCAATAGTGTGTTCTACTTCCAGGTTTTAAGGCATCTGAGGGAGGACATTCAGCAAAAGCATTAGGATTTGTAACACTTTAAAAATTGGTTGCTCTACAATGACCTTTGATATTCACTCTCTTCCTGAAGGTGGAGATCTAGCTGAAAGGTTGTTATTTTATCACCATTGCAAAGATGCAGCACAAATTGCAGAAGGTGATTCACATGCTTCAAAAGAAAACTTCCAGTATACATTCCAGAAGTAGTAGGAATGCTGGGATCACTGTATTGCTGTGCATGGAAACTACAGTATTTGGAAGTTGTGTAAACATAGATAAATAAAGTAATTTCTTGTTAATAGAACTAGTCTTAAAACTTTTTGATACCACTTTGAATTGTGCAGAGATTACATGATAACATAATATTGAAAGTGGTGAATATTTTGTTTGATGAGTAGTCATGGTCACCAAGGTGATACACCCTTGTGGCGAGGAGCCAGATCTGGTGATGTTTTAGTTCCACCTGCTGCTGAACTCAGAATTTGAGCCCCCCAAGTTGGTGTCCGAAAATTTTGGACAGACTGAAATAGAGGGCTTCAATAACACAACTTTTCAGCATATAAATGTTGCAAATTTGTTGGTGAAACTTCAAGTAAGCGAATTACTTTTTAGCAACATACAAATAGTATAATGGTGATGATGTGTGATATTTGTTTTTACGGTGCTTAATATCTTAAATCTCTTGACATAACAAAAAATATTTCAGGCCAGTTGTTTAAAGTACAGTGAAACTTCCCTTAACGGACACTTCTCAAAAGCGGACAACTCTCTTGAGCTGACAAATTCTGATTCCCCGGCATAGTCCCATTTGTTTCTTCATATTAAATTCTTCTATNTTGTTTCTTTATATTAAATTCTTCTATAAAGCGGACACTCCCTATAACGGACGCGGACAGCTCTTTCATGTATATTCTGACCCCAAAAATCTCCCAAAAGCAGACAGCAGCCTCCCGGAAAGGAATGTTTTCTGAGAAAAGCTTTCAGCAGCCTCCCGGAAAGGAACGTTATCTGAGAAAAGCCTTCAGCAGCCTCCCGAAAAGGAATGTTTTCTGAGAAAAGCCTTCTCCCCTCTGTTTGGTTTGCCTTCCACTAACATCCTTTGTCTCAAATTCCTAGATTTCAATTGCGCCACACTGTACAAACATGTTTACCTCTTCAGTTTGTTTCTGGTTTTCGAGCGATAAACACAGCTCTAATATGCCTCCCCGTGTGAGTTTGACACTTAAAGAAAAAGTGGAAATAATTAAAGCCAGTGAACGTGAAAAACTAAGTGTGCGATACTGCGCTGCAAAATTCAAAATAGGAAAGACTCAGG
>NQII01000361.1:43972-127963 GCA_002778355.1 Clitarchus hookeri | reverse complement strand
GCTGAGGGACTCGACTTAGCATTGAGGATTCAGTCAAATGTTAAAAATAAAATTCTTATTTAAGAAAAAAATTAATTGAAAATAACAGACTTTTTTAAGTGTTAATTTCTGTCATAAAATTTATTGCTTCATAAATATTTTAAATTGTTTTTATACATTTTTAAGATAATTTACGCATGTACATAATAGTACTAGTACATACAGTAGTTGTTTTGTGTGCTCCGTGTTGTGAAATAAATTGCCTTTTGCACGTAAATATGTACATAATTTATTATTTACCTATGGCACATCTTGTATGTACTGTATGTACAATTTAAAACATTATTTTCATTTTTCTCCCAAAAGTGGACACTTCTATATAGCGGACAATATTTAATTCCCCAAGGGTGTCCGTTATATGGAAGTTTCACTGTATATACTTTCTAGTTTTAAACATTGATACTAGTTAGCTGTCTCACCTTGGGCCCAAACACCAATCCCACAGTAACGGAAGTGCTTAGCTGTGTGCGGATAAAGCCCAGCAGGTATTTGATGTCCGGACCAGCCCGAGGGAGAAGGAAAAGACTATGTGGATGACAAACAAAACTCAGTAAATATACAAGTTGTTTGATGTTATGCTAGAACACGTAGCATTAACACTGACATTTTGTGTTCCTCAAGAAGTAAACTACAATATATTCTATCATCTCGTGGAACAATCCATAACCAATGGAGTACTTTTGGACACACTTAATTTGTATTTAATTGAAGAAAAACAAAACACATCTATTGTTGTTTGGTAAGAACGTATATTTAAATTTTGAATAATAATCTTACATTACTTTGTGCATTATTTTCCTAATAATGTAACCTATGAGGAATTCATGCAGTACACTTTTAATTTTTACTTAAATTTCAAAATGTTAGTATAAATTGTTAACCTTTTTTTTAAATATCATAAATGCATGCATTATTCTTATTCACCATTAGAAGCACACCTTACATGAGAAAATGTTCTGGTTTTAGGGTACTGGCTTATACCGTAATAAAATAGCAATAAAAGTTTCCTTTTGAACTGATATTACATGTAGGACCTAAATAATTTAAAAGTGTGATTCTTTTTACTCTTCTTACATTTCACCAGAAGTATTCTGAAATTTGTTTCAAACAAACCCTGGATTAGAGGATCATGCCTGTTCCAGACTCAAGAGTTACAAAACACTTCCTGGGCATTCCTGGACCTCTTTGAGCTCGTGGATAATCTCTTAATGCATGTTTCAAGAACCTATCCTTGTTCTTCCTATGTATGTGTTACTGCCAATACTTGTTATTCTATATTCTTTCATTAACCTCATTATTATTTAATTATGTTTCTTATCTATTTTAGAGCACACTTTAACATATTTTAAGAACTTCATTCTAAGCTTTGTATTTGCTGCTAATCTTTCTGGATAATAGTATGTTTCTGAGCCTTACAGCACTGACATCACTTTGTAAAACTTAAATAAGGAGGTCCTCTAAGTTTTTTGCTTTTGTGGGGTTAAGGAAATAGTATAGCAGATGTGCTGGAAATTATGGAACCTCTATTATATCTTCATGTCACAATCCAGATACTGGAAATGGAAATCTTATTCTATGCTATTTTCATCTGTAACAGTTCTTGTTTGTAGGTGATATTTTCCTGTAGTTTTTTCTTAAATGGTATTTTCATAAATTATGTTCCAAGCACAGCTGATGTAATTTAAATGTAGCTTTTTGGAATTCTTCTTCTGATTCTTGGAGTACCACTTGTTCATATNTAAGCACAGCTGATGTAATTTAAATGTAGCTTTTTGGAATTCTTCTTCTGATTCTTGGAGTACCACTTGTTCATATGCACTTAAAATTCATAAATTTTTGTTAATTTGTATCACAGAATTTACTCTCCATTTCTATTTACTTACAATGTCATTGATACATACAACAGGTTGTTACAAAAATATATATGTCAATACTTGGGGAAACAATTCTCACGTCTAGAGGAAGAAAAGACATTATATGAACAAGGGTTTAGAAATGCTTAGTTTCTTGACTATAGCTCACATTACATAACGCACATTGTATGGACCACGGGTTGGATCTTGTTTATGTGGAATGCTATCACAGCTATTGAGTGCATGGTACACAGTACCGCATACCACAACACTACACACCAGAACATTAGGAACTGCACAGAAATCAGTTACACATGTGTGAAAACTTATCAATGGCACATTACCTACTTATAGGATGCTACATCAAACAATGAGCTGCATCTGATTAAACTGTCTGTTCGACACATCTGGTAGGGGGCTGCCGCCACACTACAGCTGTGATAGNCAATGAGCTGCATCTGATTAAACTGTCTGTTCGACACATCTGGTAGGGGGCTGCCGCCACACTACAGCTGTGATAGAATTCCACATAAACATGATCCAGCCCGCAGGCCATACAATGTACATTATGTAATTGGAGCTGTTGTAAAGAAACATAGTATTTCTGGACCTATGTTCATATGACGTGTGCCGCTTCCCTCAGCCTTAGCCCGTTCATCCCGCTACACCTGCGCAGCTACGACATGGCCTCTACTGGGAGGAATTGGCCTGAAGGTGGCAGTTACACGTCCTTGACTTCTGCCTCGACGCGGTGTGCTAGGAGTGCATCCTATCTGCATGACATCCGAGGTACTGCCGGAGTCAGATGACCGTCCCACATTCATGTCCTCAAGATGCAACTTTTGAGGGCATAATAAGTCGGGCCGACAATTACCACCACAAAATCCCCCAGTAAAGTTGCCACCGGGGAAATGAATGCAGTGAGGGGGCCACAACGGTTCCAGAGTTCCAGCAACGCCCTTCATGCACCCCCTCTACAAGTGTTATGTCTCCGCGTNCGAGGGGGCCACAACGGTTCCAGAGTTCCAGCAACGCCCTTCATGCACCCCCTCTACAAGTGTTATGTCTCCGCGTGTGCATGTGCGTGCAGCGTGAGTGTGGCATAGAGTCAACCTAATGTTTATAAGTGTACAGCCATTTTGAGTAATTATTTAAAGGTTCTGAACATAAAGTTGCCATTGCCTCTGGGCCTTCACCGTTTGCACTTCTCACCAATTAGTTTTCAATAGTTATTTTTGTTGCTATGGAACCGTAGCTTAACTTTCTTCACTCAGAGGCAGCAAGCACCCAGAGGCAGCACCACTCTACAGACACGGCAGCTCAAAAGTAATGGGGTTGTAATTGTGATGTAACTATTTTTATCGGTTGTGCGCCGTTTTTGTTCAGCACTGGTTGCCAATGCACCCTAGCCGTTGGGCAGATGTAAATGCCTCTTCAGAGGAATCTTTGCAGTATCTAAAAGCCTACTTGTCAGACGGTGGTTTTATTTCACTGCTGGCCACTTCACTGCCACTTAACTTTTCAGGTCCTCTACTCACTGTACTACTGCACCCCATAAATGACGTAATTGTTGGGTACCTACGTTCTGTTGGCGTGTGAGATGGCTGTAACAATCTCACTNACTGCACCCCATAAATGACGTAATTGTTGGGTACCTACGTTCTGTTGGCGTGTGAGATGGCTGTAACAATCTCACTTGGAAATTAGTGGCATATGAGGGGGTGTACATCCTCATTAGGAAGGCATGCAGGACCACTACTTCAACAATAAATGTAATAGTCGGCGCGGGGGGGAGTTCAGGAGCAGCCATGCAGGCGAACCGCCCTCCCCTAAAGAAAAGTCTCACTGCTCAACTGAACTGGCATGCTTAAAGCTCAAATTCCAACTGAACCAATCTTTCTTAAATCTGGCACCGTAAATTCCAACAAGCTGTTACCCGTTCCTGAGCCCACGACTTCCCGCTAGGTATAACTTTTTTTCTTCCTCTATACGTGAGGATTGTTCCCTCGAAGCGTTGACGTGTATTTTAGTAACATACTGTGTATATATGTTAAACAGGGTAGGGGACACACTGCATACCTATCTTACAGTTACTTGTATGATAAACCATCTTTTGTGTCAATTACAATTCTTGTTTTCTTATATAGCAAGGCCCCCTCCAAAGCAAACTGAGGTTTTCTACAATAATGAAGATATTGTAAGGCCCCCTCCAAAGCAAACTGAGGTTTTCTACAATAATGAAGATATTGTAAGAAAATTTTCAACAGACATACTTTGCTTTGTGTCAAATATGATAACATCTACATCAAAACAACACTGAACTCAATACTTTATGGTAAAGATGTTGCAATAATGAAATAGGATTGTGAAATGTGCGTAGGACTGTGTCATTCCGTTTTGGATTGTAGAATGTTGTGTCTGCCCGCGGTTGTTTTGCCTCGTGACTACTAGGGTGTCTCCAGTCAGTCCGCTGTAGTGTGTATATCGGTAGGCTACTGCTGTTGTATCTTGTGGCTTGAAGTGGGAGTTTAATTGTGCATGGTGACAATGTAAGTGTAATTGATAAGAAAATAGATAATAAATGACTGTGTACACTGTGGAGTAGCATGTCTTCCCTGTTAGGTCATACTGGAAACAGACTTGTTTAAGGCATGTCAACAGNAAAAAAAAAAAAAAAAAAAAAGCCAAGCTCTATGGGTACCATATGTACATTGTCCCTCAACAGAGGAATATCCTGGAAGTAGAACTTTAGCAGGGCTTCAGAAGAGTTGGAAGTAACCATGAATGGACTTACAAGTATATTATGTCATGGTTGAATATTGTTACCAGTACTGTTTTTGCAATCAACTTGCAGGTTTGGAATCTGTGTTCCAATCTACGCAAACAACACAAATAAAATTAATACCGGTATTGCTAATGCATAATTTCTACTTTACTTTTTGGTTTCTAGAATGTGATCGCTTCCTAATGAATAGATTCTTGTTTATAAAGGACTACAAGTGCAGCTGAAAGCCTGATAGGATGAAGTGTGTATCCCTACATTATTTTTGAGGGCATTTGTGTAATTTGGCACATCTAGAACCAATTTGTTTTATATTTAGAATCTGTCACTTGCTTGGTGTAGTTTTGCACCTATTTTGGTTACTTCGGCATGGCACATAAGTTGTAACATTACGTATTACACCATGTTATATCACTTGAATATCTCATTATAGAATGATTAGAATTTGATGTGCCTACTTTTATCAAAGTGTGTTTTCTTTACCAATATTGTTGCTGTCTCTTAATTATTGTTTTAACTTTAATAACATAATCTTAGCAGCTGATACATTTGTAAAAATTATTTTGGTTACAAAAGAAAAACTAAAAAGTTTTGTATTCTTTTGGATTTTAAATATTGTTGTGCGTAGGCATTCCACTCCTTCCCTGTGCTGGGAGAGCATCCCTCCTTGCAGTGTTGGGAGTGGGTCACCGCACTTGATCCAACCTCCCTCGCCCTTCCCCTGGGCAGATGCAGTATGTCGCCGGAGAGATGGTGCCACCGCCCCTACCCTCCTGCTGGAGTAGTCAGTGGATTTGGCCCATTGCACAACATTTCTGAACATCTCCTTCCTTTGTGTGGGCCAACATGTGAAGATTGTTCTCTAACGAGCACTGGCTCCTATAAATCGCGCTGCACTGCCGGGAGGTGGGGGGTGGGTCGAAAGTTTGTGGCAGGCACATGGCAAAGTACAGTGAACAGTGAACGAAGAAGAGACAGCAGCGGACATGTGTGTTTGGTGGCAATGAGGAGCGAAGTGCGAGAGTGCTGTGGAAAAAGAGTTACCCAACAAGTAGAGTGCACATGTGTACGTGGTGTAGGTGAAACTGAATGGACAAGTGATACAGACTTGATTGTAAATACTGTAACTGTCAGATAGAAAATATATAATTTTAATAGTTGTTCAGTAGGTGTTCGAAAACTGTTCATNGGACAAGTGATACAGACTTGATTGTAAATACTGTAACTGTCAGATAGAAAATATATAATTTTAATAGTTGTTCAGTAGGTGTTCGAAAACTGTTCATAAAGACTGGTTTTGTTTGTTTGAGTGTGTTAATTACTAGGAGGTGAGGGACAATTCTGTAAATATTAGCTGTAAATAGAGCTTATAATGTTGAGATAAAAAGGTTTAGAGCATTTCTTCTAAATGGTTTATAAATAAAATTAGGAAACTATTATTAACTCTTTTATTTAAGTGAGACTTCCATCCCTTAAAAAACCTGGCTATGCCAACAGACTTTCAAAAATTGTAACATGCACAATATCACTTTTACTGCGAACAGGCGACTGTACACATGTGTTTTGTTTAGTAGGTGACCAGTATGTTGTGTGTTATTGGTGCCTACCCATCAGAGATGGCGTTTGCTGCGGTGCTAGGAACACAAGGACTGGGGAACTCAGCCGCTGCCAAACCCTCATATGCCCCACGGGAGCCATGCTGTTTCGAGATCTGGAACCAAGATTCACATAACTGTTTGTGTGGGTTTACAAAATAATTTGTAGCCTGACAGACTTCGGTCATGTCATCGAGCTGGCAACAGGCTGCTGTGTTTCTGTTTGAGCTGGGCTTCACACCTTTATTTAAAGCTGTTAACCATCGTTGCTATTTCAATAACTTTACATGTAGGTGTTTGACTCCAAGTTACTTTTCATGGATGATAATGCTATGCCTCACCAAACAATGGCTTTCTCTGATCTCGTGGAGACTAAATGTAGCATCCTCGGTAACTCCACTTTATAACTCAAGATATACATGATTTCCACCAGAAGATCGTGAACAACTAACTTGTTTACATTCTTTCCGAGCTTCTCGCCAGGAACTGAATAACCTAGCTCATCATAATAGAGCAACAACAATGTTGCCAACCTTACACAGTTACGAGCACAACACCTTCTCCTTCCCAAGATTGGCTCAGTAACAGCTAATGTGCCCTTAATACTAACACCAAACTCTAACTACAATACGACATACATTATATATATATATATATATATCCTGTAAGGGTTATAGAATACTGTTGCAGTTATTGTAGTATGTAGTCCTTAAGTGTCTCTGGCAGTCATCTCACTCTGCTAGGGTATCATTGCCAACGTGATGTGCTTCGTTTGGTACGATGCTCATCGCTCTCCTGGGTCTCAAATTCTCTGAAAGGACTTTTGTTATCTGCATCCTCCATCACCATGGCATGCCCCCCCACTTCTGATTCCTGCTGCTCACAGTTGCTGGTGGAAGGGCCTTGAAAGGAGTGCTGCACAACCTTCTCTGTGGGTTGTATCCCTCTGCCGCCCGAGAATGCCTTTCAACTCCGACTTTGTGATGGTCGCATCCATTCTGGCTGTCTTCTCGTTGCCGCATCTCTTGGCAGCTGCCTTGCCAAATAGTACTTCGTCTCTGTGTTGGCTGCATTTGTGGCAAGTCTCGAGGCTTGTCTCCATTCCTGAACATTATGCTCGACTCTCTGTGCAAGATTTGGTCTATATGGTGTGTGTGTTCAAAACCAACTTCATCTGTGATCACATATATGAGTCGCCCTTGCACTCCAGTGATTTTCCCTGGCAGCCACTTGACTCTCCCTCTGTAAGACCTGTACCACACAGCTTTGTTTACCTGCAAACATAGGTTCCTGCTCTCTGCTGGTAGTGTTCTCACAATGTTGCCAGATGTTGGTCATGGGTCCAAGGCTGTCCTTAGAGGACGTCCCATCAAAAGAGCAGCTGGAGTCTTTTAACTCCCAGCNATGTTGGTCATGGGTCCAAGGCTGTCCTTAGAGGACGTCCCATCAAAAGAGCAGCTGGAGTCTTTTAACTCCCAGCCTTTGGGGTGGTGCGCAGTGCAAACAACATTCTGGCCATTCTGGTCTGCCAATCACTCTTCCTCGGCTTTTCGAGCTTCGCTTTGACTGTCTGAACCATACGTTCTGCTTGGCCATTGCTTGATGGGTGAAATGGTGTTGAACGAATCAATATAACCCCATTTCGCCTTGCAAAAGTTTTCAGTTTTTGCAANCATTGCTTGATGGGTGAAATGGTGTTGAACGAATCAATATAACCCCATTTCGCCTTGCAAAAGTTTTCAGTTTTTGCAACACAAAAGCAGAACCACTGTCAGACACAATGAATTCTGGTATACCATGGACACTGAACTTTTCTCTCGGCTCTTGGACAACAGTGGCTAATGATGTAAATGGCACCATTTTCACCTCTGGTCACTTAGAGCAGGCATCCATAGCAATCAGGAAAACCTTGCCTTGGAACGACCCGAATAAGTTAATATGAACCCTTTCCCAGAGTTTTGTTTCCTGTTACCAACAAATGCCCTCATACTTTGGCGGATTAGGAGCTGTTGGCAGTGCCGGCATTGCCCCACAAAGTTCTTAATGTCCCTGTCCATCTTAGGCTACCACATGTAACTCCACGCAACTGCTTTAGAGTTCACTACTCGGTCCTTCCGCAGAACAGTTGGTATAATTACCCTGCTTCCCCAGAGGAGACAGCCCTTGTCGAGGGGTAATTCAGCTCGCCAGGTCCAGTAAGGTCTGAGCTCTTCTGTCACTGTTCCTCTCCCTGGTTACCCAATGCTGGAGTTTTGTTTGACCGCATGCAGTACTGGATCTGCTTCTGTCAATCTTGCGATCCTAGTGGCCTCAATAGGGAGGTATAGTAGCGCTTCCAGAATTAAAAGATCTCCTACGGCTGGAATTTACAACTCTGGAGCCTCTTGTTGCAGCCTGCTAAGGGCAGCTGCATGTCCTATGGTTGGTCCTGGTTGGTACAAAATCTTATAGTTAAACATGGAAAGCTACAGGCTCCACTGCAGTATCCTTATAAAATGTCTGGTGTTTGCGTAGTGGGGTTTAACAGACACAAAAGTGGTTGGTGGTCTGTGATAATCATGAAAAGTCGCGCTGTTATATACTGCCTGGAAATTGATCATACTAAACATGTCTAGTTGTGAGTAGTTTTTTTCGTGCCTCTATAAAGTGTGTGACCTGTAAGTGATGGCTTTTTCGCTACCGTCCTCTTCCATGTGTGTAAGCACTGCACCCAGACCATACTTAGATTCATCACACATCATCTCACTGGTTTCGTTGCATCATAATGTGCCAAAACAGCATATGTCTGAAGAAGCCCTTTTACACCATAGAATGCATCTTCGTGGAACNCTTATAGTTAAACATGGAAAGCCACAGGCTCCACTGCAGTATCCTTATAAAATGTCTGGTGTTTGCGTAGTGGGGTCTAACAGACACAAAAGTGGTTGGTGGTCTGTGATAATCATGAAAAGTCGCGCTGTTATATACTGCCTGAAATTGATCATACTAAACATGTCTAGTTGTGAGTAGTTTTTTTCGTGCCTCTATAAAGTGTGTGACCTGTAAGTGATGGCATGTGTGTAAGCACTGCACCCAGACCATACTTAGATTCATCACACATCATCTCACTGGTTTTGTTGCATCATAATGTGCCAAAACAGCATATGTCTGAAGAAGCCCTTTTACACCATAGAATGCATCTTCGTGGAACNCGTTGCATCATAATGTGCCAAAACAGCATATGTCTGAAGAAGCCCTTTTACACCATAGAATGCATCTTCGTGGAACTTTGTCCACTCCCTCTGCCGCCCTTTTTTGAGCAAGCAATGTAAAGGTCCTGCCATGCTGGCCTTGTCATGCAGAAACTGATCATAGTAATTACGTAACCCCAAAAATACTTGTAGCTCCTTTTAGAAAGTGGGGGCTGGGGCATGGTGGATAGTTTTAACTTTAGCTGGCATTGGGTGTATTCTTGCACTGTCCACCCTATAACCTAAGAATTTTGCAGAGGACACTGTAAGCACACACTTTGACTCCTTCAACCACAGTCCTGCTTTTTCAACATGACTGAGAATCTGATGTACTCGCTGCCAGTGTTCTTAATTGGATCCGGTGATGACAATATCATCCAGTAGCACCACAACTCCCTGTGTCCCGGACAGTATGGTCTCTATTAACCTTTGGAACAATACTGTGATACACACTTGATACCAAATCGCAAGTGTTTAACTCTGAACAACCATTTTATGGTGTTCACTGTCAGCACATCTGCAGTTCTCTTATCCACAGATACCTGCAATTATGCATCTGCCAAGTCCAATTTGGTGAAAATCTTCCCTCCTNATCTGCAGTTCTCTTATCCACAGATACCTGCAATTATGCATCTGCCAAGTCCAATTTGGTGAAAATCTTCCCTCCTGACAAATTGAAGAATGCCTGATTGGTTGTCGGTAATGGGCAAATCTCAGTTTTACACACACTATTTAAAGATCATTTGTAGTCACCACAGATTCGCATCGACCCATCAGCCTTACGGACTGCAACAATAGGAGTGGCCAAATTCGAGAAAGTTACAGGCTCATACACACCCTGCTCCACCAATCTGTCTGTTTGCTAATTGCATTGTGTAGTGCGAAGGCCACTGGATGGCACTTTCTGAAGATAGGCTTTGCATTCAACTCAATCTCTACACTTATTGATGGTTGCACATACTGCTCCATCTGTATACTAGCAAATAACTTGGAATGATGTTTCCTTACATTCACTGCCACTTTTGGTTGTACTGCTAAAACCCCAGCCACTGATATTCTTAGTGGTTCTCACCAGCTGTGCCCCAACAGACTAGGCCCTGTCCCTTCAGCAACCAACAGCGGTAACCTGATGTTGGCAGTGTTTGTCTGCACACACACCTCGAGTTATCCTAGCATTCTTAACTTCTGTTGTGGCCACCGGGACACGTGTTTCATTTTCGTTCGTTTTTCCTAACTTCGTGATATTTTTATTGGGTATTCAAAATTAAAGCCATGGTGGTTCGTTTCCCATGATAGTTTGTTTATCGGGCATACGTGTACTATTTTACGTTTATCAGGCGTCTATTTANGTAACCTGATGTTGGCAGTGTTTGTCTGCACACACACCTCGAGTTATCCTAGCATTCTTAACTTCTGTTGTGGCCATGTATTGTAATGACGCATTATTCTTAATTTTTGGAACCGGGACACGTGTTTCATTTTCGTTCGTTTTTCCTAACTTCGTGATATTTTTATTGGGTATTCAAAATTAAAGCCGTGGTGGTTCGTTTCCCATGATAGTTTGTTTATCGGGCATACGTGTACTATTTTACGTTTATCAGGCGTCTATTTANATGGTGGTTCGTTTCCCATGATAGTTTGTTTATCGGGCATACGTGTACTATTTTACGTTTATCAGGCGTCTATTTACCGTTTCGTTTCGAACGTCGTAGTTTTCAGTTTTTGTTAAGCGTCAACATTAGATTAGCTTTTTTCAGTTTGCGTTGACAGTTTTGTTGTACAATGCAGTTTCGATAACATTTGGAGAGCGAGCGCGGCAGTCCACGCCAGGCCCTTATCTGAGTAGAGGGGGGTGATAGGTTGCACAAATACATGTGTGCCTGTCGCCCTTCAAGCAGTGGATAAGGTCATTTGGAAGGCAGCCGCCCTTCAGGTCACTTCAAGTCAGTCGGCGGCGAAGTCAGTTGGAAGGCAGTCGCCCTTCAAGTCAGTTGTAGAATGGTCGTCTAGGCCACGTCGGGTGTGATGCTAACCCCCACATCGGCCAACTTGAACTTACGAGATTATTTCTCTGCTGGTGTGGGAGGTCGCCACATTTATTATTTCTTCGGGCCAGTTTTTTAGAAACATAATAATCCGTAAACGACTGTGGCTCTATTCTGCACGTGTCTATTTATCTGTGAACATTTCGTATTCTGCATATATGAACTTCGTATGTGAACTGTGTCACGTAAATATTAAATAAAAGTATAAAACAAATACTCTGGAACTTGACTTTATTTCATATGTAATTGCCGTCCATTTTACAGAGTCTCGTGCTACTCCGACTTGGGCTAGTCGAGTGATAAGTTACAGCCGAGTGACAACGTATAGCCGGTGTAACTGTAGCGTCCAATGTTACAGTATGTAACAGCAACTTTGCTTCTTGGAGTTTTGATCTCCTTGGCCACAGCCGCTCAAATGTGTCGCTGCTAATGACTATTAGACGGTGACCCTCTCTCGCTTGGCTTGCCCCAAGGAATAGGGTGGCACCCGGAGACACTAACTTGGTTTACTGCTTCTGTCAATTCGCTCACTTCAGCTTGCAAATCGCTTACATTATCACTCGCAGCTTCTGCCGCCATGTCCAAAGTGGCCTGAAAAGATGGCTTATCTGTGGCCAACATGGGTTACAATGTCCTGTCACACAGTCCATGTACTAACCAATCCCGCAGCATTCTGTTTAAGTTATTGAAATTGCAAGGTGATGACAGATGTCGCAGCTCGGTCACATAATCAGAAATTGATTCACTTTCATGCTAATCACACTCGTGAAATTCGAATGTCTCAACAAATCCACCCGGTTTCAGTTTGAAGCTGTTGGTTAACGCCGCTAGAATGTCTGATATGTCTTCCTAGCTCGTTGTTTTAGGCAGCTACACCGATGCCGCTAAGTCGTACAACTTGGCTCTGCATGCTGTGAAAAATTTAGCTTTATTCTCCTCCTAGTCTGTTACTTTGTTTGCCACGAAACAAAATACCGCTCTGAGTAGGTTTTCCAGGCGTCCCATTATGGAACGAATTCCCCGAACGAACGAAACAACGCCATTGTAGGTTATGGTGTGCCAATCCACGGTCTGATGATTCAATACAACACAATGTGCAGAGTTCATATCTCTCATCACAAGTGTAGCATTTTCAATAACTTTATGAGATGCACTAGTGTTTACGTGAAACACGCGTCCACGAGCTCCTTGTGCCCACTCTAACCACCGTAGTCACACCAACTGCATCAGATGCACTGGGCTGCACCAACCACATCAGGCCAAGAGTATGTAGTACAGGTTGACAAGAACGGAACTTGCACCTTCTTGCCAACAGGTACTACGTGACTCAAGAAGTCGTCCAAGAGGTAACTCTTGTAATACATTAGTAGGCGACCCGAAACAGCACTTACCCCAAAGCCACAGCCGTTGGGCACATGGGGCATTGGTCGTTACGTCGTAGCAGCTCGCGCAGCGACATATGACATAACGCACAACCGGGTGATGTCAACTGGCCTGTTGGCCAAATATGAAGTTCTATGTGCCCAAATGTGCGACCAATAGTGCGCATCATTTTTCTATACCCATCGCACAACTTCATCTCATTCAAAGCTATAGGCAGAGGTGGGTTTTATTGTATTAAGAGCAATCGAGTATGGCAACCCACATCCCTTTGCCCAGGTGGACTCGTCCATCCCTTCAGGAGACAGCCACCTGGCAACACTGTAGCCAGTGAAATACAAANTTGCCCAGGTGGACTCGTCCATCCCTTCAGGAGACAGCCACCTGGCAACACTGTAGCCAGTGAAATACAAACATGTTACAGGAAATCGAATACAGAGACTTTTCACTATAAAGAACAAAAATGTATCCATGTCTATTTATAAGAGGGTAGTCATGTTTTCATAAAGGGAGATTGCCTATAAAGTCCTCCATCATAAAAACATTAAATTTAATGTGGTGACACTCCCCATCAACTTCACAACATCAACCTTAACATACATTTGTTAATCAACAAGGGTGTCACCAATGTGTTTAATTTAATTTATATAATTTTCACCACTGCAATAATGATACATAGTGCTTATGTCATGTTTTACCATTCGGCGTTTGACGTCGGTTCTCGTCACTTGTGACGGAAGCCGATGCCACTCGTTCAGTTCGCTTCAGCACACGAGCCAGACTTGCAGCGTGGTCGTCTGCTCGGTGAGCCCCCTCGGTACCATCATTTAGGCTGATATCACTTCATTGCAATAGTAACTTAATTAACTGGAACATTGCATTACTTTTATTTCTTTTGAGTACCGAGGGGAGAACCACCTGCACTCTCACCAGAGAGCTTAACACTACCGCGTATCTGCATAACTACCATGCTGACATAAGTAATTTTGATGCTAAGGTCACCGGCAGGCCGTGAGTGCTGGGTCCGTTTCTTTTAATATTCACATGCTTACTTCTTAAACAGTAAACAGCTTTACAAAATTCAGCGAGTGTTAATTTATTTTCCTCCGGGAGACATAGTGCNGCTTACTTCTTAAACAGTAAACAGCTTTACAAAATTCAGCGAGTGTTAATTTATTTTCCTCCGGGAGACATAGTGCGCTACACTCCTTGAATTACCACCCACAATTTTGTAATATATTTCAGGTGTACAAGACGGCCTACAGTCTCGTCATAAGGTCAACGCATAAGTAGTGTAATATTAGGTGCGTGACAACGGCATCATCAAACTGATGGAGGCACCCAGGGTCTCCTGGGTCGTTGACCGAACGATCCACATCACTAACTCTCTGCTGAGTTATAGCANGCTTACTTCTTAAACAGTAAACAGCTTTACAAAATTCAGCGAGTGTTAATTTATTTTCCTCCGGGAGACATAGTGCTCTACACTCCTTGAATTACCGCCCACAATTTTGTAATATATTTCAGGTGTACAAGACGGCCTACAGTCTCGTCATAAGGTCAACGCATAAGTAGTGTAATATTAAGTGCGTGACAACGGCATCATCAAATGATGGAGGCACCCAGGGTCTCCTGGGTCGTTGACCGAACGATCCACATCACTAACTCTCTGCTGAGTTATAGCANATGATGGAGGCACCCAGGGTCTCCTGGGTCGTTGACCGAACGATCCACATCACTAACTCTCTGCTGAGTTATAGCACTGGGCAATTCTACACTGAACCATCCCTGGGTCACCTCTACCACTTCAGTGTTTACGACTCACGACATACATGATATACACCGGGAGAACACATACACCCTACTTGTTTACATTCTCTCCGAGCTTTCCACCAGGAACTGAATAACATCACTCATTATAACAATGTAACAACAATGTTGCCAACCTTACACTGGTATGAATACAGCACTAAAGATATACACAGTATGGTCCCCGGACTAAATCCAGTCAAAAGCATGTTGGTTGTAGTCGGAAGATGGTTGCCAGCACATCACCAGCCACCAGCAACTACTCCACAGCTGAGATTGGTTATACAGAGGAATGGCATATGATGCCTCAAAAGCTTGTCAACAATCTCATAATAAACATGAACAGATGGTGCATATCCTGCATCGCAGTCAGAGATAATTATATCCACTACTGAGGACTGTATTTTCTTTCCTGCCACCTGTCAATGTAAGTTTATATATTTTCCCCTCTGCTGGGCTTGGAAACCACTTTAGAATAATGGTCTTTCGCATCCTTTGGATTCCTTTCTTGGTCAGTGTTGTTTACCAATACTCTTACAAGTTGATTATGTTATGGAATGCCTGGTATCTATTTGAAACACTTTTATACAACATTGCATGTAAAAACCTGTCCTTTCATTTAATTTTTGCACACCAGTGTACAGTACATGTTACAAGTTTTACAATTTTCTGATTTTCATCTCTTGTAATATAAATATTGTTGTGTGCTTCTATGGTTTTAAAAGAAGTTAACTAACATTAAAAAAATGTAACACCTTACTTACTGGAATGCGATCATAGCTGTGTTGACCAGAGCAATGTTGTAAATGGCATAACTTATAAGCCTTGCCTCATTGTAGAGAGACTCAGCATTGCGCACATTGTAGCACACCTTGATACCCCAGGCCAAGAACAGAATCTCACCTGCAATGATAATAATTTTACTTCCGATTTGTTTTATCACCACTTATCAAGAAATATTGTGAATTAGCAGAAATTTTCAATAAAAAGATTTACCAATGAACATTAAAGAAAATATATTGCAAACCCTGAGAATTATAATGTATTGTAGAGTTGAAAACTTTATTTCATGGTCTCTTGGTAGTGCNAAAATATATTGCAAACCCTGAGAATTATAATGTATTGTAGAGTTGAAAACTTTATTTCATGGTCTCTTGGTAGTGCTGAACAACATAAATGTCAGTGAATGTGTCACAAGTTTTTAATTGGTTTTTCCTATAAGTGCTCAGAAGTCAGGTTTCACTATCAAATAGTGCCTATTACTAATACTACATACATCCCCATCTCAGATAGTTGTTCTTATATGTAATGTTGATGACCTCAGAATACAGGGCTCTGCCAATCCTTGAAGACTATGTGTCATTATGAAAGGAGAGGGATACTTATGCCTACCCTACAATGCCCACCACTTTAGTGCCAGATGACAACAGTTGATGAGAGAGTAACATTCAAAGAATTCAAGCAACAATACAAACACTATTAGTACACTCGTAATTTAAAATACTAGTCCCAAGTTCAAAATTCATTCTTACTGGAAATATTACTATTATTATGCAGAGATAATAAGGCACTTAGCTCACTCACAGCCCGCCAACTAAGCTGTACACTTGTTGGCGTGTAACACCTTTCAATGTTCACTGACTTGTACAGTGTTGGGTATAGCCACTTCCATTTGCTGTCCTGCTATACACTGAGGTGACAAAAGTCATGGGATACCTCCTAATATTGTGTAGGACCTCCTTTTGCCCGTCGAAGTGCAGCAACTCGATGTGGCATGGACTCAACAAGTCGTTGGAAGTCCCCGGCAGAAATATTGAGCCATGCTGCCTCTATAGACGTCCATAATTGCGAAAGTGTTGCTGGTGCAGGAGTTTGTACACGAACTGACTTCTCTATTATGTCCCATAAATGTTCGATGGGATTCATACCGGGCAATCTTGGTGGCCAAATAATTCGCTGTATTTGTCCAGAATGTTCTTCAAACCAATCGCGAACAGTTGTGACCCGGTGACATGGCGCATTGTCATCCATAAAAATTCCATCGTTGTTTGGTTACATGAAGTTCATGAATGGCTGCAAGTGGTCTCCAAGTAGCTGAACATAACTCTTTCCAGTCAATGATCTGTTCAGTTGGACCAGAGGACTCAGTCCATTCCATGTAAAAACAGCCCACACCATTATGGAACCACCACCAGCTTGCACAGTTCCTTGTTGACAACTTGGGTCCATGGATTCGTGGGGTCTGCGCCACACTCGAACCCTACCATCAGCTCTTACCAACTGAAATCGAGACTCATCTGACCAAGCCACGGTTTTCCAGTCGTCTAGGGTCCAACCGATATGGTCACGAGCCCAGGAGAGGCGCTGCAGGCGATGTCGTGCTGTTAGTAAAGGCACTCGAGTCGGTCTTCTGCTGGCATAGCCCGGTACAGCCAAAGTTTGCCACACTGTCCTAACGGACATGTCCGTCGTACGCCCCACATTGATTCCTGCGGTTATTTCATGCAGTGTTGCTTGTCTGTTAACAGTGACAATTCTGCGCACACATCGTTGGTCTAGGTCATTAAGTACAGGCGGTCGGCCACTTTGTTGTCCATGGTGGGAGGTTATGCCTGAAATTAGATATTCTCGGCACACTCTTGACACTGTGGATCTCGGAATGTTGAATTCCCTAACCATTTCCGAAATGGAATGTCCCATGCGTCTAGCTCCAACTACCATTCCACTTTCTGAGTCTGTTAATTCCCGTCGTGCGGCCATAATCATGTCAGAAACCTTTTCACATGAATCACTTGACTACAAATGAAAGCCCAACCAATGCACTCATTTATACATTTTGTACGCGATACTACTGCCATATGAATGTTTGCATATTGCTATCCCATGACTTTTGTCACCTTCATTGTTTACTTAGGTGCCATCTATGAATAAGTTGTGGTGGTGTGCTTTTAAGTACTTAAATTGTTGAGGACTGTTACTTGTGAGCTGTNTGTGCCATCTATGAATAAGTTGTGGTGGTGTGCTTTTAAGTACTTAAATTGTTGAGGACTGTTACTTGTGAGCTGTCCTGGTTTCTGGTAGTTACAAGAAATGTCTGGATGAACTAGACAGCTGTCCAACAACTACGAGTACATTTCTGCACCCACACTGCAGTTTGACTTCTAGAACAAGCACAGTAAGGCGTAGTTGATACTCTCAGGAAGTAGTTACTTTCACCGGGTAAGGCAATGCAGTAGAGGAGATGTAGGGAGTGTGCACATCTTACATGCACAATAAACACCTTCCAAGTCCCATCTTTTANGCAATGCAGTAGAGGAGATGTAGGGAGTGTGCACATCTTACATGCACAATAAACACCTTCCAAGTCCCATCTTTTAAGCTGCTTTTTTACCCTGAGAACTTAAAAAAAACCACATGGTTTTTGACTGTGGTTAGCACACCGCTTATATAAATGTTGTGGTTACACAAGGACATTTTACCTCTATGCCTTCTTTCCTTGCCGCAAGTGAGCCCAGTGGTTGGTTGCCTCTCCTCAAAATAACCTCAATTATTACCTACAGAGGGGTGGGGCATGGGCTCCATCACTCCTGCCTCATTATCACTAATGGGACTTACATCACTCCTGACTCATGATGTAAGGAAGTAAGGTGCAACTGTCCAGCCACAAAAACTTGACCTCTTGTCCACATGATGTCAGCATAGGGGGGCACCCGACCTACCAGCATTGCATACTGCGTAACTTTGCACATTTCCTTTTAAACTTTCTGTGGTTATGGGTTAACTTCTTATACAAATATTAAATGTATTAATACACTGTTATAAAAGGCAATTAACTATAAATATAAGCAAGAGAAACTGTGAATGGATAATATAATTGAGCACTATGCAAAGTAATTGAGTGAGTGAGTGAGTGAAGAGATTTGGGCGGCTCTTAACATCAGGGCCTTGAGAGGCGATGAAGGTGAAGTGAGGTGAGTATGGAGCAGCTCCAGAATGAGAGGGCGGGGGAAATGGGAGATCCCCGAGAAAACCCGCCGACCAGTGGTATCGTCCAGCACGATTCCCACTTGCGCAAATCCAGGAGTGATCCGGCTGGGGAATGAACCCGGTTCGGCTTGGTGGGGGTGAGTAGGCTAACTACTCAGCCACCACGGCCCTGCCATGCAAAGGGCAAAGGAAACATGTACTGTACATGTAGGGACAATTGCCAGAAAGTGTTAATAAAAACTGTNTTGAGAGCCGATGAAGGTGAAGTGAGGTGAGTATGGAGCAGCTCCAGAATGAGAGGGCGGGGGAAATGGGAGATCCTCGAGAAAACCCGCCGACCAGTGGTATCGTCCAGCACGATTCCCACTTGCGCAAATCCAGGAGTGATCCGGCTGGGGAATGAACCCGGTTCGGCTTGGTGGGGGTGAGTAGGCTAACTACTCAGCCACCACGGCTCTGCCATGCAAAGGGCAAAGGAAACATGTACTGTACATGTAGGGACAATTGCCAGAAAGTGTTAATAAAAACTGTNTCTGCCATGCAAAGGGCAAAGGAAACATGTACTGTACATGTAGGGACAATTGCCAGAAAGTGTTAATAAAAACTGTAATGACCCAATATTATTCTTACCAAGTCTATAACTCAATTCTTATCATAATATTCATGCAAGCATATTTTATCAGAGACAATAAACTGGTTAGTTTAATTTACAACACAATATCATTCAACCGGGAAACTGCAGTTCTACATATATGATCAATGAAAAGGTAACGCAAGCTGTAAAATTTCAGATGACTCACTTCCCTCTTTCCTCTTGTGTAAACTGTTAGCATTCTAAGCTTAAAATGTCGTAATTTTCTTGATTACATCCTGCCTCTGCACAAGTGCTAAATTTTATGTTTGAGCAAATCAATTTCCTAGAAAAATGTATGATGCTTGTAAGAAGGATACCACATTATGTATAAATATTTAAATAATATGAATAATTGAGATAAAAGTGAAACAGGGAATAAATATGTATTTTCACACACTTTTGAAAGTTCTCTAATGTCTCCATTTTTATACAACATAACAGATTTCCATATGGCACTAATAACAGTGAAATAAATTATATACTGGATAAAACATGNCCATTTTTATACAACATAACAGATTTCCATATGGCACTAATAACAGTGAAATAAATTATATACTGGATAAAACATGGTGCACTAGCTCTCACTTAAAAGAGTCTACAGTGTATGTGGAGAAATTATACTTCTATCAGTCTTGTGTGGGTTATNCAATTTTTATACAACATAACAGATTTCCATATGGCACTAATAACAGTGAAATAAATTATATACTGGATAAAACATGCTGCACTAGCTCTCACTTAAAAGAGTCTACAGTGTATGTGGAGAAATTATACTTCTATCAGTCTTGTGTGGGTTATNGTGCACTAGCTCTCACTTAAAAGAGTCTACAGTGTATGTGGAGAAATTATACTTCTATCAGTCTTGTGTGGGTTATGTGGACACTTATATTTAGGTTTGAGAAGGTACATTATGGCACACGCTGTCATGTATCGGATTATAATGGCATCACCAATGGTGATTGTATTATTACAAAAGAAACAGCACTCCATGATACATATCGTCTTGCTCTTGTATTGCCTTTTTCTCATGTAATATTATCATGAAACCAATATGTAATCATGGAAGCTGGAAGCTACAAAGTATCAATAAATTTTTACTATATGAAAATAAACACTAAAGTAAGAAGTAAATCTGGTGACAGGAATGCATAATGTACAGAATTGTTTTGTCTCATTGTATCATAATTTATTTGTAAACACACATTGCTGCAAATAAGGAAGTTAGTTCTTGGACTCTCTTAGCCGTTAAGTCCTTCCCGGTTTTNATTTGTAAACACACATTGCTGCAAATAAGGAAGTTAGTTCTTGGACTCTCTTAGCCGTTAAGTCCTTCCCGGTTTTTTTTTTTCATATATCTTTCTTTCAATTGACTTAGTTTATTACCTAAATGGCTAATTACCTCCCAGGCCACAGCAATNCTTTTTTCATATATCTTTCTTTCAATTGACTTAGTTTATTACCTAAATGGCTAATTACCTCCCAGGCCACAGCAATTGTGTCATTAGCTGTTATTGTCATTAATTTTATAACTTATATGCCATGCATAGGTTTGATCTCTATTCAGTTTTGTTGGAACTCTAACAAAATAGGATTCATTTCAGTAACATATGAAACCTGAATCGTTATACAGAGAGCCAAACAGATGTGAGAACGATTATATATGCCATAGAATTTTATATAATATGACTTTCGCTAGTTCTGGTAGATCCTTTTTGCTCAAACATTTGAATTAAAATTTCATGTGTTGCACACACNTAATATGACTTTCGCTAGTTCTGGTAGATCCTTTTTGCTCAAACATTTGAATTAAAATTTCATGTGTTGCACACACATTTAAAACTTTGAAATTCTTGATATCATAAATAAAAATTTTGTTCTTTGTATTGAGTCAAATGAGGCTTACTATATTATACAGTGAATTTAACTCTCTCTCTCTCTATTTTTTTTAACCCTAGCAGCAATCAAATAAACTTTGGTATATTTCATTAGTATATTGTCATTATACACATGCATGGTAATTATCATGGTGGAAAGTGTTTGTGCTCTTCACACAACAGCTTTTTGTTTATGCTGCAAATTTAATAAGACCAACAACTCATGTTAAGATATAAAAAATATTTATAACAAATGGGTTTAATCTAGAGTACTTACACATCTACATGTGGGAGAAAACCACATGAAGTGGGACAATCACTAGCCCGACACTCTCTTTTGTCTACGACGTAGAGTAAACGCGGCCACAGGTGTTACCCCAGTTGCATTAGCACAGGTACAAGAACTACTGGGGAAATGTATACCTACAGCAACATCTTGGAACCAGACTCAAACCAAAGATGACAGCNTAATATGACTTTCGCTAGTTCTGGTAGATCCTTTTTGCTCAAACATTTGAATTAAAATTTCATGTGTTGCACACACTTTTAAAACTTTGAAATTCTTGATATCATAAATAAAAATTTTGTTCTTTGTATTGAGTCAAATGAGGCTTACTATATTATACAGTGAATTTAACTCTCTCTCTCTCTTTTTTTTTAACCCTAGCAGCAATCAAATAAACTTTGGTATATTTCATTAGTATATTGTCATTATACACATGCATGGTAATTATCATGGTGGAAAGTGTTTGTGCTCTTCACACAACAGCTTTTTGTTTATGCTGCAAATTTAATAAGACCAACAACTCATGTTAAGATATAAAAAATATTTATAACAAATGGGTTTAATCTAGAGTACTTACACATCTACATGTGGGAGAAAACCACATGAAGTGGGACAATCACTAGCCCGACACTCTCTTTTGTCTACGACGTAGAGTAAACGCGGCCACAGGTGTTACCCCAGTTGCATTAGCCCAGGTACAAGAACTACTGGGGAAATGTATACCTACAGCAACATCTTGGAACCAGACTCAAACCAAAGATGACAGCTCCGAGAGCAAAGGCAGGATGCCGCATGAAGGCGAAGGGGCAATATATCCAGAACAATACTCTGGATTCCCCAAACCCAACGGCTATGCTCTGGCCACAAGAAGTGGTGTATGTCAGGAACTACCACTCTCGGACGCGAAGCACAATTTTTGCGCCAGCCTAGCACTGAGGTAGACAGGGCCAGGTCCCAATCGATGCTGCTTAGGACGTACCACATACATTGCAGATGGCCAAGACGTTAAGGTGCACCAGGACGACATCCGAAGGGCGAACATCAGCCCCTGGGAAGAGATGACAGAAGGCACCTCGGCGAGTAAGATGGCTGATGCCACGATGCCTCGTGTTGAGACATGCAAGCCAGACCAAACAACATCGGCCCCTCACCCGAGAAAGTACTTTCCCCTTCCAGCACACTAGAATCAATCTCAAACAGGTGTATGAGTGGCTCTATCCACCAACGCCAAACATTGCTCAGCAGGTACCACATGGACTCATCACAGAGGACTCACAGACACCGACTCGAGGGTATTGGAGTCTCGAGGGGCCACTCCAGGACCCACTTATAGCATGCTGATAGCGGTACCACCAGAGGAGATGCCCCACCAAGAAGATGTAGATGGATTGCGAAACACCTCCCAACATTCATGCTGAACTCAACAGGCATGATGGCGACACCACGACAGAATACTTACCGAATGCCACAACACTGCCTCTGGAGAGGCAAGCCATGACACAACATGTCAGAATCGTCCTGGGTGGCATCAGACAGGGCTCAACCTAGTCGCTCGCAACACCCATGATGCTACGCACTGGCGGGAGACGAGACGGCTCCGAAACGAGCAGCACTTGCTGGCGTGCAGCTGACCAGCCACCCTCCAGAGACCCCAGAACGAGTGCTACCTGTCATGGCGTAGCTCATTAACCAGGCCATGCATTCCCCAGAGAGGGCATACCCACAAATCTGGCCCTGGAACGAGTGCAGCCCACCATTTCATGACTTGTGAGCCGAGCTCCAACTACCGGCAGCACTGACAAGGATCAAAAGTTCAAACCAGCATACAATGCACAGCCACCGCATGCAGGGATGAGCCAGGATGTGGGCAGATAAATGCAGGATCTAGATACTTCAGCTGCCTTGCTATGCTCGCATCCCAACCAGCCTAGCCTGCAGCCGTACCTTCTGCGGTGCCGGCTGAGGAATCGATGTGCCACTTGCTGCTCCGAGGAGACACCAACCCAGCAGCAGAGACAAGACGGACAGCAGTGTTCACGGTCAGGTTCAACCTAGNCCAAACCTGACACTTGACTGCCCATGCACTTCATGCACTTGTGCATGGAGCCCAATGCTTGCGCAGCACACACCTACACTTGGCCTGGCCATGCGGAGACTGGACCGAGGCTAACTTACCGGCACAGCAGTGGACACCATCAGGTACAAAACACCGTTCTTCTACCCACATGGCGATTCACGTTCCCCGAGAACTAATTGAGGACACCTCGTGAACTTAAGTGGATTACGCTATTAATTAGTGTGTGATGTGTGGGCCACAAGCCATTAGGGTTTTGCGGTGAATGCTATGTGATTATTGTGAAGAAGTACGTAAAATTGTACATCACAGCTGGGACTGCTATGGGCAGAAAGGCCTAAGAAATATATTGTAAGGAATTATGAACACAATGAATAGAGGATTGCATTAAGTTTAATTTTTTAGATATAATTGTTACTGACCAAACTTTTGGACTCGGAATAAGCAGACATGGGTGTTACCCTTAATGCAGGGCTGTTCCAGCCCCCAATCAAGCCCCTTTACTTTTGAATTGTTTTGGATAAAAAAAATTTCAGTGGGCTTTAAGTGCTATGTTTTTTCTTACAAGCTGCAACAACAAAGGTCAGTTCAGTGTTATTATGTGTAATCATTCTTGAGTGCTGTGTAATTGTGTGATTTGTAATTAATATATTTTGTAAGTGAACCACCCTCTTGTTTGGCTTGGTTGCATTTTGACCATTACGAGGTAATGCAACATGTATAGCTATCCGACATGTCAGCAGTTTTTCTAATCTGTGATGGGCCGCGGTCAGAGGAGGTCATATCTGCAAATGGGAGGCATTCACACTTGTGTTCAACTGATGTAGTAATTCTGATCGTTTTAATTTATACTCGGAATCTTTTTCTTTTCGTCTCCCATGTCTACCCTGATCTCCTTGCTTAATTTTTGGTGGAAGGAAGTACATATATATTTTTACTATTTACAGTAATGGCAGACTTCGTCCTTTGTAGTGCGTTGACCACTGTGTTGGTGGTCAACTTCAATCTTGTAACATCCATGAGCCAGACCCATTTTTCTTATTTGGTATGTTATTTAGGATGGAGCAGAACAGCTTCTCAGAGGATAAGTATTTATCGTGTTTTTCATGCTGTTTTGAGACAGCTTTTGACTGCATCTGTACACCACGTACATTAATAACTTTGCAACTTTTCTGTTTTACATTTTATTGTTACTCATATACGTTACCACTTGCCACCAAGCTTACACTGGAACATTCCTCTTTTCACATCGTGCCCCCAACTCCCTGTCCATGCCAACCNTTCCTCTTTTCACACCGTGCCCCCAACTCCCTGTCCATGCCAACCAACTGCCTCATGAAAACGTTTAACAGCAAAAATTATAGCCAAAGCCTCCCTATCAATTTGGGAATAGTTTTTTTTCATCTTTAGACAAGGTGCTGGATGCGAAGACAACTGACTTTTCCTCCCCATTTACCCTGTGATTCAAGATTGCGCCTACTCCATATGGTGAGGCATCACATACCACTACTATAGGTAGTGTCGGATCAAAATATGCTAGTAACTGGTTGGATGTGAGAATTTGTTTGGACCAATTAAATGCTGCCTCACATTCTTCACTCCAGTCCCACTTACTGCTAGTTTTCGTGATATCATAGAGAGGTCGAATTTCGCTTGACAACATTGGGAAAAACTTATGATAAAATTGTACCAGTCCTGTAATTATTTTAGTTCTTCTACATTTTTAGGAACTACTGCCTGTACTATTGCCTCCACCTTCTGAGAGGTAGGGTGAACCCCACCCTTATCAATCTTATGCCCCAAATATTCTACTGACTTCTTAAAGTACTGACACTTTGACAAACTAACCCCAATACTAAAGCTTCTTATGCACTCTAACACTTTCATAACATTACAATCTTCATATGACTTGCCCACAATCAAAACATCATCAATGTTACATATCACACCCTCTAACCCTTGCAAGACTCTGTCCATGACCGACTGTATGATTGCTGGTACACTTGCCACACCATATGGTAGACGAGTCCACTGGAAGAAACCAAGAGTAGTGTTTATCGTGAGGTACTTTCTGGATTTATGCCCTACGTCTAGCTACTGATAGGCATTACTGATGTGTAGCACTGTAAATACCTGTCCCCCAGCCAAATTTGCGAATACATCTTCTAACTTGGGCAGATCCACATTCAAAACTTTGTTCAACGATACCTTACAATCAACACAAATTCGAAAAACCACTGACTTCTTAGGCACTATTACAATCGGACTTGCCCACTCACTATGTTTCACTGGCACTATTTTTCCCAACCTCTGTAATTCCCCCTGGTGATCTTCGACTTGCTTCAACAATGCAAAGGGTACTGAATATGCTTTGTGAAATATAGGTGTCGTATTTTCTTCCACCAAAAGATGTGCCTGGAACTGTTTTACAGCACTTGTCGCGTTTTCCTCAAAGATTTGTGGAAACGTTTCATGCAGTTCTTGTTCCAATAAATCAGGCATTATCCNGCACTTGTCGCGTTTTCCTCAAAGATTTGTGGAAACGTTTCATGCAGTTCTTGTTCCAATAAATCAGGCATTATCCCTAAAAATGTGATCACACTGGCACTGTTATTTGTAGTGGACTGTAAACTTCCTTTGGCTTTGTCTTCCCCCACGCACAATTATTCTCTCCAGCGAGGTAGTATTATATCGAGCCAGTCTCTGCCTAGGAGTGGTGCTGTTTGTCGACGAAATGCTGTTACAATAAGAGGTAGAAGGAACTTCTATTCATTTGCCCCTATCACTGTTACTTGGAATTTTCCGATGACTATCAAACTGTATCCAGTGACTGCCTTGAGTGTTAAATTAAAATTCTCCAATTTGGCCTTAGGAAGCATATCTTTATAGGCTGATACAGATATAATGAACACACCGCCCCACTATTTACTTCCATTTCCAACCGATGTCCGTCCACGGAGACTACCACTGTGTGTGGCTTGCTAACAGCCTTGACATATATGTAGTTGTTACTTACTCGTCCTTGGAAATGTTTGATTCATACTGACCCTACAGATTCTACACTGACATCGTCTGTTTCGACTACCTGGCACACCTTTCTCTTGCTGCGATATACCTTTGCCACATGTCCCTTTCTTCCGCAATTAAAACGGCTCCAATTCATTGCTGGGCATCGGGCACACGCATGGTCACGCCCACAACGAAATCACAGTGTAATTGTGCATGCCCTGTCAAAGTTGAGGTTAGGTTCAATAAACAGCTTCCTTTGAGTTAAGTCACTGGATAACCGATACACCACGCGATCACGCAATGCATCGTCAAGGAAATTGCTGAAATTGTACATTTTAGCACACTTCTTGACTTCCATTATGTACNGCTCTATAAGATACTTTGGCATGCCCCTGTCCTCTTCCATAGCCTGATGGATGCCCCTGGTGACCAATTCTTCGATCATCGTTCTCCTTCGTCGGCGGCCTGTGTGACAATTTGTTCACTGTTTCTGGTGTAGTTGGCTGTATAAGTTTTGTGTGAGATGCGGCGAGTTCCATGCTGAGTGTAATTGTGCATGCCCTGTCAAAGTTGAGGTTAGGTTCAATAAACAGCTTCCTTTGAGTTAAGTCACTGGATAACCGATACACCACGCGATCACGCAATGCATCGTCAAGGAAATTGCTGAAATTGTACATTTTAGCACACTTCTTGACTTCCATTATGTACTGGGACACTGATTCGGTGGGTTGTTGAACACGTTTTAAACAATTATATAGCTCAGCTGTCACCATTTGGGCGGGCGAAAAATGCTGGGACAACACTTCCACTATTTCTCGGAATGTTTTCGAGATTGGGGTTTCAGGAAGGAGTACGTTCTTAAAATACAGTACGTTTTAGCTCCTACAAGAGTGATAAATAATGGCATTTTCTGTATCTTTGGTGCTATTCACAACGAAAAATTGGCCGAGTCTTTCGACATACGACCCAAAGTCTTCATTGTCCTGGTCGAATTCGCCTATATGGCCAATAAAACCCATTTTCGTATTTAGTACTATCCGACTCACGTTTATTTTCAATATCCGATCCTCGTCGCCAGTTTTCTGTTTTAAATTTTATGGTTACTCATATACGTTACCACTTGCCATCAAGCTTACACTCCAACATTCCTCTTTTCACATCGTGCCCCCAACTCCGTGTCCATGCCAGTCAACTGACTCTCTTGCTCTCTTGCTGTTGCCAACCTCTATATGTTTACCTTCCTACATAACCTTAACATTTATACACTGAAGAGCCAAAAAACTGGTATAGACGTGTGTATGCAAATAACAGAGGTATGGAACCAATCAGAGTAATGCGATGCAGTCGGCAGCGCCTATAAAAGACAACAATCGTCTGGCAAAGTTGCTAGATCGGTTACTGCTGCTACAATGGCAGGTTATCAGGATTTAAAGTGAATTTGAACGTGGTGTTATGGTCGGTGTACGAGAGATGGGACATAGCATCTCCGAGGTAGCAATAAAATTTGGATTTTCGCGTACGACCATTTCACAAGTGTACCATGAATATCGGGAATCCGATAAAACATCAAATCTTCAACATCGCTGCGNCATGAATATCGGGAATCCGATAAAACATCAAATCTTCAACATCGCTGCGGCCGGAAAAATATCACGAACGAACAGGACAAACAACGACTGACGAGAATCATTAAACGTGACAGACGTGCAACCCTTTCTCAAATTGGCGCAGATTTCAATGTTGGAGCATCAACAAGTGCCAGTATGCGAACTATTCAACAGACCATCATTGATATGGGCTTTCGGAGCCGAAGGCCCACTCGTGTACCATTGTTGACTTCACGACACAGAGTTTTACGTCTCGCCTGGGCCCGCCAACATCGCCATTGGACTGTTGATGACTGGAATAACGTTGCCTGATCTGACGAGTCTCGTTTACAATTGTATTGGGTGGATGTACGTGTACCGGTATGGAGACATCTTCATTAATCCATGGACCCTACATGTCAACAGGGGACTGTTCAAGCTGGTGGAGGCTCTGTCATGGTATGGGGCGTGTGCAGTTGGCGTGAAATGGGACCCCTGATACATCTATATACGACTCTGACAGGGAAAGATACATAAACATCCTGTCCGATCACCTGCACCCATTCATGTCCATTGTGCATTCCGACGGATGTGGACAATTCCAGCAGGACAATGCGACACCCCACACATCGAGAGTTACTACCGAGAGCTCCAGGAACACTCTTCTGACTTTAGATACTTCCATTGGCCACCTAAATCACCAGACAGGAATATTATTGAGCATATCTGGGATGCCTTGCAACATGCTATTAAGAAGAAATCTCCAATGCCTCGCATTCCTATGGATTTGTGGACTGCCCTGCTGGATTCATGGTGTGAAATGGCTAATTCATACCTTCAGACATAAGTCGAGTCCATGCTACGTCGTCTTGCGGCACTTCTGCGAGCTCGTGGGGGCCTTACACGATATTAGGCATTTGTACCAGTTTTTTTGGCTCTTCAATGTGCACTACAGTAACGTTACATTCATTCACTACAGCAACAACGGAATGTTATGATCGCCTCAATTATTGAATAGGTTTATTTAGGCATCGCCAGTCAAGGCTTGGGGGACAGTGGCTTTTCTGTGGNATGATCGCCTCAATTATTGAATAGGTTTATTTAGGCATCGCCAGTCAAGGCTTGGGGGACAGTGGCTTTTCTGTGGGCGACAATGGAAATTAATGAGCTAGGTCCTCTGCGGTGCACACAACCGAGTGTACCATAAGTGTGTCGTCTAGGGGAAAATCGCCATATGCCGGAACTGCAACACACCCTGGAATAAAGATTCTCTACCTTCTTAGTGGGGAATGCACTCAGTGGTGCCCTTGCTACTTTTAATTTTCAGCTTCAAACCACATTGTAACAGTCGACACGTTATCGTTGGATCACCTTCACCTCTTGGCAGCGGGCGACACGATGGGGATGTCAACATATATTAACAACGTACTTAAGATTAATTTGATGTGATTTATAGTATCATATTGTTTTTAAATAGAGTTTTAGTTATGACTGTGTGTAGTAAAACTGAAAATATTTTTTTTTTTTCAGTTGACATGCACTTTATAAATGTAGCGTCAAATACTTCCAATTACAAAGTTATCCAAACAGAGGGGAAAAAAAACATTTTGGATGGTGAGTGCACATAAAATAATATATCAAGTTCGTGTGTAATATATTTTATCAGTGTGTTGATCAGCAACCAGCGTTTATTTTCTCAAATAGTGAGGTAGAATTGTAAAGTGGCATATGCTGGCCACATGCAATATTCACCAATGGCAAGACTGTGATCCCACCAGTTGTAAACGCACTGGTTGAACTTGAGGTCCAATTCGTCCCTGATGACCTCGGCTGTGGGCGGGGCACTCAGGGTCCATGTCCCCAGGTAGATAAGCATCACCAGCAGTATGGGGAACATCCACTGCAGCAACTGTTTGTCCGTCAGCTTCACCTTGTGAGCTGACTTGACACGGTATGTCAGCGACACCCTGTGAAGCAAGCACTGCCCTTTTGTGGCGCGTCTCTTCCCTGGCTCACTGAACGTGACAAGTGGCTACATTTCATGCATGGGTTTGTGTACTGAAAGGTAGTATTGTGCAAAGATTTCAAACTCTGTCTTTTTGGAAATGTAAGTTATACAGTATTGTCTGGCTAGAATGGGACCTATGTTTGGCTCAGTTGGTTAGTTGCCCACCTCCAAGTTCCCTGGTTCAATTCTAGTCCACGATGGGTGGGACATTTTGGAAAGGGGCTTTTCATGTGGAAAGTGTGGCGGACACTGCTGTGGTGTGGGGTTTCCTCATGGCTCTCTCATTTCCTCCCCCATACTTGTTCCACTGCATTTCTAACCCCATATTGTCTCACCTCATCCATTCTTTGGGCTGGCCAGAGCTACCTCAGGTTTAGCAGTCAGCTGACTCTGATCAGCACCAGCCTTCTCATTCATATGTAACCCTGCCTCAGGCAGGAAGCCCTTGTGGATTAAAATTTTTATTTTATTTTCTGGTCAATAATATTATTTAGAATCAATACAAACATGTTATACAAGTGCCAATTTCTGTACTCTTTATTAGGTATATTTTTGAGGAGAAATATTAAAAACTAAAGACTTCAGAATGATCTTTGAATATAAACATTATAGTACAGTGTACTTTCGTTTCCATTAGTGTGAAACATAAAGTGATAAATTCACGCCTTACTGAATGACAGTAAGATTGCATGTAGTTAGTTGCACAATGCATAAACGTTGTTCATCGTATAGTGAGCACTTTTGAAACCATTTGAAAAATGGCACTGCCCCTACCTGCATATACAGTATTTTAACAGACACAATGTCTGGCGTATGCCCAGGCAAAAGTAGTTCTGTGTCTTAACGTCAAATTAAAAGTGTTAGGTAAGCTTTTGTTGATACTGAAATTATTTCATTTTCTTTTTGTTTATCGAACGCCCTTAAGGTTAAAAGTTAGTTACATTTCTAATAATTTCACAGTTTTATATGACCAATGCATGAATAAAGTGATCAGGTCCATGTCAATGTTAAATTTATATATGTTGGAAGGATACAATGTAACCCGAGAAGTAGATCGTAAGCAGGTCTTTCAAAAGTGCTCAGTTTTCAGTGAACAACATATAGTGATGATAATGATGCCTTTCGTACATGTAGTATTGGGTCATATTTGTATGAGAAATAAAAGTATTTATTGAGTGCCATTTGCAAAACTAGTTATTACAAGGTGCAACTAATACATGATTTCTAGTGATTTAAAATGATGCGTACTCAAAGCATGTTATTTATTATTCATTTCTATCAAAATATTAATTACAAAATAAACATATTTTTACTNCTAGTGATTTAAAATGATGCGTACTCAAAGCATGTTATTTATTATTCATTTCTATCAAAATATTAATTACAAAATAAACATATTTTTACTAATTTGCTCACTCACTTACAGATCTACCATTTCCTTAAGGTTTTTACTGCTGATTTTACATCTGGTTTCTAAAATGTCAAGGAAAATCACGTGTACTTATTTTGGGAATTAATAAAACTCCTATTTTAAATCGTATNTCTGGTTTCTAAAATGTCAAGGAAAATCACGTGTACTTATTTTGGGAATTAATAAAACTCCTATTTTAAATCGTATCAGATTTGGTTACTTTGTCAGTATGTTTTAAAACTATTTTGACAGCTATGAAAGTAATACCATTTATATACCCTTCAGCTTTGCTACAGCTGTGCACATCATCATGCTGTTTGTTGATGCAAGTAAGTAAATCGCAAATGTCCTAATTTTGTAATTCAGCAAGCAATATTATCAGGAGAAGTTCACAAAATAACAATTAAAATTTTAATTTTCAATATGTTGTATTTAGTATATTGTGTTGAAGGAATTGTTTGAACAACATATTTCATTGTCATGCTACAGGTTAAGCCAAAATTAGTGTTAATGTTTGACAATAAGAGCTGCAGCTAATTGTAAGTTATAAACATGCCACAGCCTTCCTATTTTCAAATAGCTTTGTAATGTAAGGTTTTTGACATGAATACCTTTTTAAAATCAGACAGATACATGGGTACCAGGAAGAAAATGGCAATTTAACTTTTGCAGGGTGGTCCATTCCGACACTATAACTTCATGACTAATAAAAAAACTGAAATAAATGTGGTATCGTTCAGTCGGGTATATAACTTCAGTGCAGGCATCACCTTGAGTGGGCATTATGCATTAATGAGGCGTAATTAGGTGCCCGCTGCGATTAACTGCAATTTTGGGTGTGAGCGAAATTTTCTGGCTAGTATATCTCATGATGCCAATGTGCTAGTCTGCTGATTTTGGTACCAAACAAAATATATTGTCTAGATCGGTCAATTAAAGCCATAAAAACCAAGTATCCAATTTGATACGATCATTTCATTACCATATCCTAAAGAAAATATTACTTCCTAATGCAGATGCATTCACATAAAACACACCGCCATACCCCCGACACAGGTACACCCGGTTTTTGTTTGTCATTTTATGTGTGAATTTTTTCTAAATAGCTGATATACTGAAAAAAAATCTTGACCGATATAAAATTAAAAAAGAAAACTTTACAGTTGACTCTATACATCATTTTTAAAGGGTATTAATGCATTGTTGTCATCAAGGGATTTGAATTCCTCCGAAATTGTACACACCCAGAAAGTTCTGCACAATTGCACGAGATGAAAATGTCTGGGATGTCAGCTAGTCCCCAGATCTAACACAAATGAAAAAATATATCTCAGGGGAGGTTCATTTTGCCTTATTGGCCAGGGCAAGTACCGGCAGCCATGGTCTGACCATATGGTAAATGCTCACATGTCTATGTGCTTGCAAAGCAGTGCTGGTTGGGACATACTGCATACCATTCAGTTCCGTGACATGAAAACTGAGTGAACAGTGTCTCCCGAGCACTGGTTACCGATGGAAGGGGTTTTATTACCTGTAGACATACACTACAGTTCTCACTGGATATTCACAGTAGGACCCTTNACACTACAGTTCTCACTGGATATTCACAGTAGGACCCTTTTTGCACATAGGTATGTACACGAACAAATACAGTTAATACTGTTACTCTGGAAGCGTGCTCTAAATCAATTGTAAGTCCCTTGTTGGCCNATACAGTTAATACTGTTACTCTGGAAGCGTGCTCTAAATCAATTGTAATGATGTTAACTGATATCTAAACTGTTCTGGAACAAATTTAAAGCAGACAGAATTACTGCGAAGTTCAAAATAGTTGAGGGCCCTCATGAGGTGCTCATGCCTGACCTCTATCATGGCTACCAAACGCCCTTCTGTCATTGCAACAACTATAAAATCACATTTTCCTACAAACATCTGTTATACTTCCGTACTACTAATAAAATTGCACAAGGCCATCCCGATTTTCCCTTTCATGCCATGACATTTCCTTTCCTTACTTATTTCGTTATTATATTGCTTTTGAGGGGTTGAAGGGCATGTGCTTGAGAAGTCATGGTCATCAAGCGTCCATATACTCTACATCAGGGATCGGCAACGTGAGGCCCGCCGGCCGGTTTTATGCAGCCCGCGACAAAAAGGTTTGATTTAATTAAAAAATTATTATTACAAATACTAATAAGTTGTAAAAAATTTGAGTTGAGTTGTGAACTATTAATTGATAACACAAAAAGGTTTCTGGTGTATGCGAATACTACGTCAGTGTCTGTCGAGTGCATTCGGACTGTCTCGGTCATTGTCGGAGTGCGTCGCCTCCCCGAGTGATCGAGAGTGAAGGCGTTCGTTCTGACGAAAGTTTGAATTTCCCTCTCAACGGTTCGCGAGGGTAGTTCACATGTTGCCGCGCCGTGGCGTGGCAGGTCAATTTTTTACAACACTGTGGAAGGGTTCGTGTTCGTTGTGTCAGTAGTCACCATTACAAGCTGTTGTTTGTTGCAACTATGGCTAGTTCTAGTAAAAAGCGTAAAGTAGGTGACGAGTGTCGCGTTTTCCAAGAACGTTGGACGGATGCTTATTTGTTCGTTGAAGTTCGGCAGAAACCGGTGTGTTTAGTGTGCGATGAGTCAATCGGTGTAATGAAAGAGTTCAACTTTAAACGACACTATAAAACCAAACATGCTACAAAATTCAACTCTTTTCAAGGACAAGTTCGGAGTGATAAAGTTTCTAATTTAAAGCAAAATCTCAAGAACCAGCAGTTTTCATTCAAAAAGCCTACTGTTGAGACTGAAGCTTGTGTTAAGGTAAGCTTCATAGTAGCTGAAAAGATTGCAAAAAAGTCAAAACCTTTTTCAGACGGAGAATTTGTCAAAGAGTGCCTGGGGTCTGCCGCTGAAATTCTGTGTCCATCACAGAGAAATTTGTTTTCTAAAGTAAGCCTTTCTGCAACAACTATTTTGAGACGTATTGATGATATGGCAGATGATATCAATGATTCTATTAAGGATGAAGCGTCTGCATTTGTATTTTATTCAATTGCTATTGATGAGAGTACTGACATCACCGACACTGCACAACTGGCTGTTTTTGTTCGGGGAATCAATGATAATTTCAATATTACTGAAGAGTTGTTAAGCCTACATCCGATGCAAGGCACCACTAAAGGAACTGATTTGTTTCAAAGTTTAATGAATGTGCTTGATAAGTTTAACCTTAATCTAAAAAATCTGGTAGGAATTGCCACTGATGGTTGTCCATCAATGGTAGGCAAAAACAAAGGAGTAGTTACTTTGGTTCAGGAAAGAAAAGGGGACGATGTTTTGATGAACTATCACTGTATTATACACCAACAAAGCTTGTGTGCCAAGAAGGTAGGCTTCGAAAATGTGATGGACATCGTTGTTAGAACAGTAAATTTCATTAGATCTCACGGGCTCAAACATCGGCAATTTCAATCCTTTCTGGCTGAAATGGATGCAGATTACGGAGACATACCTTACTTTTGTGACGTTCGTTGGCTTTCTCGAGGAGAAATGTTAAAGAGGGTATTTGAACTGAGAGATGCTATAAAGGCCTTTATGCACGACAAAGAAAAGTCAGTCAATGAATTCAACAACCCTTCATGGGTAAGTGATTTGGCATTTTGCGCAGATATCACAATGCATTTGAATATATTAAACAAAAAATTGCAACATCCTGACAACTTCATTCACAACCTCTTTGACTGTATCAAATCATTTGAGTGCAAGCTTGAGAAATTGTCAGAATGTGATGGTTTTGACATGAGCAAGTATGTCACAGCTTTAGTGGAACTAAAAGATGAATTTAACTCCAGGTTCTTGGACTTTAGGAAAAGTGAAAAGTTAATTGACTTGTTTTCCCGGCCTTTTAGTGTAAAGGTCAGTGATGTGCCAGGAAACCTTCAAATGGAACTGACAGACTTACAGTGCAACTCAGACTTAAAGGAAAAGTTCAACTTGGGACTAACTGAATTCTATTCTAAGTATATTGACAAAGACAACTTTCCCAATATCAGGTTAAACGCCCTTAAAATGATGTCTCTCTTTGCCAGCACATATGTTTGCGAACAGTTGTTTTCAAAAATGAATTTTGCCAAGAATAAAACCAGAAGTAGATTGACTAACGTTCATCTGGAAAATTCAATCAAAGTATCAACTTCGAAAATCAGACCAGATATTGACAAGCTTGTGAAGAGGATGCAATACCAAACTTCCCATTAAATTTTCTCGAAAACTATTATTGTATTTTTAATGTAATTTCGAACTTCATTTATACTCAAACTGTATTTCAATTTACAAAAAAACTAAATTTATAATCGTGTACCTTATAAACGAAATGTTTTGTGTGAAATAAACTAATTTAAATTCAATATGTGTTTTTCTGCTTATATCACACCTTGTTCGTATGTTTATGGGTATGATAAACCATGCGGCCCCCAAGACGTAACACAAATCTGATGTGGCCCTTTAAGGTAGAAAGGTTGCTGACCCCTGCCCTACATGAACGCTCATCATCTTGAGTGCTCGCAAAGCTGTACATGGATTCTCAATTTAAAATAAAATAAACAACCCTTATTACTCCTGTGGCCTTTTTTACTGCTGCCCACTCACTACACTAGGAATTACTCTGCTTTGCATACACTCTCGTGACCCCTGTGTCATATGTGGGGTTATTCCAGAGGGTTTCCGTGGCATCCACTAAGACCAGACTTAGGGCTCAGGTGACCAGCATATGATAGCAGTGCCTTTGTTTTGTTGTTAAAGGGGTTTGTGTAGTTGTGTAACAGTTAGAGGGACCTTTGAGAAAATTCTCTCCGCTCACCATTGTCACCAGTCTAGAAGCAGCTGCAGAGGAGGCAGGATGTGCATGTGGGGAGCCATCAACTTTTTGCTTCGTCTTACCATGTCAGTTTTTCTCATTGTAATTATTCCATAACCTTTTCCTATTACTCCTCTCTAGCATCGTGTCACATGTATTCGTTTAGTAGTTTAATTATTTTAACCCCACTCCATACTCACATGGGCAGTAAGTACGTTAGACATACAGCACCGGCTGACTCTGGTTTTCTATCGGCTATCATCCTGGCCAGCAAGGGACTCACATGCGAATCAAAATGNGGCCAGCAAGGGACTCACATGCGAATCAAAATGTTTTGCAGGCTGATTGCACATTTAAATTATCTGTTCTACTTTTTGATGATTCAATTTTTTTGATCCAGTTACATGCTGCAGTTACATGTATGAGGGATTTTGTTCTTGGACAATAAAACCCTACATATGGAATCTCTTCTTGCATGAGTTATTGTATGTGTGTTTCTCCACCAACATTGAATAAACAGCATGCAATGTGGCCAGAATAGTACTGTTAGGTGATAGGCTAGGCATATCATCACCATGAGGTCAGACCACAGTCACCGCACTCATCAACACTACATGGGCGTCTGCACCTCTGAGATACCTCACGCTAACAACTCCCTGTAGTTGACTGACACCCTGGTCTTATTTACGTTTCTAACTTCAAGTATGGCCGTGTAAATGCACATCTGGTGAGTGACAAACTCTCAGATGGTGACAAGATTCCCATTTAATAAAGTTATATAACTAATTAACAACACGGTTAGAATTTCATTTACCATCTGTGGTATTGCATAGGTTAGTTTGAAATAAATGATTTTCTTTTGTGACTCTTGATAACATTTGAACATTTTTTGACAAGCGCAAACAACCTCGCCACAACTTATTAAGGCTAATTGAGGTGGNACTCTTGATAACATTTGAACATTTTTTGACAAGCGCAAACAACCTCGCCACAACTTATTAAGGCTAATTGAGGTGGGAACAATGAACCTGCCTACTTGCCTCCAAGTCTTCATCAGCAGTGCTGTGTAGGTGACGCAGAACCCCAGATGACGTGTCCATTTTGTGGCTATGCATGCGTACATGTCCAGCACTGGAAATATGGCTGCCATCTAGACACATCAAACACCTTCAGTCAGTAATACAAATGGATATCATACAAATAAGATTATGCAGGTAACAATTAATTAAAATTGTGCTACAAAATCTTTGGTACACATTTGTAGCAATGCAGAAAACACACGAGTAAGCTCACCATACTATATTTTAATTTTTTATGCAATGCTCTGCCAGTAGAAAAGTTTGGATGATTCAGGCACAAGGGGACGGGGGACTGGAGCCTAAGTCGACCACCCGCTCTGTCATTCTGGTTGTCTGGTGGCCATATTGGATCTGGATGACTTTGACATTTGAAATTGACCTTTGACCTTGACCTAGGATGACCTTGAACCCCCCAAAAATTTCCAATATATCACAAAAAAATAATTAAAAATATAGAAAACTTTTAAAATCTTCCAAAATTTTATAATAAAAATAAAAAATATAAAAAATTAGAATGTTTGGACTTAAGGGGTCCGGGATCGGAGTTCAGAGCTATTCATTCTCTGTCATTCCGGTCGGCATGCGTGCATCTTGTCCGCCATGTTGGATGTCAGTGACCTTGACTTTTGACCTTAACCTGGTAACCTTGGACCTTAAAAAATAAAAAAAAATNCGCCATGTTGGATGTCAGTGACCTTGACTTTTGACCTTAACCTGGTAACCTTGGACCTTAAAAAATAAAAAAAAATAAAAAAATTATTTTAAAAATTGTTAAAAACTTATTAAATATTATGTAAATTTTACTTTTAAAAATTCATAAAAAATTAATGAAAATCTTATAAAAATTTATAAAAAAGTTTNAAATATTATGTAAATTTTACTTTTAAAAATTCATAAAAAATTAATGAAAATCTTATAAAAATGTATAAAAAAGTTTATTTTGAAACACATTTCCAGACGTCCCCCCAGCACTTTGTCTAGCATATGGCAGATCCTCCTCCAATCAATCACATTTTATTAACATCCCCCCTCCAACCCTTATGAGGTCACTCCCAATCATAAGAAATTGAAATTGAAAAAATCTAAACATCCAAAAATAATTCTAAAAATAAAGGAAAAAATTACATTGATGACTTCGACCATTATGTTTGTTGTTTTCAACCTTGACATTGACCGCAGTGTCATTAAACTCGAAAAATCGAGAAAAAATTACAGCCCATACAATGGGCAATACCGACTAACCCTACTAGAAAACAACTGACTGCACCCAAGGCTGACTCCACTCAAGACTGACTCTACCCAAGACTGACTCCACCCAAGAACGATTCCACCCGTCTAACTCCACCCAAGACTGGTTCCTGACGAGACTGACTGAGCCCAAGACTAGCTTCTGACAAGACCAGTTCCTGCAAAACTGGCTAGACCAACCGACAAGACCAACTGGCCATACCACCCACCTATACAAACAAATAATGATGGACAATCTTGAAAAAAAGTCTCGTAGCTAACATCTTCGCACAAAATCTTACCAAATTTTCGCAAAACATTTCTACCAGAGCTACTATACCAAAGGGTCATACTAACTTACCAAGCCACCTTAACAGGCCAACTGATCAGGCCAACCAACTATTTGCGAAACATTCCTCAAAAATATTTCCCTTATTTCATTTGTTCACCATATAGAACTCATCTATTTTAAACGACCCAAGTAAGGCATAATACTTAAGATAGAACCACAGCCCTCCTCCTGCACATGTTCACATAAATTTGATATAAAACAGACTCACAATCAATTGTTTACACCACTGAATTAATAAGTCTTTCAGAGAAGCAGAAGGGACAGTATAAGTAATTAAACACACATTACTGTGTATACATTAATTTAATTTATTTTCTTATTATATAAATTCTATCTTTCTAATTATTTTGTACATTCAATCTTTACATTTCTCAGATGTTTGCAGATCATGGATAGTAGCCAACAGCCTCATCTGATNATTATTTTGTACATTCAATCTTTACATTTCTCAGATGTTTGCAGATCATGGATAGTAGCCAACAGCCTCATCTGATATAACCCAGATCCTTCAATTCATCGATGATTGAAAATATCTCAACAATGCGTGAGAGATCCCCACATTTTTGCATATCAATAAAATATCTTAGTCTATCAGTAAGTTCGTTCTGGTTTTCGGTAAATATGTAATACGCGTTCTTGACGCGTTCTGCCTTCTTCACACCACTAGTCGAAGGAACCTCGTTGGTGAAATGTGTGGGGAACATCNATTATTTTGTACATTCAATCTTTACATTTCTCAGATGTTTGCAGATCATGGATAGTAGCCAACAGCCTCATCTGATGTAACCCAGATCCTTCAATTCATCGATGATTGAAAATATCTCAACAATGCGTGAGAGATCCCCACATTTTTGCATATCAATAAAATATCTTAGTCTATCAGTAAGTTCGTTCTGGTTTTCGGTAAATATGTAATAAGCGTTCTTGACGCGTTCTGCCTTCTTCACACCACTAGTCGAAGGAACCTCGTTGGTGAAATGTGTGGGGAACATCANGCGTTCTTGACGCGTTCTGCCTTCTTCACACCACTAGTCGAAGGAACCTCGTTGGTGAAATGTGTGGGGAACATCAAGAGAATAATCATCCTTCTCATCAGATATTCCATAATCACTGTCATCATAGTAATTTTCATCAATGCTGTCTTCATGATCGTCTTCACCTCCTGTTTCATCCTCATTATCAAGTTTCCTTTTCCTTGTAGAAGTCGCATGGTTATCATCAGTAATTAGAGCAGACGAGTTTATTTAGAAGCCCATTGATTTCACATTAAAGTCTTGCATGTGTAAATTTTGCGCGAACTGACTCTACTGCACTCATATAGGTATTTGGAAGCCTGCTAAAGTGTTACATATACGTGATGCACCAAGGTGTAATGAAGAGGGTAGAATAAATCAGAGAAATACATTTCACCTAAGGAATTTTAGAATTCAAAGGAAAAACAAACAAATGCGAGTGTTAAACAAACACATAATGTGCAGTTACTGGACAGGTGAATGAGTTGTAACGCTGGAATCAAGTATATTAGGGAAAGAGAATGAGGGAGTTCGTAATAGAGGCTTAGCATCAGAACCAATGATCCCGGTGGGAGAGGAAAGGAAACAACATATAAGCAGATATAATTGTGTGAAGTAACTGTTTAATATCAATTTTGACTTCTTGAACAATTTGTAGCAAAATGATAAATAAAAACATTTGAACTTTCTAAAATAAAATAATGTGTGAAAGGGACAACATTGATAGTGAGAAATGTACTTACCTCGAGGTACATGACTGCACAGCCAAGAAGCGTGATGCAGAGGAAGATGGGGCTGGCAACCTTGAACACTTTGATCCTCCTGTGCTGGAACACGTAACCGACCAGGACCAGGGTGAAGAGGGCGCAGCAACAAGAGGCTGTCAGCAGTGTGATCCTGCATCAACACAGCACTTCTCAACACAACTGCACTTTGTGCACACATGCCATTCCTGATGCAACACTTTCAATAATATTCAGGCTTGTCACAGGACCAAAAATTGTGGAATAATGTGAGCATTAAAGATTTTTATCTCAGGTACTTCTGAAATTACATTATGCATTTGGAGCATATCTACATAAACGCATGCTAGAACACATTTATTGCATTATTAGAAAACCAATGTGCAAAATCAAGAAAATCCAATCATTTAAACCTCTTCTTACTTTATCTATAAGCATTAATATAAAATAAAGTGTTTCACTAAACAAAAGCGTGTCTGAGCAAAGTATCATTTCAACGGAAATGTATTATGTAGGCCGTAGTGTGTTTTATGTGAGTGTGTTGCAAGAATTTCCGACGTGTTCAAATGCGGCTGCGCTCAAATGCTACGTTTTCCAAGCCAAGGCGAAGGGAAAGGAAAGACAAAGTATATTAGAATATGTATGCTGGGTACTAGATATCTGCAATATTCAGCAAAGTCACATGGAAAGGGGACAATACAGATGATTCCNGAATATGTATGCTGGGTACTAGATATCTGCAATATTCAGCAAAGTCACATGGAAAGGGGACAATACAGATGATTCCCGGAATCCATTCAGGGCAATGTGTGAGGGATGGGGGGTTAACCAAGCAGATTAGAGTCTACCTCATTACTTAAAGTATAACAGAAAACATTGACAGTAATGAACACTTTCTGCTCGTACCCCATGAAATTTTCAAAGCATCCACTTCACTGATAAGAACACACCACTATTGTCTGTACATTCACAGTCCACACTACAAAAATTTACACTGATTTAATTTATATTGAAGTAAAAAATATGAATACACAGTATAATAATATTTGTCTAGTTTCTTCATGTTTAGACAATAATTTGTTAGTGGAATACTAGATTTTCGGAGGTTTGTGTTGCATTTAGAGTTAGAATCATTTTAGTTTCAAGATGTCAGTTGCGATGCCAATATTCTCCTTCTGTAGCTTTTGTTCAATTACCATATTTGTTACATTGGATGCGAAAAGATTCAGTTTAATTTCATGATATGTGTTGTTATCCATTTCACCACATTTACTAAAGTAACATTTTGGAACAAGCTTCTAGGTAACTCATTTTTCGTTTTGTCATGATAATCTCTCGTTGGCCTCTGGATTTCCATTTTACTATAGCATTATAGATGAAGCCATAATCAAGCATAGTCCTTTCAACGTTGGTGTAAATCAACAACTTAAAGAAATATGTTTAAAAAAATTTATTTTGTATGCAAGAGGATACAATTTTTTCATGTTACGCGACTTATTTTGTAGGGTTTTTTATTTCTGTATCACCCAGAACTTGAAGGTATTAAGTGAGTTTCTGGCAAATATGTGAATTATAATTTAAAGCAGATGCTGTTAATTAGTTTTCTGCCATTCGAGACTAAGGTTTCTCAAAATTATTTTTAAGGTGATATTTCTTAAGAGAAACGGTCGGTTCCTTATGTTCAAACTCTGTTTAAATTAACGTCACCATCTATCAAATTATTTTCGATATTTGGCAATATAGTTTTTTCTTCCTTGTTCTTCTAGTTGAAAACATATTTTCCCTCTTATTTTTATAAAATTAGAACATCTTTGAACACTAAGCTAGTGTTACAGTTGTAACCGTAATGTGCATACACTTAGATAAATACTCTACATTGAAAATTATTTAGCGTTTGTAGTCCCAAACTTTTTGAAGGAGTCAGAATTTTCTGATTTCTTAGTAAGAAGAATTCTGTGGTCGTGTTCTCAGTATTTCTCCTCCTCCATATACAAATACCCACCTTCCAGAGAATAGTGACCGATAATATGGCATTCAGTAACCATTGTTTAGGCTCACATAGATGCCAGACAAAATAAAAACACTAAACAACAAGAAATGAGTCACAACAAATAGGTGACATTTATAAACAGTATCATACATACTTAGCGAACACAATTTCATGGAGATACGTGAAATGCAACAAGTCTAAGTGTAAAGGATGTGTATCTAGTAAGAAAAACACTGTATAAAGTACAGTATACCTGTTCACCAGCTATTGCTATGAACGAACTAAGGAATGAGAGGAAAAGAAGAAATTACAGTGTAACCACAATTTACACAGAATAAGTATGGCGATTATTCAACTATGACTACAAACTTGTAACATAAATGTCTTCTCATTCTGTTGCTAAACCACTTTACAGTGATTCGAAGGAACCAGCAAGACCTGACAACACACATTTGTCAGATACCAGATTCATTAAAAATGAATGACGGAAGTGAATTTGTGAGGGCTGACGAGTTTTCAGATCCACAGGAAAGTATTTAAATATGTTTGAGCAGCAAAGGAAAAGCTGCACTCAATAAGAATTTTTTAAAAACTAATGGAACATTTAAAGCTGCAGCAAACAGTCCAGCCAAGTGTGTACCATCCACATCAATCTAGGAACCTCGAGTGAAGAAATTTTGTTAATTATAACATCATACCGTTTGTGTGTGCTCTTCTTTTGAATAAATAAAATGGGACTGACAGCAGTGTTTTTAGAATGATTAGGGATAAGATCCTTGACTGGAACTTTGGTATTACAATATCACATTTTGAGGTTGCAACTATTAAAGTCTTGAAGTCTTTGTTCCTTCTGTTTCAGATTTTCATTGCATTTATAATTTTAATCAGTACTTGTACAGAAAGGTACAAACATTTGGGAGGGCAAATGGCTACACTAACAATTAGGAAGTTGGACTTCATGTATGCATGTGTTCTGCCTTGTCTTACTTGTCACTCAACCAAGTTGACAAATGCTAGTTGAATATTTAAGAAAGCTCTCCAAACAACCAAAATATTTTGAGAGTTTTTTGATCACTTTGTAGAGCAGTGGCATGGTATGTGGAATTATCGTGGTAAATGCCCCAGAACCAACGATGCTTTTGAGGGTTGGAATAGTTACCTCAACAACAACCCCAACAACCACGTCCCTGTTTTAACCCTAAAGGAAGATGCAGAGCACCAGGGGTTCATTTTCAACAGAATGTAGCCCAACTTAGAGGAAAAGAAAGTGAAGGAAAGCAACAGCTAAGAATCAACAAGAGGATTGTGAACAGCCTGAAAAAATGCAATTGAACTAGTGATATAAGAAAGTACCTTAAGTGTAGGATATGAAGGGAATAATTGATTAGGAGTTGGCAGCAATGCGCGGGAATATAATGTAATGAATTACACCGTAGACGTGGGCATAGCAGAATGTATACTTATAGGTGAAATAAAGATACTACAATTAGCGACGAGGATGGCAAAAATCACGTTAGAAAAATTTGAAGCTGGCGAAGAGGACTGGAACTCGTACGGTGAACACTTGGAACAATATTTTATCACCAATGACATCGGCGATGTGACGACGGACTCATGAAGAGGAAAGCCATTTCGATCTCGTCTACAGGGAAAGTGACGTACGAGCTGTTATGTGATTTTTAAGAGCCTGTTAAACCGGCTGACAAATCATATTCCGAACTAATTTCCATCCTGCAGACATATTTTTCTCCTGCGTCGTCAGTAATTGCAGTTCGGCATAAATTTCACCAATGTTTATAATTAAGCACAGAGTTCATTCCACAGTTCGTTGCAGGCCTGCAGAAATGTACGCGTCACTGCAATTTTGGAACATTTCTTGGTCAAGCATTACATGATCAANGTTCGTTGCAGGCCTGCAGAAATGTACGCGTCACTGCAATTTTGGAACATTTCTTGGTCAAGCATTACATGATCAATTTGTGGCGTGGGGCTCCGCAACAAGTACATTACGCAGGTTTTATATCTGGAAAGTGAAACGTTGTCGTTTGACAAAGCTCTGAAAATCGCTTTGTCCAATGAAAAGGCAGCAGAAAATATAACGTACGTGTCAAGAGATTGTGAGCACAATATCCCAGATCCTAATGCAGATGCACACAAAATGCTTTCCTCGCGTGTTCGGGACTCTCAAAACCACTATAGTGAAAAANCCCAGATCCTAATGCAGATGCACACAAAATGCTTTCCTCGCGTGTTCGGGACTCTCAAAACCACTATAGTGAAAAACACATCCCAGGTCTTTTGAAAGTGCTGTTGCAAGCAACCAGACAGCCACGAATAGTGCCCCTTACAACACTAACAAAAGAGGAAAAGACAAGGGTGCAGTATGTTTTTGTTGTGGTAAACCTAACCACTTTGCTTCCAAGTGCAGCCTGAAGAGCCCACTGCCACCGCTTCATCAGAGAGGTCTAACGAGTCAGACAGTGACTCTGAATGGCGAGGATGGGACAATGAAGGGAAGCCTGAGAGCCCACTCCTTCGTAAGTCGGGTAGGAAAAGGGACCCACCAGAGTGGATGCCAGAGTATTGTCAGTAAGNAGTGCCCCTTACAACACTAACAAAAGAGGGAAAGACAAGGGTGCAGTATGTTTTTGTTGTGGTAAACCTAACCACTTTGCTTCCAAGTGCAGCCTGAAGAGCCCACTGCCACCGCTTCATCAGAGAGGTCTAACGAGTCAGACAGTGACTCTGAATGGCGAGGATGGGACAATGAAGGGAAGCCTGAGAGCCCACTCCTTCGTAAGTCGGGTAGGAAAAGGGACCCACCGGGGTGGATGCCAGAGTATTGTCAGTAAGAATTGTCCTGTGTAGTAACCTTGATTGTATTAAAATTTTGTATTGCAAGTAAGAATTGTAACTTGCACTTTCCATGTAACCGTGTGCTACTAACTTGTGTCCTTGTTTGTATTTGAAGGTTGTGAATAAAAATGGGGAGATCTTGTATCCTTGACTAGGGCAGTTGTTGGGGAGATGGCCGCGAGGTTAGGTAACAAGGAGCCACGTTTGCTTCAGCTTAGAGTAGTGTGTTATTAATTTATTTTATGCCCTGCCTGAGAAACATAGTAACGATGGAACAATTGAAAATTTAACAACGGGATATTTTAATCACCTGCAATGAGTTCAGCATAACAGTTTAGTATTCAGTAACAGAAATAAATAAAATGCTTGGGACTTTGTGAGAAATGAAACACCCACTGATGTGATATGTGGATAGGAAAATTTTTATATAAAATAGTAATAAAAATAGGTACTAGTAGCTTAGTTATTGCTAAGACACTGATAAGAGTGTGGCAGAGATTTCTCTGCATGTATGAAGTTGAATTGTGCACACAAAGGCTTGCCACTGATCATTTATCTTGGGTCGAGACCAACACCATCATTGACAGGACAGATGGTGGGATAAATTCATCATCTTTGACTACAATGCTTGGCGACATGAGAATAGTGAAGGTATGATAAAGCTTTATTGAGCTACATTTATTATTGAACAGTGTGTAGTATGCCTAAACATTACGACACCTGTATTATTCGAAGATACTCATGACGAAATAATACTTTACCAGCAGCCTCCATAAGGTTCTTTGCAGCATTATATTACGTCAGCAACATTAAAAGTGTATATTACTCAAACGAGCAGGATGGATTACATATTATTCTACGCAGGAAAGAACATTTGCTTGGGCCTTTTTCAACTCGCGTTATATTGGCAGAGAGCCGGCCAGTACTGAACGGTGTACAATTTAGTAGGCATGTTCAGTGTTTTGTCAACCAATAGGACAGTTGTAAATTGCAATATGGAGACCAACAGATCTGATGGTCACGATGCCGTGAATATAGGTGACTCACTTCTACCCTGCCTTAATTTTAGTCAGTATGTCCTGCACTCAAAGTTTTAAGTTATGTAAGGAGAGTCATGTTTCGCCTACTGAGAAACATCAATTGAAACCACCAATACCTCAATATATGACTGTATATCACCTCATCACCTACCTGGTACCCCTTCATAAATACTTCATCCAACTCAACAGTCTATGGAATCATGTGATCTGGATCTCGACTACATAATAAATGAGAATATAAGGAAATCACATAATATTGCATCACCAGTAGCTGTGCAGACTGATGTCAAGAGTAAGGCTCCTAAAAGAATAGGAAACTTGATGATGTATGACACATGCTGAAGGAAAAGTGATAAAGACAGTAAAGAAGACAGCATTGATGAAGATAACAGTTTTCTCCGACACACTCAAGAATCCCTCCCATGGAAATAAAGTGACCAGTAATATGAAGAAGATTTGAGATTAGTACCTTGGCTTTGTATTCTCCAGAAACCCTAAATAACTTGTTGATAAATTCAGACATTTCTTCACTATACAACGATTTTGATATTACTTGCACCTGAAAGAGATTTCTTCAGTCATAGAAAAACTTAAGAGAAGGGGTTAAAATGATTGCTCACAAATTCCATGCAGTTGAGACCCTAAAAAGTTTCAACGTATAAAATAAATATAAAATAATTTTATTTCAGTGTCTTATTTTTATGCCATGCCCTACTGGTTTGAAATTTTGTGAAAAATTGCACAAGGAGTGCTATAATCCATTTATTTCTCAGGTGGTTTTAACGAGTTTATTGTCATGTGTATTTTTTGAGATTCGTATTTTTCTTTGTTATCTGAAAACAGTTGGATCACGACCCATTAGTTGGGAACCTCAGAGGAGTCATGAAACTGGGACACGGAGGGCATTGGCCATGTTTTGGGTCATGGGCTGCAGAGTGCTGGCAAATGCATCTGCTGACAGTTGGCGTTTTCCTCTCAAAATGTTTCTTTCGGATAGGCGGGGCCTGTAGTGTTCTGGATTGTTCAAGAACCTCTGTAGGACTCTTTCAGGAACTGGCAAGGTCAGCAGCGTTTCCGATTACGGCAGTTTTTAATAGAGGGGGCATGCGGCTCCAGTGGAGCAGAAAATAAGTGCACAGAGGTAGAGAAAGAAATAAGTCAGGAGTCAAGGGATGACCATAGTTCTTGGGTGTAGAGCACAATATAGCTGCTTGGGTTCAGTGAACTTCCATACGGAGTTTTGGTCCTGTTGTGAAAGGGTGGCACAGAAGCTTCCGAATTAGACAAATAATTACCTAATTGTGATATTTTATAATTATGTAAGTTAGTCATAGATTGACTTTCCTGCAGTTCACAATGTAATATTATTTTCTTTTCATGTGGCTATTAACGACATGCCTCTTGGTTGTTCACATCCCGAGAAAACTTAAGTTGTAAAATGTTTATGAACCAAATAAATGTAGAAACATTATTGTGAAAACACTTTGTCTTGTGACTCATAATTGATTATACTATGTTATATCTCATTTAATTTAATTGGTTGCAAATTAATAACATAAGTATTTTAATAAAATGTTTTTCTAATTCCAGTTTTTATTTAGTTAGTTTACATTTTTAATAAAATAATTTAAGTGTTTTTTTTGACTTAATATAATGTAGGCCCTAATCTTTTTGGGGTTATTACCCATGAAAAAGTCCTGTAAAGGACTTAGGGCCGCAGAGGATAGGTCTTAGTGTAGACAAGATAGCGAGTGCGGTGCTTTACATGTAAAGGGCTGTTTGAGGAATGCCTGAAGTCTTAAGTGATATATTTACGGAGTTGTACCTGGAGGCCTACCTCAGATTTATGTGAAGGTTTGTCAAGGNTCTGAAGTCTTAAGTGATATATTTACGGAGTTGTACCTGGAGGCCTACCTCAGATTTATGTGAAGGTTTGTCAAGGTTTGTGTGAGATAAATATGTTCTGAAGTATGTTTCAGGATTGAGGCTTGATTGTCCTGTGCTGTTGATTCACGAGTGTGGAATGCTTAGTTAATATAGTATGCATTAGGAACACAGTTTTTTATAATGAAACGTGATTCAAAAGCTGCAAGATAAATGGTTAATGGTAAAATTTGGGGAGTCGAGTCTGACCATAGTCAATGATTAATAATATAAAAAATAGTAGTTTAATTATAAAAGCAATTAAAATGAAGACGATAATTTCATTTTACGGAGACCTTCAAATAATGGACTCAAACATACACAGGAAAACTTTACATCTACTTAAAAAAAATCGAAACTTACTAACACATGGATGAAGGAAACTGAAAAGGACACGGAGGAAATCCAAATTACCCAATAAGACATTAAAAGATGCTTACTACCTAGGGATAAGTTGCACAAATGTACACAGGTTTCCAGGAAAAAACCGAAGAAAAAGAGAAAGTAGTTTGTACTGAGGAGGGAAAAGAGAAATATTGAGCAAGGATGAAAGAAATGTGGGAGAAAAAGAAGAAATAATGCAAGTTACAGTTGAAATAAATGTAGTCTACAGTTGCTAATAAAAATAGGGGAAAAAAATTACGATTTTATTATATTCTTCACATAATTTCCCCAACATTAAAAATATAAAATTTGAATGACTTCAAAACGAAAATATTTATTAATTTTTACAGATCTAGTAATAAAAGACTACAGGGTCTTATCACTCTGGTAAAAAAACCTTTGCTCTAAATATTTATAAAAAAAAAANATCTAGTAATAAAAGACTACAGGGTCTTATCACTCTGGTAAAAAAACCTTTGCTCTAAATATTTATAAAAAAAAAAATCTTATCTGGCTCTTACATTTCTTTGATATCATTTTTGTGTTGGCTTCCCAAAACTTGTACATGTCAATATGTTTAAGCAATATCATGTTGCTAACACTTTTCTGAGGCCACGTTAAGTATGGTTCTGTCATTTAATTATGCATATATGTATATATAATACATCTTTTATGTAACATTTTGTATAGTCTTTATTACGAATTTATATTTAAAGTAAAATATTTTAACTTTATTTCTATGCAAAATATTTATTTCTTGAATTGCATTCACACAGACTCCAGAATGAAAAATAATAGATCACAAAGGCGCGTGGCAAGGGCTGACAAGATGCATGGTTCCTGCGTTACCTGAAGGCCCAGTTGTAGGGTGCGAGGCAGAGCGAGGCATCCGTGCAGTTGCCGCAGCCAGGAGCACACGCTTTGCATCGGAAGACCTCCTCGTACAGCGAGCTGATGTTAGCCTGCTGCTCCGACCACGCCGCTGCAACAACACAAATGCTATGCCAACACTTATTGCACATACATCGAATATATAGCTGCTGTGTTTCCTAGGGCCGCCGAGGAAATTTTGCTGGCCTGGGGTAAATCTGTTTTTGAGATCGTCCATTTTGATGCATAAAACTATGCATTTTGAATATTCCTTACATTTTTTATTATACGTTACCGGTAGGCAATAATAATTTAAATATAACTGACATGATAACTTACTGCATNATCTGTTTTTGAGATCGTCCATTTTGATGCATAAAACTATGCATTTTGAATATTCCTTACATTTTTTATTATACGTTACCGGTAGGCAATAATAATTTAAATATAACTGACATGATAACTTACTGCATAANTTATTGCACATACATCGAATATATAGCTGCTGTGTTTCCTAGGGCCGCCGAGGAAATTTTGCTGGCCTGGGGTAAAGCTGTTTTTGAGATCGTCCATTTTGATGCATAACACTATGCATTTTGAATATTTCTTACATTTTTTATTATACGTTACCGGTAGGCAATAATAATTTAAATATAACTGACATGATAACTTACTGCATAANCCTTACATTTTTTATTATACGTTACCGGTAGGCAATAATAATTTAAATATAACTGACATGATAACTTACTGCATAACGACTGTTGGAAAGATTTTTAATTAAGGGAAACGAAAATAACACAATTGGTGAGATTGAAGGAAAGACATCCCTACATGTTTTCAAATCGTTCATACTTCAGTAGCTAGCCCATAAAATTCATACCACCCTTATCGAGTTTCTTTGCACGTGGTAATCGTGCCGGACGATGCCGCTGGTTGGCGGGGTTTTCTCGGGGATCTCCTGTATCCCCCGCCCCTTTATTCCGGCACTACTTCATGCCCACCTCAATCACCCTCATCGACTCTCAAGACCTCGCTATTAAGAGCCGCCCAAATCTCTTTACTCACTCGTCCTGTGTCTTTTTTACTATTGTGATGGCACTCGGATATCCTGCGTGCTGTTTACTTTATGCAGTCGGACCAGCCGGAAACGTGCTAATAAATTGATTTCAAGAGGACTGACCAGTGCTGACTGCGTAGTACGGGACCACCAAGCCACACACTCTCAGCACTATACTTACAGTGTCTGTAAGTATGTACACTAGAGAGCCAAAAATATTGGTATAGGCATACGTATGCAAATAACAGAGGTATGGAACCAATCAGAGTAACGCGATTCGGTCGACAGCGCCTATATATGACAACAGGCGTCTGGAAAAGCTGCTAGATCNGGAACCAATCAGAGTAACGCGATTCGGTCGACAGCGCCTATATATGACAACAGGCGTCTGGAAAAGCTGCTAGATCAGTTACTGCTGCTACAATTGCAGGTTATCAAGGTTTCAGTGAGTTTGAGCGTGGTGTTATAGTTGGCGCACGAGAGATGGGACATAGCATCTCCGAGGTAGCGATACAATTGGGATGTCCGCGTACGACCATGTTACGAGTGTACCGTGAATATCAGGAATCCGGTAAAACATCAAATCTTCGACATCGCTGCGGCTGGAAAAAGATAGTGAAAGAACGGGACAAACGACGACTGACGAGAATCATTGAACGTGACAGACGTGCAACCCTTTGCCGACACAAAATTTATTCAAATTAGTTTCTGTTCGTTTTATGCAAGCAAGAGTAAGAATCAACCTGTTAAAAGGAAACTTAAGTTGGTAACAATTCCAGTTATTCTTAATCGCTACATGAATAAAGTGATTAGGCCATAGCAACCCCATGTTGTCGGAAATTCACAAACATGTACACCAGAAGTGGTTGTTCCGGTGTGCACTGGGTTACACCGATTGAAATAATTTCCAAATATCAGGTTGTTTATATTATTACGCGTGGATTCTCGTACTGGACGCGGGCTTGATGATATAGGACATTCACGGCTACTTGACACTTTTCTGAAGCCCTGCTAAAGTTTTACTTCCCGGATCTTCCTCCGCCTAATGTAAACAAAGCTTAACCAAGTCTACAAAATTACACCAAAGGGACAGTGCACCGTATTCGTGCGCGCTCAGTGTAATAATATTTTTTACAATAACTATTTCTTACTAGGCATTACCAACAAACCTTTTTTCTTACTGTTTTTTATTCATTGTAGTTATAAATTATATATTTTAATTTATAGATTAAATATAAGTAAAATTAAAATGTAACCAAAACTAATGTAATTTTATGTAAACACAAGTACAAAACGCTTGTGATACACGACATAAATAGGGAACAACCAAACCTTTCAGCTTGGGGTGATTTTTCAAAGGTTTGATTAAAAAATTATGACGTGACCCCGAATATATAATACCTGGTTATGTGCGATATGGCTCTGTGTGTGTGGGCGGTAATACCCACCTTGACTCTCCCCTCCCACCAAGCAGACCCGCTCAACGCTACATCAACCCGTTATTCGGCAGCTAAGGGAATGATTGAGAGCCGACGTGGCTGGCGTAACAGCCTCTCAAACCCCCTGCCAGAGGAGTCAACGATTTGGGAGGATAAGCAAACATTTTCTGGTAATTATTTTGCTCAACACAACGCGGCATTTGTAGAAGATTATGGATCAGAGCCGACGACATTATAAATACCCCCCACAGCCAGAGAGGAGTCACTCTTTGTGGTAGCCATCTGGCTGAAGTGCGGTAATTGGGAAAATCTGATGCAGTGTGACACATCAGCGAAAATGACGGACGACGGCGCACGGCGCGAGACGACGGTAGACGAGTATTTTTGCGTTGTGGATGGAAGAGAGGGCGTGGTACCTGACAAGTGGAGGACTAATCTACATGGGGGCGCTCGGATCACTCTAGAACATACCGAACTACTGGAGTGTGGACTGAACTAACGTGGGACTGTATGTATGTGTGATACGGACTTTATTGTAAATATTGGAACTGTCAAACACGGATATGTGACGTGTAACATAATTCATAAGGTGTTTGTTTACTGGGACTGATTCCAGTTTTTTGATTGCTTTAATTTCTTTGAGGTGATTTTAAATTGTATTGATTCATTTTAATAATATTAAATAACAAGTGATAGCAATTTTTTGTGAAATATTAAGTTGAGAGTATTTACTTTGTAGTCTTTGTGAAGAAATTAGTAAATTATTAACGCTTTTATATTATTAAGACCCCCAGCCTTTAAAGAACCTGGCAAAACCCACTAATTTTGAGAAATTGTAACTATATATATTCACATATATATTACAAAGGCAACTGAATAAATACACAAATGAAAAAATTCATTATAACATAGGAAACGCAAATTAAACACCACACGGACGTATTTATTATTAACATGATCTTTCCTTAAAAATAAAAATTAAGTCTCACATTTATCTGATTATTCTGTGATGTTTGTGCACAGTTCATAGGCACACAATTTCTCAGTTGCAATTAAACGTTGCCATTTTCCTTTATTTAATTTTACCGTTCACGAAATCTCGCTCTCTCTCTCTCTCTCTCTCTCTCTCTCTCTCTCTCTCTATATATATATATATATATATATATATATATATATATGATTCACAGCACCCGTATCGCCCCTTTTTCTCGGAAACAACACGTCACCAGGGGTTGGCGAAAAATTGTAATAACTATACCCTATATGAATCTTCGATTGGTGGTGATTCCATTCCCCGAACATTCCGTGGTAGGGATACGTGAAGTGAGCTTTGAAGTTTCAAATGAGAACAGGGGTATTATATTGTATCGTTGGATAGATCGTCAAAAAGGAAACAATATTTACTAAGGCAGTTGTTTTCTGACGTTCATAGTTTATACACAATAAAATAAATCATGTAAGCACATGGTTTGTGACGTGCGTGGTTTACGACCAATGAAACGGAACGAAAACTATTTATATACTAACAACAATCAAATTGAAATCAACGAAACATGTTGTTTTTCTGGCGTGCATACCTTGTTTACGTACAATCAAAAGGACGTTGGGTGTACTGTAAAATACCAGTATGGCGTGAGAGAACTACTGTGAAATGGNTGAGAGAAGTGGGAACACTCATCCGCACAAATCACTCTTCATTGTGTTCGAAATGTCAACCACCTTAGACACAACTCTGATCTTCTTACGTTCGCAGTTGCTCGGCGGACCTCAGCACATTGGAGAGATGATGCTCTGATTCTGTCTTCCATGTCTTCCCTCGTTGTTGGACGCACGCTTTAGACGATTTCTTTAATTCTCCCCCACAAAAATAAGTCATTTGGAGACAAGTCTGGAGAACGTGATGGCCAAGTTATAGGACCCATTCGTACAATCCACCGTCTGGGGAATAACATGTCAGCAACTAGCCGGGCTCTGCGTGAAAAATGAGCAGGACAGCCATCCTGTTGAAGCCAGTGTTAATCTCAGAGCGAGAGGGACATATTCGATCAGCTGATACAAAATATTTTCTAGGAAGTCTGCATAAGCTGCACCATTCAATTGCCCTTAAAAAAAAATGGTCCTATGACACGACATCCGAGAAGGCATCACCAAATATTAAGGCTCCAAACATGCTGGTTATCCACTTGATTGAGTCATTGTGGGTTGACTGCAGACCAGTAATGGGCATTATGCATGTTAACGTCACCATTACTATTGAATGTGGCCCCATCAGTCCACAAAATGCTGCGATGGAAAGCACGGTCCTCGCTCAGGTACCGGTTGAAGAAATCAATGTGCTTAGGAAAGTCATTATTCCCAAGTACTTGGCGCAGTTGTACATGGTACGGATGTAAACGATTATCAGCGAGGATTCTCCACACTTTACTTTGAGACAATCCTGAGTCGCGGGCAATCCTCCGTGTAGAATCATGATGATTAACTACCATGGCAGCAAGTACATCAAAAGCCCTCTCGTCTCTCACATGTCGTCTGATGCGACGACGTTTGTTGCGTGTCGGTTGTAGTAGTCCGGTTGTGTGCACGCGACATGCAAGACGCTGGAAGACATTGCACGAGTGATGGACGCGCTGTGGGTATCTCTCTGCGTACAAACGGGCAGCAGCTCTGCAGTTCCGATGGCATTCCCTTAGTATCATCAACATGTCAAATGCTTGTTCGTTTGTAAACTGCATTCCATTCAGAAGGTAACACCACAGACAATGTATGACACTGAAACAACACACACGATTAATGGTTGCAATGTAACACAAATAAATGACTGTCGGAACGAACGATCTCTTGATTATCATTTAACTTGCATGCAAAGCCTGCAGTTCCTGTAAGTGGTAGATGGATTATCTGTTTGTTGCGTAGTGCTGCATTATTCTCCAGTTTTGCTTGGAAACAGTCTAATACCTACTGCACGAGTCCATGCAGTAAGGCACACAGGTCACTGCTAGCATAAAAGCGAGTCTCACACTCCAACCGGCAATACCGTAATGGCGTACATTGTGTATCTGACGGGCATAGTTAACGCACAACCAATGATAATTGGATACACTTAACTGTTATTATTATACTGTTTCCGAACAAACGCGGAGAATAAGTCAGCACTAAGCAGCAAGCAGATAAGTCCTCTACCAATTACAGGAACTGCAGGTTTTGCACGCAAGTTAACTCATTAACTCACAATCGAACGTTCGTTCATTCAGACAGTCAATCNACAGGAACTGCAGGTTTTGCACGCAAGTTAACTCATTAACTCACAATCGAACGTTCGTTCATTCAGACAGTCAATCCTTTACATTGCATGAATGACAGAATCAGAGTAGAATGTGGATCTATCATCAGTGCTGAGGTCCTCCGAGCATCCGCGAATGTAAGACTGAGAGCAGAGTTGTGTCTGACACAGGATGGTCGACATTTAAAACACTTATGACCAGTGATATGTGCGAGTGAATGTTCCCAGTTCCCAGTTTAAGGTAGTTCTCTCACACCATACCGGTAATTACAGTACACCTGACGTCCTTTTGATTGTACGTATACTAGGTATGCACGCCAGAAAAACAACATGTTTAATTGATTTCCTTTTGATTGTAGTAAGTAAACCACGTTTGCGATCAATTTTCATTGTGCGTAAACTACGCACGTCACAAACCATATGCTTAGATGATTTATTTCATTGTGCGTAAACTATAGACGTCAGAAACAGAATGCCTTAGTAAATGTTGTTTACTTTTAGACGATCTATCCAACGATAACTTTTATGACCCACATTCCCATTTGCAATTTCAAAGCTCACCCTCAATACCTCTACCTCCGGTATGTTCTGGGAAATGGAGTTACTACTAATCGATGCTTCATATATGGTATAGTTATCACTTTTATTTTTCACAAACCCCCGGTGTCGTGTTGTTTCAGAGAAAAAGGCGTGATACGGTTGCTGTGAATCAGCCTGTATATATATCGGATGTTCACGAACAAATTATAATAAACACCAGAGTGGGGTAGATAAGTACAAATGAAACATATTTAATCAAGGAACCAATGGTCTAACGCCCATAATTAACCCGCTAATGGCAATGACAATGTGCACGGGCGGGTAGGCAATCACAATAACTAGACTACAGACAGAGCAATGAAATGACACTTTATTTACACATTTGGGCTAAAGGTACGGGGACAGAGTGTCTGTTCGATGTTTCTGTTCAAACTGTCCGCCACCGCTGACCACACAGGCGGTGCAGCGCTGAAGCATGTTGCGACGCACACGTGTAAAGGTTTCCGGCGTAATGAGCTCATCCCTCGTGTCAAGTGGTGTCGCATACACAATCGAATTGATGTGGCCCTACAGCCTGATGCCAGGTGGTGTGATGTCAGGTGAGAGTGGTGGCCATGCTATGGGGCCTCCTCTACCTATTCACCGGTTAGGGAAGTGCGTGTCTAGGTACCAACGAACCGCAATGGCGAAATGAGGCAGGGCCCCGTCCNTGGCCATGCTATGGGGCCTCCTCTACCTATTCACCGGTTAGGGAAGTGCGTGTCTAGGTACCAACGAACCGCAATGGCGAAATGAGGCAGGGCCCCGTCCTGCTGAAACCACATCACCTCAGAGCATCTAAGAAAACTTCCTCCAATTATTCTGGTAACACATCCTGCAGAAACTATAGATACGTAGCACCTCTGAGAATGTGACCATGTGGTACTGAGCGTTGTTATTAGGCACGCAGACCTGCGCACAGGCTCCCCTGCACATTGCCTCTGCCAATAGCAGGTTCACTATGGCCGTTAGACTATTGGTTTCTCGATGAAATATGCTTAATATATGCTTGTTTAGCCCACTCTGGTGTTTATTATCATTTGTTCGTGATCATCCGGTATATTTATTATATATATACATATAGGGGAACTGAACTCTACCGACAAACTTTGGCAGGCGATTCCTCATCAAAAAATAGGTCTAAATTATATACACGACGTATAGCCTAAGTCTATTCCGAAGGGGTGAAAATCGCCCTTGAAAGTGTAGTTCAAGCATTTGTTTTTGCTAGTAACACAGCCAGAATGAATGGTTAATATCTTAGTTTCTGGATACAACATTATTAAACCACGAAGTACAAAGCACAGAAATATGGGCTCTAATATTAACCCCTATCCATGAAAAGTGAGGGGTTGGCAGCATATTTATGCAAATAAAAATGTAACTTTATCGCTTNCAGGCGATTCCTCATCAAAAAATAGGTCTAAATTATATACACGACGTATAGCCTAAGTCTATTCCGAAGGGGTGAAAATCGCCCTTGAAAGTGTAGTTCAAGCATTTGTTTTTGCTAGTAACACAGCCAGAATGAATGGTTAATATCTTAGTTTCTGGATACAACATTATTAAACCACGAAGTACAAAGCACAGAAATATGGGCTCTAATATTAACCCCTATCCATGAAAAGTGAGGGGTTGGCAGCATATTTATGCAAATAAAAATGTAACTTTATCGCTTCGTTTGTTGTTTCCTGTGGGTTTGTTATGCGAAGTGCATGGTGAACAAAAATTACGTATTGTATTTTTAAGTTAGATGCGGTCGTTTTCTAGAAATTAATTCATAGTATACTAACAATGAATCTCAACGAACAACACTTTTGCTGTTGGTGCATGATGTTGCTGTTTTAAATGGCACCAGGTAATGTTGGAACAGGTCGTATTTCATGTGTTATCCATACCTACCCCAACAAACTATCACTGATATGCAATTAGGCTCCGTGGTGGCGCAATGGCTAGACTGCTCGCCTCCCACCATAGTGAATCGGACTCGATTCCCGGCGGGGTNTAATATTAACCCCTATCCATGAAAAGTGAGGGGTTGGCAGCATATTTATGCAAATAAAAATGTAACTTTATCGCTTTGTTTGTTGTTTCCTGTGGGTTTGTTATGCAAAGTGCATGGTGAACAAAAATTACGTATTGTATTTTTAAGTTAGATGCGGTCGTTTTCTAGAAATTAATTCATAGTATACTAACAATGAATCTCAACGAACAACACTTTTGCTGTTGGTGCATGATGTTGCTGTTTTAAATGGCACCAGGTAATGTTGGAACATGTCGTATTTTATGTGTTATCCATACCTACCCCAACAAACTATCACTGATATGCAATTAGGCTCCGTGGTGGCGCAATGGCTAGACTGCTCGCCTCCCACCATAGTGAATCGGACTCGATTCCCGGCGGGGTCGACATGAATATTCGTATCTGGGAAATGTGTAGACATCACCTTTGGCCAGTGGGTTTTTTTTTCGGGGCACACCCGTTTCATTACCATGTAATTTCGACATTACTCCATCTCAACCCCAAGTGACCTTCATCGGCAGGAATTAATTTCTCGAAAATGGTGGCACTTAGCTCAAAAACACAAGACGTAATTTTTGTTCACCATTTACGGCAAATTACAAATCCACAGGAAACAACACATAAACCGATACCATTACATTTTTATTTGTATAAATGTGCTGCCAAATCTTTACTTTTCATGAATAGGGGTTGATGTTGGAGCCCATATTTTTGTGCCGTGTACTTCGTCGTTTAATAAAGCAGTATCCATAAACTCAGACATTAATAATTCATTCTGGATGTGTTAGTAGCAAAAAAAAAAAAAAAACTTCTGCTTGAACTACAGTACAATTTCAAGGGCGGTTTTCACCCCTTCGGGATAGACTTAGGCTATATGTTGTGTATATATTATATACCTATTTTTGATGGGGAATCACCTGCCGAAGTTTGTAGGTAGAGTTCAGTTCCAACCTGTATAAATACGAGTATGTGGGTTGTGCTCGAAAATTCATCGGTTAATGTTCCGATGCATATCACCCAGATCTATCGACTTATCAGGCTGGTTGAACCGGTAGATACATCGATGAAAACGAACTCGACCCAAACATTAGTTTCCGAACGTCCGGCGTACTTCGGTGGATGCGGTGATGAATTTTCAAAAATGCGGAATGCTATCGGTGGAGAGATAAAAAAAAGAAGCAGATAAGTAGGTGCTGAGCAGGGCTTTCAAAAGTGCTTAATTAACCACGAAAAGCGTACACATGCATGTGATTCAGTCATGGGTGAACCCAAAAAGTGGGAATTTTTTTTTACTTCAGTTGTGTTACGGAAAATTCTTAGAGATGCCTCTTCATACAGAAATATTCTTACAGCTGGCACAGATGAACATTCCAGTGATAAACATGCTGTAGTTTTACAATTGAAGTGTAAAGTACAGGTAATTGCCTATTGAAAAATGATTAAAAAAACATAACAGTGGAACTTGGTACTTTCTAAGGAATTATTGTGTGCCACAAAGCAGATTTGCTTAACCTAACAGACTTGCCGTTTTTGGGCAGTCTAATGCAGGAGAAGGCAACCTATTTGTTAATTCTCCATTCTGATTTCAATAAATTGCATCCCCAGAAGTTGGAATGCTGCAGAGTCATTTAGTAATGACATACCACGTGTGTCTCTCCAACCAAGCAGAGAAAAACAGTGTGATCCACGTGGTTTATTCAGTTCTTACATTTAATAGTTTTTAATGTATGCGGTATGTGTGTAGTAAAATTTTCTGGTTAAAATAGTTACAAAACAGGAAATGATTAAGAAACTGTGTTTTCCCAGCTGCCTCGGAATGAACTACATGCTGCATGCCACAAGATGAAAAAATCATGAGTACACGACTGCAGAGTATTAAAAATTCTACAATGTCAAATGTATAATTTGTGTTGTAAGTAGTAATAAGAATAATAAATGGTATGTAAACACATATTTTTTTTTGTAATATATTTGCAATTTTTATTTGCTGTTAAATAGAAAATAAAGAATGCCAACTCATGTAAATAATTACTTAATGCTGAGTTTGTAATGATTTGCTAAACCCGCTCCGCAAATATCTGCTAGGTAAGGCCATGGATTCAGTAACTCGTGCTATAGTATATTCGCTGTTTCTTCACACTTTTCGAATCAAACCTTTGAAAAATCATCGCATGCTAGACTTGCTTAGTTGTTTTCTAAATACGTAATCTGTTATACAAACGTTTTATACTCGTGTTAACATAAAAGTCCCTTATTTTAGAATAAATTAAACTTTAACTTACATTTCATCTATAAATTATAATATTTAAATTATAATTAATATGAATAAAAAATGGGCTAAAATAGGTATGTTGGTAATGCCTAGTAAGAAATAGTAATTATGCAAAACATTATTATACTGAGTGCGCACGAATTCGGTGCGCTGTCCCTTTGTGTAATTTTCTAGACTTGGTTAAGATTTTTTAGCACGATGCGGAAATATATCCTGGAAGTAGAACTTTAGCAGGGCTTCAGAAAAGTTGGAAGTAACCGTGAATGGACCATAGTGCACCGGTAGTAATTTTGTTCGCGCGCGGCGCCGAAGAAAGAGGAGAGTGATGGGGCAGAGGTGCTCACCTTCAAGTAGAGTGCCGTTGAAGCCGGTCGGGTGCCTGGTGGAGTAGAACCCTCTGCGGCACACGCACTGGTAGGTTCCGCGGGCCCAGTGCTGTCCGGCCCGGTATTCGCACTGCAACACGCAAACAACATTCTGTCCCATTTAATACATTCAGATCCAGTGTACACAATTGCATACATTACGCACGTGTAGATAAATGTTAGGTTTTACTGCACACTGCGAATTTAATTGACCAATAATCTTACCTGTGGGTAAATAGTTAGCAAACCGTCTTACTGGTCTAGGTCATAATTNTGCGAATTTAATTGACCAATAATCTTACCTGTGGGTAAATAGTTAGCAAACCGTCTTACTGGTCTAGGTCATAATTGGTTCATACAACTGTAGCCGAACATATAGCCTACAGCTTATTGGCTGTGACAACGAAACAAGTGTTGTGTCGACTTAAGTACAGCACGCATCAAAAATGCTTTGTTTGCAACACCTGAAACCGTAATTTAAAGTGGGCCTGAAAGTGTTAATTTTTATTTAACATAACCTAATTGGTTGAAGCCTGCAAATTTCGCTTTATTGTTTGGTGACTGGTTANCCGTAATTTAAAGTGGGCCTGAAAGTGTTAATTTTTATTTAACATAACCTAATTGGTTGAAGCCTGCAAATTTCGCTTTATTGTTTGGTGACTGGTTATAATCTAAAAACGTGTACGTTTGTTCTACTTTTGTCATTCGGCCGTGTTTTATTTGGCATGCCCTGGGTAATTCGACGACAGTGAATAAACACTTATTAATGGCGTGACCCTGTGCCATACAGTCGAAAGGGAAGTTGCTTCACAACTAGACCTAGACAGCAGCCAATCAACGTACGGCGCTGGCTGCAGTACATACATGACTGTGAAGGCCAGCTTGATGCCAAATAATAATGCAACTTCTGCAGGCCCCTATTAGTTGTGGAGTCGGAGGTCCAAGGTAGGAGTTGGACGTAAGTGTGTCTTGGGGCTGAACTCCATACACCTAGGTATCTAGGAAGTATACTAACTACACTGTGGCAGCGGAGTCTCCACCGAAGTCACTGTAATTTTACACCTACATATGCCAATGTTTCTTTTGCTCTGAGTTCAAGTAAATTTATCCTAAAATTTAGTTAAACGACATTTACACTGTACCTATCATTTTACACATATCGGCACTGTTATCATTATAACGCTCTGTGATATATCGTGACCAATTAAACTGGGCTTGTGTTTTATGTTGCTGGCAGCAGATGTTTATGATAATACGTAATGCAGTTCCAAAAACGAATGATGTCTGTCACACGTCAATAACTTGTCTTATTGGACGGAGATTTCTGCGGTTTAATAAGGGAGAAGAGTTTACCATACTCTTAGCTCCCCAAATCCTCTTAATAAACCTCTGATTCCGAATGAATGGCATGAACCTGGAAATCAGCAGGAGACTGCTCCACCGAAATCACCGATATCCTACTGTTTTTTCCCCGCGACTGGATGCTACTGGTAAGGCAGTGATTTGAAGGCAGTGAGTTACGGAATTCTGGGTCCTAGCTTCCATCGCATTCCTCTTATTCGCCAAAAGGAAAACTATTCCTGAATTATATTGCAGATTATGCTTTGTATATAGCTTTAACAGATCACATATACTGATAAGCTGCATCTATTTAAACTATTGTATTTATAAAATTTGATACATTCAAGTTAGAGTATTCAACTGAGGTCCTCAATTGCGTTGGAAGCAAATACTTCGTTACTTTGTATTTCTGTAATTAGTGAAAAATAATTAAAAAAATAATGAAGGGAACTGTATAGATTTGAAGGCAAATAACGCGATGAGTGCTATTTAAAAAAAAATGATTTACTATTTCAATTAGGTTGCCATTTACGCACCACAAAACCATAAAATATCATGAAAAAAAGTTTTGGACGTTTAAAGTAACTGCGCCGGAGTTCTGGGATGGGGATGGAAAAACCAGTCACAACAAAAACCCTACTGGAATGGAACTCATGACCCCTTGAGTAAATTACGTGTTCTGTACGTTGTTCAATGTTAACTGAGCACTTTAAAAAGAGCTGCTTAGGATCTGCTTTTCGGCCCATTCTGTAACATTCCGCCACACGTCATTTCAATACTTTAAAGGCTATGCCCAAGTGTTGCTAGGGGACAGATACTACGAAAATTCCTCTGCCTTTGAAGACAAACCTTGCACGAAATTTGTTCCACTGCCTCCCTAGTTATGATCAGGATGTTACAAGAAAACTTTATCATACCGTTTCAAAATAATGTTCATATATTATAAAAAAAAAAGGAATTTTGGTTTAGTTATTAAAATGAACATGACGAAGTGTATATCATGTTCCATACGAAAAAACACTTGATTGGGGCACAATTAACTCAATGATATGTTGTTAATTGAGACTCGGCCAGTAATTAACATTTTTATTTACACTCCAGTGGCTCGTAAAGTGCACATAAACAGGTGACGTCAGAAAATTTTTTTCCCCGAGATATTTTTTATTATAAAGGTAAAATTGAGCAGTAATTAAGCTTAATTAATGATAAAATCATGTGTGTTTCTCTGGCATTAGTTTATGTTTTGAGCCGAAATGTGTAACCTAGATCTGTAAATATATTTAATAGCTGGCTTAGCATTTAAATTACTAAAATGAAAATTATATCTTACAGATTTTCTTCTTATAAGACCAGCTTATTTTCCTGTTTGTCATAACCAGCCAAGAAATAGGATTATCAAAGAGTATCGATCGCCCCTATCGCCTTTTATTCCCTCCCCTCAACCCTAAGTATAGGCTATTCACGGTAAAGTGAGCACTTTTTGAAGCCCTCTTATTTGGAATAATGGTCAATAAATATAGTTTGTTGTAGCCATAGAAGTTAACTTTCAAGTTCGGTGAAAATATACAATGTGTATATCACTTACGTGTCAATATTATTTGAAAAGGCGGTTGAAAGATAAAAAAAAAATATGGCTGATAGGAAAAAAAAGTAACTAGGGCCTCAAAAATGGTCGCTTTACCGTGAACAGCCTATATAAATTAATATTATAAGGTATGTAAATAAATAAATTTATAAAAATATGTAAACAATCAATATTAATAGGATATTTGCACCACTTACTACATTTAAACGAAAACTTGNGACAGATACTACGAAAATTCCTCTGCCTTTGAAGACAAACCTTGCACGAAATTTGTTCCACTGCCTCCCTAGTTATTATCAGGATGTTACAAGAAAACTTGATCATACCGTTTCAAAATAATGTTCATATATTATGAAAAAAAAAAAGAATTTTGGTTTTGTTATTAAAATGAACATGACGAAGTGTATATCATGTTCCATACGAAATAACACTTGATTGGGGCACAATTAACTCAATGATATGTTGTTAATTGAGACTCGGCCAGTAATTAACATTTTTATTTACACTCCAGTGGCTCGTAAAGTGCACATAAACAGGTGACGTCAGAAAATTTTTTTCCCCGAGATCTTTTTTATTATAAAGGTAAAATTTAGCAGTAATTAAGCTTAATTAATGATAAAATCATGTGTGTTTCTCTGGCATTAGTTTATGTTTTGAGCCGAAATGTGTAACCTAGATCTGTAAATATATTTAATAGCTGGCTTAGCATTTAAATTATTAAAATGAAAATTATATCTTACAGATTTTCTTCTTATAAGACCAGCTTATTTTCCTGTTTGTCATAACCAGCCAAGAAATAGGATTATCAAAGAGTATCGATCGCCCCTATCGCCTTTTATTCCCTCCCCTCAACCCTAAGTATAGGCTATTCACGGTAAAGTGAGCACTTTTTGAAGCCCTCTTATTTGGAATAATGGTCAATAAATATAGTTTGTTGTAGCCATAGAAGTTAACTTTCAAGTTCGGTGAAAATATACAATGTGTATATCACTTACGTGTCAATATTATTTGAAAAGGCGGTTGAAAGATAAAAAAAAAATATGGCTGATAGGAAAAAAAAGTAACTAGGGCCTCAAAAATGGTCACTTTACCGTGAACAGCCTATATAAATTAATATTATAAGGTATGTAAATAAAGAAATTTATAAAAATATGTAAACAATCAATATTAATAGGATATTTGCACCACTTACTACATTTAAACGAAAACTTGNATATTATAAGGTATGTAAATAAATAAATTTATAAAAATATGTAAACAATCAATATTAATAGGATATTTGCACCACTTACTACATTTAAACGAAAACTTGTCAACTGGTGCAATTCTTGCATGGATTCTACCACTTCAGGTGCAAACGTTGATTCAACTACTGGACGACTTAACGAAGGAGGGCTAATGGTAAGTCGACTGACCTTAGTGGACTGGTTGTGGCACTTGTGCGTGCCCCAGAAGACCTGTATCTGGTCCCTGGGCGGCGACATGGCCTCCGTGTCGCACTGGTTCACCTCCAGCCCCGACAAGTCGATGTCCACGCTCAGGAACCCCTTCAACCTGCCAACAACGCATCAGCTGCCACGTTAACCTCCGAGTTCAAGGAAGAAGAAGACTGGCTTCCTTCCAGTGGAGCACTGCATCCGACTGTACAACATGCACAACTCTTTAAACAGTAGTACACACTCTACCACAATCGTCGAAAAAATACAATATGTTGCATACGAAAGAAGATTGCTTAATTCTGTTAACTGAAGTCTAAACGTAATTGAAATGTATGCACATTTACATTTATGGTGGTTCATAAAGCTCTTGGTTCTAGTATTAATAACTAATTTTAATTATTGATTTTATTTGCGTTTATTTTAGTTATAATAGTTATAACTACTGTGGCTGAAATGGATAGGCATGAAACCAATTAAACGTTTTGCGAATGTTATTATAACTTATTATAACATATAACCAGTATAATTATTATAATAGTTTTATTAATTGTTTTTACAAAATGTGTTTTCTGACACACTAAACGTAAATATTCTTAAATTTTGATTAAAAATAAAATTGACTAAGTGATTTCTAAAACATATAAATAAGTAAATTCCTGTAAAATATTTACAATCTTACAAAATATAAGCATTCTCCTTTCATTTGCAACATACAAATAATAATTTTCTGACAATTTTGGTAGAGAGTGTGCTACTTTTTAATTACTTCTGTATCGTGTAGGGCTGCGTGCAGTGTTCCATTTAACTCTCCTTCTATCTTAACCCTTTCACTCACTCATACATACACATATATATATATATACCCGGTCAGACAACAAAAATAGCGCATCATGAATAAACCAAGCGANTCACTCATACATACACACATATATATATATACCCGGTCAGACAACAAAAATAGCGCATCATGAATAAACCAAGCGAGAACCACGAAACGATGGAAATAGCGAGCGTAAGAGCTGGAATGCACAGTAACCCGTGTTGGTTCGTTTGCGTGTGACCGCACAACCGGCAGTGGCGCTGCAAGCACCGACCAGCGGTAGTAGACACTGGCGTGTCGTCAAAGCGACATTAACGCGAGAAACACCTGACGACATCAAGAAAGAGTACACAGTGAAGAAGAATGTCGGCAAGANGTCAAAGCGACATTAACGCGAGAAACACCTGACGACATCAAGAAAGAGTACACAGTGAAGAAGAATGTCGGCAAGATGCCAAAGACGTCGCTATACGCAATTGACGCACTCATAATCGGGCTGAAAACCGCCGGGTGGTCATATTTATGTATAGTCTAACATGAGTATAGTTCGGACCGTGCTGTCCGATGCTGGCGGGAGAAGTGGGTACGTGAAGGCACCCACACACGGAGGACCGGCTCAGGACGAACGAGATCGACTACTAGCCGAGAGGATCGACGGATCGTATGTCAGGCGCGGAGGGATCTCATGGCAACCCGGTCTATGTTACTGGCTAGTGTTGGGGATCCTGTGTGTTCACAAACCATTTTCCGGCGCCTTGCGGAGGCGAATACGCGATCTCAGCGCCCATTACGTGTGCTGCCATCAACTCTGCAACAACGTCAGCTCCGTTTGCAGCGGCGCCAGGCCAGAGCAATGTGGAACGCCACAGAATGGTGATGTATGGTGTTTGGTGATGAACGACGCTTCATTGTGGGGACTGATGATCATCGCACCCGGCTGTGNCAGAATGGTGATGTATGGTGTTTGGTGATGAACGACGCTTCATTGTGGGGACTGATGATCATCGCACCCGGCTGTGGAGGGCCGCTGGTGAACGCCACAATTCCAGTCTCGCTGTCGAGTAGCCCACTTCCTCCACGGCAGGCATTATGATCTTGTGCTCCATAGCCTACGATAGTCGACCCACTCTCGTCGTATTACGCGGAACATTGAAGGCTCAGCGGTGTGTGGATGAGATCCTACGCCTTCATCTGCTCCAATTTTTGGCCGGGATTCCAGGTNCAGAATGGTGATGTATGGTGTTTGGTGATGAACGACGCTTCATTGTGGGGACTGATGATCATCGCACCCGGCTGTGTAGGGCCGCTGGTGAACGCCACAATTCCAGTCTCGCTGTCGAGTAGCCCACTTCCTCCACGGCAGGCATTATGATCTTGTGCTCCATAGCCTACGATAGTCGACCCACTCTCGTCGTATTACGCGGGACATTGAAGGCTCAGCGGTGTGTGGATGAGATCCTACGCCTTCATCTGCTCCAATTTTTGGCCGGGATTCCAGGTGTGATATTTTATTAGTATAACGTCCGACCATACCCGGTATGGGTAGCCTCGGAATACCTTCTCCATGTCCAAACACTACCATGGCCTGCCCGCTCCTTTGACGTGTCACCAACTGAGCATGAGTGATCAGTTGAAACGCCAGCTGCCGGCGTGCCACAGTATCCGGGATTTGGAACATACTGTGCAATAATTGTGGGCCGCCTGCCTAAAGACAACATCCGACGTCTGCTGGACTCTATGCCAGCCAGCGTTGCAGCGTGTATCGTAGTGCGGAGCGGTGCGATGCACTATTGGAGAATATCGGACGGTGTACCACCGATCCATAATTAATTATCCGGCTGCTCTGTTTTTGTGGCTATGTGAATTTCTCATCTGTATCACTACCTCTATAAAGATTCAATACCATCCGAAGCCATTTCTGTGTGCGTTTTTTTATTGTCCGGCAGTGTAATTTTAAGCATTGTAAGGAACATTTTTTCTTAGGTAGTGTACTGCTGTCATAATAACACATAGTACTTAAGAATGCTGAGGTGAAANAGTGTACTGCTGTCATAATAACACATAGTACTTAAGAATGCTGAGGTGAAAATTTTATTCTGCGAATGTCACGTACCGCAGCAAATTGTTGTCAGATGCCAACGACACGTCAGAACTTCGTTCGTTGATCAGCGCCTAGTAATATACTTGCCAGCCGGTAGGTCAGCCGACAGGGAATCTTTCACATCACGCGGTAGCCAAACCGACATAAGGCTCATTCCAAAGTCTCGCACAGCTAACCAGAGAACGGGTACGCCTGCATCAAAGTAACTGCCATGCCACGCCATTTCACCTCTGTGTAATTATCTGCTCTGAGATATAACAATATATCATGTATTGCGATCAACGATCATGTGTTTTTGGTTCTTATTACTAGCAGCAGCTGTTTATGAGACTAGGGAACATAGCTACAAAAAGCGAATTGTACCAGTAACACTTGAGCGACTTCCCTTGTTATACACCTTTTTATGTTGTGTCGAGTGTAGATCACTATAGTCCATTCGCGTTTACTTCCAACTTTTCTGAAACCCTGCTGAAGTTTTACTTTCAGGATGTTCCTCGGCGTAATGCAGGCAAAACTTAAATGAGTCCAGAAAATGATGTCAAAGGGACAACGCACCGCATTCGTGCGCACTCAGTGTAATAATATTTTGCACGAGAACTATTTCTTACTATGTATTATCGACACACCTATTTTCTCCCCTTATTCATTTGTATTAATTTTAAATAAAATATAATAATTTATAAATAAAATGTAAGTGCAAGTTAAATTTATTTAAAAATAAGGTAATTTTATGTTTACATAAGTATAAAACGCTTGCGATGCNAAATGTAAGTGCAAGTTAAATTTATTTAAAAATAAGGTAATTTTATGTTTACATAAGTATAAAACGCTTGCGATGCATGGCCTATTCAGGAAACAACTACGCACGAAACGCATGAGGTGTTTTTTCAAAGTTTTGATTAAAAAAGTGTGAAGAATCCTCGAATAGACTATAGAAACACTTCCTGTGCCTCGTCCCGTGTACTAGACACAGCAATCACAAGAACAGTAGTAATTATATAAGACGCAGATAAATTCAACCAAAAAATGGTCCTCTTGTTGCAATTGTCTAGAACCGTTACCAACAAGACTTCAAGGCCTTACAACCTCTCTTACCTAAGCTAGTGACGTCACGACTACGCAGCAAAAATAAGTTGCCAGTATGGTTGGCAGCTCGGTTAGTTTATGTATATGGTGGGTTGTGCATCAATAAAAACTGTGGCTTGCTGCGTAATAATTAACCAGGGTGCAAAAAATGTGTTTTTCAGCGACTTGGAAATAACTAATAGGTTAAAGCGCAGTTGAGCACGATAAAATATATAATTACTTAAATATATCTTGTATAGGCCTATCACTGGGTGTGCACAATAAACAATGTGGTAATAAAGATATAATATTGAAGTTAGCTACATAGAATTTAAGAATGGATTGCCATCATAATAAATTTTAAACAGGTTGGATGTAACAAATATGAAAACATGCTGTTGAAGTAGTAGAATTTTGACCCTGAGAATTGGAGGGAGGGGAGTGTGAAGGTCGAGTCGGGCCTGGCCAGACCTGCTTCAGTGCGGTATATGGCGAAGAGAGGCCGTACATAAATTTCTACATGACTGGTGTTGCTCTAATACACCACAGTTATTTTTCTCGTAAACACAAATGAGGAACTAAATGGATCTCAAAGATTAAAAGTCAAGACCGTATGACATAATCAAAGATTGCGGAAGTCATGTAACTCAAGGTGGTGGTTCGAGGGGACCGAGTAATAAGCTGGCTACTAAAATTGAAGTGGAATGGCAGAGTATGAATACAATGTAAGATGGTGGGTGCAGTACAGGTGACTTAATCGTGGTAACAAAACTAAGAAGGAATGACAGAGAATGAAAGGAAGGTGACTGAGAAAATAACGAAATCAAAAGATAGTGAACATGGCATGACAGAGCAGTTTGTTTCGTCAGTTCGTCTGGTGACTAAATCGAGAAATTAGTACCACCTAGTTGCTGCAAATAGAATCCAATATGTCAGGCGCAGACAGCACAACCTATACTTTAAATAAATACAGACAAGTATGGCCACCACCTGGTGGATAAATCGATAGCACGCCTGGTGAAGAAATCGAAAATTAATACACTAATCCTACCTAGGTGATAAAAAAGTAAACAAATGACAAACGAAAAAAAAAAATTGGTTGTCTGTAAAGTCGGTTTACTGACGATAGTTGAACGTGACAACGTCTTAAGAAAATACTGATGGAATGGTAGCATTTTTCAAAAGAAAATTTTAATTTCATTTGTTTAATAGATTTGTATGTATATAGAGAAGGAGGTAATTGGAAATCACAATGAAATTGATCAAGTGAGATTTATTTGCACGCATAAATACAATTATGTCAATTTTTTTTTTACAATTTGATAGTTTTTACAAGTATAAATGTGCGTTGAGCAATTGTTTTACAACACAATTGTCACGCATCCACGTTTCAGTTAGAATCAAATAATCAGACCTTGGAATCACTGTGTCTTTTTTCGCTCGTTCCGCGCTCTCGCTTGCACTTCAAGCCTTACATGGAACGCCTCAGAGCGAGGTAACGCCGCATGAGTCATGTTTTTNGGGTGGTGGCCTACCGACTAATTAACCAATGAGAAACATTCCATGGAGAGGGAAAGGTTATGACAACGTGATTTATTGGAGGAGGGTCAGTCGTCTGCTGGACATGATGCAGGTGGAACCTCTGGAAACGTAGGTTGTTAATACATTTTTAAAAAGTATTTTAAGTTATTTTTTAAATACATGTCTTATTAATTTGTAATCAATGCCTAGGACATTTTTAGGATTTTTCACGAATTTTTGGTTCAAGGTCAAAATTCACCGGTTTAAGGCCAAAGGCCAAGGTCACCTGGATCCAAAATTGTGGTAATAGTCTAATGTAATATGCTTGCGGACTTTTATGAATTAATTCAATTTAGACAATTTTTCTCGAGTTTGTGTTTTGTAGGTCATCAAAGGTCACGGTTATAGGGTCAAGGTCTTGGGTCAATGTCAAGGTCACCTGTGTCCAACATGGCGGTGGTTGACGTCATAACATGGTGGTTGGTCGGTTCAAGTCCCTCATCCCCTCTAAACCCAAACATGTAAAGTTTTATTTATATATGTAGATTTTAATAAATTTATATAAAATTTTTAATAACAATTTTTTTTTAATTTTTTTAATTTTTTGGATTGTATTGTGTTTACGGTCACTACGGTGAAGTTCAAGATCACCGACATCCAACATGGTGATTAAAATGTTTGACAGAACTAAGATACCTGACGATTGTCTCCGGCTCCAATCCCGGATACCGTGTATCGATTTAGCATACCTATGCCTATAAATCCAATATGGCCACCATTNTGTCTCCGGCTCCAATCCCGGATACCGTGTATCGATTTAGCATACCTATGCCTATAAATCCAATATGGCCACCATTGCTCTGTCCTTGAGAAGCGAGCCTCCCAAATACTTCCGATGGATCGAATAGAGCCGTTCTTTGGCTTGGTTTTGCGCCTGAGGGGATGGGTGTTTTTTTGTGATATAAACGGGAAATCTTGAGGAAAAAATGGTAATTTTAAGGGAATTTGTAAGGTAAAGAAGGAAAATTGCAATAAAAAAGGGAAATTTTGATTAAAAATGGTCGATTTTGAGGGGGAAAGGGAAATTTAGAGGGAAAAATGGCCTCTGGGGGACAGGAATGGTAGAGAATGAACAGCTTCACCGCTCCACCGACCTACTCCCTTGGCTTCGACTAACTTTTATTGTTCATGTAGTTGTTTTGTGTGCGCTGTCAAGAGTAATAGTCAAGGATAACTGTAAAGGCATACACAGGAGCTGAANCGGGAGCTGAATACTTTCATGCACCGTACATAACGATTTTTGCCATATTATGTGTTCATAAATAAATACGAATTCACTGATCTTAAGAAAATTTTTGAAAGTATTTGAACTTTTTGAATGGTTGGTTGTTACAATTTCCTTCAAACAACATAGATTTTTTTAACGAAATAGAATCCACATCAAGCTTCACTCAAAAGAGGCTAAATTTACAATGTATATCCGGAGAATGTGTCATTAAGGTAATATTTATTATCATAGTTCCTTTCTTGTTTACAAATGTAACTAATTTAAATAAATGAAAAGTTTGTATTCAGTACTACTTATTTCAGTTTTCCATGTTACTACATGTTTTAACACAATGTCATGCAGCGATCGTATTACCTATCGCCAGTGACGTCACATACTATATGTTGTAAGGACATGAAGCCTCCGTGGTACCGCCACGTCAGGACACACCGTTCTCGTGTNTGTCTCCGGCTCCAATCCCGGATACCGTGTATCGATTTAGCATACCTATGCCTATAAATCCAATATGGCCACCATTTCTCTGTCCTTGAGAAGCGAGCCTCCCAAATACTTCCGATGGATCGAATAGAGCCGTTCTTTGGCTTGGTTTTGCGCCTGAGGGGATGGGTGTTTTTTTGTGATATAAACGGGAAATCTTGAGGAAAAAATGGTAATTTTAAGGGAATTTGTAAGGTAAAGAAGGAAAATTGTAATAAAAAAGGGAAATGTTGATTAAAAATGGTCGATTTTGAGGGGGAAAGGGAAATTTAGAGGGAAAAATGGCCTCTGGGGGACAGGAATGGTAGAGAATGAACAGCTTCACCGCTCCACCGACCTACTCCCTTGGCTTCGACTAACTTTTATTGTTCATGTAGTTGTTTTGTGTGCGCTGTCAAGAGTAATAGTCAAGGATAACTGTAAAGGCATACACAGGAGCTGAATGCTTTCATGCACCGTAAATAACGATTTTTGCCATATTATGTGTTCATAAACAAATACGAATTCACTGATCTTAAGAAAATTTTTGAAAGTATTTGAACTTTTTGAATGGTTGGTTGTTACAATTTCCTTCAAACAACATAGATTTTTTTAACGAAATAGAATCCACATCAAGCTTCACTCAAAAGAGGCAAAATTTACAATGTATATCTGGAGAATGTGTCATTAAGGTAATATTTATTATCATAGTTCCTTTCTTGTTTACAAATGTAACTAATTTAAATAAATGAAAAGTTTGTATTCAGTACTACTTATTTCAGTTTCCCACGTTACTACATGTTTTAACACAATGTCATGCAGCGATCGTATTACCTATCGCCAGTGACGTCACATACTATATGTTGTAAGGACATGAAGCCTCCGTGGTACCGCCACGTCAGGACACACCGTTCTCGTGTAAAACATACATAATGCGTCGGCTGCAGCGATGCAGAGCCTAGCACGTAGGCAATACTACCTACATGCATCTACGGTTGGCTGCGGTGCCCACTGCACAGATCATCGTGAATGACATTTTTAATAATTACTGTAAACAGCTACTTGGTTCTACCCCATTTATCAGCAAATACCTTTTCTTGCCTCAGATGCTCAGATCTATAAATAATTTAGGTAGAAGCATTAGATCTTTACTTATGAAGAAGGTGTAGGCAAATTTTACAAGGAAGTTTTTACAGAAAGAGTTATGCAGAAACAACTAGTACAGCTATTAGCTGCAGAAATTCAACCTTTACAGTTCTTCTTGTTTCTCTAGGTTATCACCGCGTTTGAACAGATATTTGTACTTGTCACATCGTTGCATAACTTAGGAAGGACACTTCACAAATGTAGTTTTTTCATGCTTCCTCGCACTCTGGCAATATAAATGTCATGCAAATAATAATTATAAACAATAAATCTGCAATGGAAATAAAGTAAAAACAATTTATAAGTTGGCAGAAATACCAGATTATCAGACTTTACTCTACCTAACATTTTTCAATGTGGCGTAAGAATACACTTGTGAATAAGGAATATTAATGTTCTTGCAGTTGCTGCATTTCGAAGTATGAAAAATAACACATCACACAATGATGAACTGAATTAATTACTGTCATGATCGCGAGCATAACTGTGCACACCGTAACTCTGTTTATATCCTCGATGCTACGCGACATTTACAACTCAAGGTGTCGATAGTCTTTTTCCAGTTTGATAACAGTCGGGTCCCAAGATTAGCAATGCGAACCTGAAGAGTCTGCGTAAGGAAGCTTCAAGACCTTAACACCGGGCAGGACTGACACAAAGTCACCGAGATTGCCGTCGAAGTTATCTGTCTTTGGCCGCGACTATGCTCGCAACGTATCGCTCTGAGTTAGCTCACAGCGATGTCTACGGCGTTGGAGTAAACTTCTCCGTCGAGAGACGCGGTTTCTAAGTGCGATCAAGTGTGAAGTTCCTCACCACTTCCTCCTACCACGCACCCCTCCATAAAGTTACGATGACTAGGAGTGGAAATGAGGAGGTTAACTTCCACCACACACTGTGCTCACAAAGTTTGCTCGTATGGGACAGCACTGTTGTCACATTAGCCTGAGCGAAGAGCTCGACAGCAAATTATTAAAATTGGTGCGAAGCTGTATCGGGACACGACCANCAAATTATTAAAATTGGTGCGAGGCTGTATCGGGACACGAACGTGGATTTTACGTGAAAACGTCTACGTTAGCGCGTAATATTGTCCTTGAGATATGGCAATGAAATGAAAGTTACGAAACGGATACTTGACTATTAGGCCTGAATCGACAGATGTAGAAGATATCGCAGTTTGACACCAAAATCAGCGCGCTAGCACATCGGAGTCACGCGATATACTGCACGGAAATTTTCACCCACGCCCAAAATTGCCACCATTTGCCGTAGGGGCCCCACGCGCATGCACGGCCAACGCAAGGTCATGTTCGCATCGTAGTCGTATACCTAATCGAACGGGGCTACATTTATTTCTATCGTATTATTACACATGAATTTAAAGTGTTGGAATGGATCGCTCTGCAAACGTTACATCGCCGTTTTAGTCCTGGTACCCCATGTGTCGGTCTGAATTTGAAGTCATATTTGCGTCAGAGAATGCAGAATGTTTGCGAAAGCATGCTGAAGATAGGAAACGATTTATTTACATATAACCATACATAAAAAACTGCAAATATGCACAAAATAAAAGACCAACAATTTGAGTTTATTTGCATCTTCCCCTGCAAACATTTCAACTGTGTTTAATTTGGTGTCATAAAAACATATAATTGAGGTATTTCGGCCTTATTAAGTGTTCGGATTGCCTGTTAGAACTGAAACGCAAATAAATTATTTCTTTCCTCTCATTCCGCACATATGTATCTCGCGCGTATTGTCCCAAACTGTTCAATAACAGATTTCCTGCCAAAATTTTGCCTCTCTAGCATGGATTCTGTTTCCATAAGTTTGCGATCTCAAAGAAAAATTGTCTTTATTACGGATTCTCTCTGTATTACAAATTTGGCGACCCAAATTATACGCTGAAGTTTCCTTTCTCTGCACTGTTCACGCCATGATCAATAGAGAGAGGGGGAGGGAGGGGAAGGGGAGGTTAGATCACTTGAGTAAATGCACGCGCAACCTGTGTCACTGCATCATTAACATCATTCTCTGTTCTGCCTAAGGTGATAAAGGTGACACTGACATGAGCATCAAGTGCGCCATAGCCACTACGGGCAAGGCTCTCAACTGATGTGCAGTATTTTCGTTGTGTTGCGCGTGCCTAAAACCGATATTAGGAGAAAGGGGTAAGAATTGTACGCAAGAATTGATAGAAAATACAAGTTTCTTGATTAAACGTTATTAAAATAAGTGTTTACGGTAGTATGACTAATAACCTATCAGTCTGAACAGTTTAATCAACGCTGGGAACATACTTTGGCAATTGTGAATCATTTTACACAAAATCACATTGACCACCATTGTCCCGACATGCGGAGAACATTAGTCATCATATGGGGCAATGAGAGTCAACCTATATTAGTAGTTGTCACACACGTAACCTTCCAGTGAATCCCACCCAGTGTTGTTCACATGTGCCCACAGTCCACACGAAGTGCACCTGTACCACATCTCATTTTTACACCCAAATTCGCAACAAATTAAGCAGGTGTTACCAGCATCTTCCTCATCACCATCGTCATCGTCATCACATACGTGACTGAGACTTATACCTGACTCCGAAGAAGATGTTTTATCCTGTAGCAGGCGTCTTTTGGCTTTATTCACAACTTTTTGCTATGTTTTCCTGTTTTTTTGCCATTATCTTTGTTTCTTTCTTTCTTTGCTCTCGCTGCTTTCTTTTTTTCATTTTCTATCAGACTTTCTTTTACAGGTATTGAGCTCATAATCTTGGCACGCTGCTTCATCCGGAACTTTCTCGTCTTAAGAGAATGTGTTTTGCCAGGTATCGGAAGTAGGTCTTTGATCGTCGATGGAGAATTTGATGATGCAGCCATTGGATCTTCAGATGCAAACGCGGGTGCTAATACTGGTGGATCTAGTTGTCTTGATGTAGATGGCACTGGGTCTATTGTTGCAGATGTTACCATAGTAGTCGGTACAGTGAAGGAGCTAGAAAAATCATGAACAACTACTTCAGGGTCAGTCAAGACTTCAGCTGCAATGAAGTCTTTTTCCGAAAAGACGCCTGGGTTTAGTGGGAAAGCACCCGCAGCTCGGAATCCGGGTAGTGAGTTTAATGATACAGCTATCTGAAAAAAGCAGCCTTTAACAAAGTTGGAGGTCTCTAAAGTAATATTAATAGCATGCGGTGATATCTGGGTTAAATATTCTTTTCGCAGGTAAAGAATTTGAGGACAAGTTTAATACTTTTGGTTTTAAATAAATGTACGCTGCAACGCAGTTCAAGCCCCACACAGTAAAATTTTTCTGTATTTGTACAAGGAATTCTTTGGAAACTGGTTTCCTAAGATATTTTTGAAACACTACAAATAATGTAGACTGAATTCCTCAAAATCTTAGCGAGGAATATTTGAAACTAATATTGAGTTCTAACTAGCAAGTCATGTAGACTTCTAGTTTGTTATAAATATTGAGCTACATAAACCATTTTGTATGTTTTGTAAAATAATGTGTTGTAAATATACATTATTATATCTGTAGAGTAACAAGAAAATCTGTGGCAACTAGTTTCCAAATAATTGTTTGTAACAAACATATAAATGTTTTTACTGTGCAGTTAATAGGCCGCCTTAAAACCAAACTGTGTTTGTTTTTTATGCGCAGAGGCTCTCTGCGATCTCACTTTCATTTATAAAAGAAATAGGAATGTTCATAGGCCTATCAGACTATTATAACACAAATAGGCTTGAACTATAGACTAAAAAACCCCATTTAGGAAAATCTTCCTATCCGCACAAATGTCCACGAATCTTTAGATTCCCAAAACTTATTCTAGTAAACTTCCTAAACTGTAATGAGGATGTTTTAAACCTATACATTGTATGGAAATAATGCTACAAATCAGGCTGCAGATAGAGGAATGTTGACCATCGCTGCCATACATAAATGGGAACTTACCCATACATTTGACTGTTTCATGAGCAAATATATGAACGCTACAGGAGGTGCATGGGAAGAATTTTACCAATCGCATTTTCTCACTATGTGTATACACTGATGTGATAAATTTGAGAATAATTTCTTAAGAGTGTACGAATAACCTGACAGGTTCAGAGCTTTTTGACGATTTTGTGTAGGTGAAAGCAAGACACACGTAAGCTGTTGAACAGGTCACATGTAAGGCCGTGTCGAGCAAAATCTGAAGAATCGTTTAGATGCCTACGCCGTAGCGAAAGGACATCACACTGACAGTTATTTCTCTGTCTGGTCAAGAATTAGCTTCTTTCTAGCACAGAAGTTCTTTTACCATTTCAAGAAATCTTCTGACAAAGAATTGAACTCTCGTGGATGAACTGGCAGCTAGCTGTTTGGGGCGCCATTTTTGGAAGGGACGTTACAAATACGATGATGGGTATTTATGTAAGACTAGGTAATGTGAAGTTATTCGAAGTAAATTACAGTGATGCGAAAATAATTTCAGGTTATGTTATGGAAAACTATAACTGAGAAAAACTTTGTGTGATTGCTTCGACAGAACACGTAGAGCGAGACAGTGTAGAGCAAACGTTTTTTGTAGCTTATACATTGGCAAGTATTAGAATTTAATTGGCAGTTGGTGTTAAAATAAAACTGAATAAATGTTTTTACACTATTTTGTATGATTTTCTCATGTACCACTGCTTAGAAGTATTATTTGTTATGCAACTAAATAATCTATCTTTCTGTAGAAGTGCTGCTTTATGTTGTGTAAAAACAGTATGGTATCAGATACATAAATATTAAAAGCAACAGTTGAAAACCATTTATTTTACAAACGTAATAAATTGAGAGTTTCAAATCTGCAAGTCGATATTATTTCCGCCAAAAATATGTTAANCATTTATTTTACAAACGTAATAAATTGAGAGTTTCAAATCTGCAAGTCGATATTATTTCCGCCAAAAATATGTTAACATCCCATATTCGCTACCCAATACAGTAAACAGAGAATATCAATCACGTGTTTTCTGTATTATTAAATTAATGTTGCTTACTAATTAACAGTTGTATACAAAATAATGTGTTCACTACAATGAAATAGAAAAATGCATTAGTAAATATGTCTAAACATAGTTTTCATCATAGTGTAAAATCAGAACGTCATAAGCTTTTAGTCACTTTTGTTGATAATATTCGCAAAATAATACTTGAACTTTCCGATTCNCTTTTGTTGATAATATTCGCAAAATAATACTTGAACTTTCCGATTCCAAACAGGAGTCTACATACATATTAGTGGTAAAATAATTGCGTGTGTTTGGGTGGACATAACTTGCAGCAATGGCTACACTCCCATTTAAGTGGAAATCAGCAAAGCCGGCGCTAAATGCATTAAAAACCACACTTATGAGCAGTTGAATTAAAAACACATGCCGTGTTGGCAAAATGGCGCTGTTGTTGCCCTTTCGAATGGAATAGTGCACAACCACGCATGACAGGGATGTTGTCAGGACTTATTTTGAACGCTAAGGCTGGAATTCATAGTCGAAGGTTTGATTGGCAAATAAGTCATACTTCATGAAGTTCGTTAAGAANCATTTATTTTACAAACGTAATAAATTGAGAGTTTCAAATCTGCAAGTCGATATTATTTCCGCCAAAAATATGTTAAAATCCCATATTCGCTACCCAATACAGTAAACAGAGAATATCAATCACGTGTTTTCTGTATTATTAAATTAATGTTGCTTACTAATTAACAGTTGTATACAAAATAATGTGTTCACTACAATGAAATAGAAAAATGCATTAGTAAATATGTCTAAACATAGATTTCATCATAGTGTAAAATCAGAACGTCATAAGCTTTTAGTCACTTTTGTTGATAATATTCGCGAAATAATACTTGAACTTTCCGATTACAAACAGGAGTCTACATACATATTAGTGGTAAAATAATTGCGTGTGTTTGGGTGGACATAACTTGCAGCAATGGCTACACTCCCATTTAAGTGGAAATTAGCAAAGCCGGCGCTAAATGCATTAAAAACCACACTTATGAGCAGTTGAATTAAAAACACATGCCGTGTTGGCAAAATGGCGCTGTTGTTGCCCTTTCGAATGGAATAGTGCACAACCACGCATGACAGGGATGTTGTCAGGACTTATTCTGAACGCTAAGGCTGGAATTCATAGTCGAAGGTTTGATTGGCAAATAAGTCATACTTCATGAAGTTCGTTAAGAACTACTTATTTGAGCAATGAATTCATAAACAGCTTCTTGNACTACTTATTTGAGCAATGAATTCATAAACAGCTTCTTGATGAAGTAATTCTGATATAAGTATTACTTGTTTGAGGTAAGCTTTTCTTCACGAAGTAGCCAAATAAGTATCTGTATAATATCATTACAAACATAACATAAATAAAATTGCCATTTTATTTACAGTAGTCACCCAGACGAAATACATTTTTACGTTTGTTAGTTGTTTTTTATTTTTCACTGGTATTTTGAATAATTCTAATTTGTTTTATCGCACAATTAAGATTAAAACAGTTGTATGTGCAATGAAAACACTTTTTTCTCATGTGTCAAGTAAAAGTTTTTTCGGAATTTTGTTAACCGTGATAAAAAAAAAAANGCAATGAAAACACTTTTTTCTCATGTGTCAAGTAAAAGTTTTTTCGGAATTTTGTTAACCGTGATAAAAAAAAAAACGTATATGACGTGCACATTCGATGAATATATAATTGATAATGTGTATGTTGTTTTAATGACATCTCAGTAAATTTAAAACCTACGATACCTTGTAATTATAAAATTCTTGGCATTTCCGTCCAGAATCAATAATTGCCGCTCCTCGAAAACATTATTATCGATCGTAAAAGTGCTTGTTCGCATCTCATGCTACCATCCGGTCAACATACCGTTTGGTGGTATCCCAATTCCCTTAAAGTATATACATATCCGTACTTCACCCCACCTGTGACGTCACTAAGTATATACTTGCGCCAGCCCATTTCCTAGTGTAGTACACACAGCTTCTGTACTTGCCAAGTACTTGATGTTGCTTACTTGCTGGGTGAATTTGCGTTCTTGCGGCGGTCGCCATGTTTGTTTTCAAACGTCATGTACATAACCTATGATGGGAACTTTCTGTGGTTCTACGTACCCACCGTCTTATTGCTCTACGAAGCAACCAACGTGCAAAATTATTTCTGCGATTATAATACCCGAACTGTTACACATGTGCCGTTTTTAGGCACTCGGTTCTTTTAACCTTATATTCTCTTTCTCGGAATTTTTTTTTCTTGGAAAAGTCGGTTGTGTCCTTTTCCAGCCACTAGCTTTATTTTTCATTTATATGTTAAAGCAAAGTTACGTAATGTTTTTGTCACTGCTTCTGTAATTTTGTTTATTTACCTAGCGACATTCCAAGATTTCGTTACTTTTTCTCATTTTTAATTTTATAATGACCAATTACTATGATATGGTTAAGCTATTGTGTCAACCGAATGAAATAACTGTATTTAAAACGAATTGTGAATTTCGTAATGAAATATCCTGTATTTGGTTTGTGAGTTTAATATTTTAATTATTTTCTGCCAATATAATTTTATAAAGTATTTATGGCATTAATGTAAAATACCGCATTACGAAACAGGATAGTATCACTGGTTTTGTGAAGCGATTTGATACCTGTGTTAGAGACTGGTATTTTCGGAACGCGCCCTACTTCCTTCTCCTTGCTTTCAACTCGTCATGGCGTGACTGAAATTTTAATTATCTCCGGGTATTTTACTACTATTGGTGTAATCATTTGAGTTTTACAGCTTTTGCGGTCGACCGTTTGGGTCATAAAAATGCTATAGTCAGGCCATTTCGCTACCTTGCTGCCGAGGCGTGGCAGTTTTTCTTTAAGTCGCCTTGCGTCTTCTTCATGCCTGATGCCGTTTTTAAGAGGATGTAACAACTAGCTGGCGTTGGCAAGATGTGACAAAATACGTGTTTACTTTCTAGTAGTTCATGTTATTTACGCCAGGTTGTGCGACGTGTCAAGTACAGCCAAAAAAAAAACCCGTCTCAATAGTCAGGGTAAGTACACACAACGGCAAGTATGTATGTGTATATACTTAACAAGTGTGTACTAACAATTGAGAAACAGCATTTGTTTCAAAACTCGTATTGCAAACACGTTCGATCTTAACATAGCTAGTTTTGGCACAATTTGGGTGATAGTTTTTGTAATATAAATTATTCAGTGGCCCTATTTTGTGTACTGAAATTTATATTGTGAGTTCTTATTTACCCTTTTGTCAAAATCAAAGCTATAATGCTACCAATATATTCGTCAGGTATAAAAATCGGCTCCCTTTAGTGAAATGAATGTTTTATCATAGTAATTATAAAATATGCCAGTTTTAGTGAATAGTTTTCATGTGCGATTGTTTTATTTGAAAACAAATGGCTGTTCTCTTGTTAAATCTGAATGTGCGATGTTTTTATATAAAAATGTTTGGCTGTTTTCTTGTTAAACCCCCGAACCTGCGATTTTATTACAAAATAAAATTCTGAATATTACCGTTTATCGTCAGTATCGATTGTAAAGTGCTTGCTCGCATCTCATTTTACCGTCAAATACAGTATTTGCTACCATTTAGCNAATCTGAATGTGCAATGTTTTTATATAAAAATGTTTGGCTGTTTTCTTGTTAAACCCCCGAACCTGCGATTTTATTACAAAATAAAATTCTGAACATTACCGTCTATCGTCAGTATCGATTGTAAAGTGCTTGCTCGCATCTCATTTTACCGTCAAATACAGTATTTGCTACCATTTAGCCAACATAACTCTATGCCAAAATTTGCTATAAAAATATCATAGCTGGGTTCACACTGGAGCTAAGAACGGCTTGTCTTTGACGAACCGTAATGCAATGTTACCAAACAGGCTGTATCAGAGATCTGTAAAAGGCTCTTGAATGTATAAATGTAGGTTTGCAAATGTGAAAAATAGCTCTAATGATATTTGAAACATCTGCATTTATAAGCTACGGAAAAACAAAAACAGTGATTATATGTTATTTGCGTACAATTTAGGAAAATGTAGTGTANCTACGGAAAAACAAAAACAGTGATTATATGTTATTTGCGTACAATTTAGGAAAATGTAGTGTACTGGCCTATAAAAGGAATTATTGAAGCAAACAGTGTTGCTAACCTTAGTCGAAGTCGGTTTTAATAGTTGTATCGAAAAGAAGTTCAATGTTGGGACACGAGTTCAGTTACTGCGCAGCTGGCACTCGTACTCTGCTACAAATTTCCTCTACGGAACGGGCAATAGACGTATAATGGCGCCAAGGGAAAAAAGGAAACGATCATATAATTGTGCAGGAAACAAGCTTTACAAACGCAAACACACATACTTATAGCTTTGTTTTTCTATAGTACTTTTTATATCCACCATTATACAGGAATGCTAAAATAAGCGTATTTTTCCTAACAGTCGTCTGCTGGTCTTGTTGCAGGGAGCCCTAATCTAAGTATTATGTGTGCGTCCGAGGTAGGGATGAGACGTAAGTGCATCTCAGTGCTGAATCCTATATGCCTACGAGAAAGGGAAGTCATACAAGGAGGTATACATCGAAGCAAGGAAAGATTGGGCAGCCATGGCCGCGAATGGGACCATGACTATCTCCATAAGTGTACCTATGACTATAACTAAAACTAAGAAGAGAGAATGAAAAACCTACACGTGAACCATAAAAAAACACTCGAAAGGAAAAATGTCCAAACATATAATGCATTAGTAGCAATGCTACCGGGAAAAGATTGATAGGAACCATACTCTTTATCAGGGGGGAGAGAAGATATTACTTTCCATTCACACTGTGTGGCACTGACTTAACCAGAGTGATCTGAGAACAGATCATATTGGTGGAGGAAGTGTCTCAACTGGACTGACACCCCCCCCCCCNTCAACGGACCATCATTGATATGGCCTTTCGGAGCCGAAGGCCCACTCGTGTACCGTTGTTGACTGCACGACACAAACCTTTACGCCTTGCCTGGGCCCGCCAACACCGTCATTGGAGTGTTGATGACTGGAAACACGTTGCCTGGTCTGACGAGTCTCGTTTCCAATTGTATCGGGCGGATGAACGTGTACGGGTATGGAGACATCCGCATGAACCCATGGACCCTACATGTCAACAGGGGACTGTTCAAGCTGGTGGAGGCTCTGTCATGGTATGGGGCGTGTGCAGTTGGCGTGAAATGGGACC
>NQII01000361.1:0-43729 GCA_002778355.1 Clitarchus hookeri | reverse complement strand
GAGTCTCGTTTCCAATTGTATCGGGCGGATGAACGTGTACGGGTATGGAGACATCCGCATGAATCCATGGACCCTACATGTCAACAGGGGACTGTTCAAGCTGGTGGAGGCTCTGTCATGGTATGGGGCGTGTGCAGTTGGCGTGAAATGGGACCCCTGATACGTCTAGATACTACTCTGACAGGAGACAGATACGTATCACCTGCACCCATTCATGTCCATTGTGCATTCCGACGGACGTGGACAATTCCAGCAGGACAATGCGACACCCCACACGCCGAGAGTTGCTACCGAGTGCTCCAGGAACACTCTTCCATGCCACGTCGTCTTGTGGCAAGTGTGCGTGCTCGTGGGGGCCCTATATGATATTAGACAGGTGTACCAGTTTTTGTGGCTCTTCAGTGTATATATACACACACAAAAGTTTTTTCTTTTCCACTAATGAGTGAATTATTTTGATAGTTTGGAATGCAGGCTTGTGTACAGCTATTTCCATGGCAAATTATTTTATGTTGACATACTCTGAAATTTGAAAGTCAGCTGGGTGTGCTTATGTTATCATCATCTGTGGCAAAAGAAACGCCGCTGTATCCATTGTAACATATGCAAACAGGACTGCCTTCAGATCCATAAAAAACAGACATAGATTTCTTCTCAAGATAAAAAACATGTTGGTTCCGAGAGTCTTGGTAAATATACCTTCAGTTTGTTCTGTTGAATTCACTCGTACAAGTTTCAGTGTGCCGTCATCCTCTTTCTCTTTGACAAAATTAAGTTTCACATACATGTGCTTGGTCCTCTTGGAAATAGTTGGACAATGGCAAAGCTGATGCAGCTGTTATTGTCTNAATGCAGGCTTGTGTACAGCTATTTCCATGGCAAATTATTTTATGTTGACATACTCTGAAATTTGAAAGTCAGCTGAGTGTGCTTATGTTATCATCATCTGTGGCAAAAGAAACGCCGCTGTATCCATTGTAACATATGCAAACAGGACTGCCTTCAGATCCATAAAAACAGACATAGATTTCTTCTCAAGATAAAAAACATGTTGGTTCCGAGAGTCTTGGTAAATATACCTTCAGTTTGTTCTGTTGAATTCACTCGTACAAGTTTCAGTGTGCCGTCATCCTCTTTCTCTTTGACAAAATGAAGTTTCACATACATGTGCTTGGTCCTCTTGGAAATAGTTGGACAATGGCAAAGCTGATGCAGCTGTTATTGTCTTCATACACTGATGCACCTTCCACATCAGTTCCCAACTCAAACAGTAATCCTCTCACCCACATGATTTTCCTAGTTGCCTCATACAGAGCTATGTACTCAGCCTCAGTAGAAGATAAGGCTGCAGTCGATTGTTTTTTAGTCTTGTAAATTACAGGATTTCCAAGTACCTTTATCACATACATTGGCTACAAAAATAATTGGTCTGACTACAGTTGGAAGTGTGAGGGCAAAAATTGTGAAAGAAATATAATATTAATAAAGGTATTTCCTATCCTTATAGATAATGTATTCATTCATTTGTCATATAATGCATGAAAGTGAATTCCTTTTCATTTATAATAGAACAGAAATTGCAAATAAAAGCAATTATGTCTCTCTGACTACAAATAAGTATTGGTCTGCTCTGAAGTCAAGAAAGTTCTTGGGCATTTTCACATCTTTAATACTTCGTAGGTTCTCCTTTGCTCTTGATAATGTTTCGATATCTTCTTGGTATATATCTCACCAAGATTTCTGTCGTTTCGCTCAATATTGTATACCACTCATTTCTAAGGAAGTTATTCATGTCATTTTGGTTGGATATCTCAAGGTTTGGTACGTTATCCTGTAGTAGGTGCCATAAATTCTCAATGGGGTTGATATCAGGAGATTGTGGCTGTGACTCCATGCAATGTGGGGCATTGTATAACAACCACAAATTGGTGTTAAAGGCTGTGTACTTGGGGAGATTGTCTTTAGTGAAGATGCAATCTGTATAGAGGCCCACTTATTTACACTTTGGTAGCAATGAGCATTGAGAATGTCGATGCACACCTTGTGATCCTTTGTGCCTTTAATGAAACACACATCACCTACACCACTCGCACCTGTAGAACTCCAAAACATCATGGAAACCTGCTCTATGATTCACACTGGCTGTTAGAGTATTATCTTAAAGTTCAGAATTCTTCTCCCGCCTTACCATACCTCGTCCATCTGACTTGAATATATATTAAACTTACCTTCATCACTAAATAAGTCTTTCTTCTGTTGCTCATACGTATCATTTNCATCTGACTTGAATATATATTAAACTTACCTTCATCACTAAATAAGTCTTTCTTCTGTTGCTCATACGTATCATTTTTATGTGGCTGAGCATAGGTAAGTTTCTTCTTGTTATTAGCCTTATTTATGTACGGTGTTCTACGAGATGTTCTTCCCCGATTTCCACTTTCGTAAAGCATATTTATAATGGTTTGAGCCTAACCTTATATTCCTATATCGTTTTTCACTTCGGCCGCTCTCTTTGGTGCACTAAATTTAGGGTTTATGGCAACTTTTCGTGCCATTTGGCGCTAATCTGTCAGAAAAAACTTCAAAGGGCCACCACTTTTAGGTATTTTTGTTTTTGTGAACCTGTACACAATATTTTTGACGGTAGTCACAGGTCTTCTATTAGTTTCGATTAATTCCTTGAATGACTTTCCCTTTTTAAATAAGTACACTTAAATTATCCATTATTCTTTGATTGTTTCTATCGATTTGTGTCCCATAGCTACTTTTGGGCACAAATAAACTGATCCTAAGCATAGCACTAACTGATACGCACAAACAGACTGAATGATACAGACAGGCTTATATTATGGAGCATGGGCCAACGTCAATCTGTTTATGGGACCAATACTTTTTTGGCGTCTAGCGCCGCATGTCTCTCAACATTATTGATCTGCTTGAAAACAATATGATTGGCCTGATTTTTTTGGGTTTGTTGGAAATGTATCGATACTCATACAATGTTAGAATGATATAATGTAATTAAATTTAATGTTGTTTTGTTTATGATGTTACCATTATACCACAACTGTCTTCAGACCAATACTTTTTGTAGCTGGAACCTGCTCAGATAGTTAATGGCAAAACTTATATCAGACGACTGTTCGGCATGATATGCATCAAGGTGCCCAGGAGCTCTCTGTACTGTTTTCGTGTTCTGTCTTTTTACGGTTACTTCGTTAAGTTAAGGTCCTTTTCTATCGGATACCTCTCAATTCGACAACCATTAACTCCAAATTTGCCAGTCGTCTGTTCAATGAACTTTATTTGATCAATCTTAATCATTAGTTCGCAGGACATTCAGTACCAATAAATTATTGATTTCTCCAAACAGTAATTAATCTTCAACATATATTAACAAAGCACATTTCCTTTCATATATAAACATTCATCATAATGCGATTTCTTAAATCCAAACTTCTATAGTTCAGATTCTAGGCATTTATTCCAACATTTAGGAGATTGCTTTAAACTATAGATCGATTTAATTAGTATCTAAACATGCCCTGGTTCAGTCTTCAGTCCTAATTCTTATGTATAGTCTCATACAAAAATCCGTTAAAAAAGACGTGGTAACATCCATCTGATGAATCAAATAATTTCTGCAAATTGCCAATGACAACATAAGTCTAACAGTGTTCATAATTGAAATGGCTGCATACAATTCATATTGATCTATATCTTTCTGAAACAACCACGAGCAACAATCCTAGCTTTATAATTAACATTCCCTTTGATCTTGAATACCTATTTAGAATCAATTACTTCTACATTTGGTGGAGTGGGGAGAATTTTCCAAACATCATTCCTGTTCATATTCCCGAGTTCTACTTCAATTGCAGCATGCCATTTATTAGCTTAGGGTTCTTTTGATATATCTTAAAAGCATAATGGTTCTTTAAAATCACCACTCCCACTAAGCAAAATATCTTTTGGACCAACAAAACAAACATATGTGTGGGTTTCGAATTTTTGGTTTCTGGGAAATAAATTTTGTACCCCTTTACTTCATAATCGTAACCAACAAATNATGTGTGGGTTTCGAATTTTTGGTTTCTGGGAAATAAATTTTGTACCCCTTTACTTCATAATCGTAACCAACAAATATTCCTTTCTTGGCTTTAGGATTCAATTTTTCCCTCTTTATTTTTGGGATATGAACAAATTATTCACAATCATAATGCTTTAAAAAAATTAATCAGGTTTTAAATTGAAAAATAATTTAATTTGCATCTTCCTGAAACTTGAGTACGACGAGTCCGATTGAGAATAAATACTGCTGCATTTGTTGCTTGAGTCCACAAACTCTTATTTTACTTACTCCCAACTAGCATTGTTCGAACGATTCTACAACAGTACGATTATCACATTCGATCTTCCCGTTCTTTTGTGGAGTATATAGACAGGATTTTTCATGTGCTATTCCATTGTTCAACAACACCTGTTCAATGGAACTATTAAATTCTTCCATTCCATTATCACTTATACTACCTTTGCATGGTAAAAATACTGCGAATGAATACCTTCACAGTTTTACCAGTTTGTGTTTTAACCCAATTCAAATAACTGATGATATAGTCTTCACTTCAGATTTCATATGTATTAAAAACAGTCTTCCAGTTTGAGAAATCATCCCTCAGAAGTAAATAATACAGATTTATTCCCAAGAATTCAACCTCCATGAGACCACAAATATCCATATGTACAAGATATTCAATCTGACTCACATAACTTTCACTCGCAATAAAGGGTTTTACGTGACATTTTTCTAAGCTTGCAGTCTTCGCAAACAAATCCTTCATCCTTGAAATCAATGTTGTTACGAAGTAATGTTTCTTTAACATATGCCAAATTTTGGTAATAAAGTTTGGCATGTCATTTGTATAATGTCAAATTTGTAATTGGTAAGTTACAGACAGATTTTGCAGATGGTAACTTACAGGAAGACGTCGCAGAAGACAGTTTAAATACAAACTTTGAATTATCACACTTACAGTCCCCTGACATAACAGTGTTCTCCAGTACAAACTTGCCTTTCCTTTGCTAAAATTTACATAANTATCACACTTACAGTCCCCTGACATAACAGTGTTCTCCAGTACAAACTTGCCTTTCCTTTGCTAAAATTTACATAATTTCCTCTATCCATTATGAGTTCACTAGAAAATGTACAACAAATTTTCAAGGGTCAGTGTTTCACTCCCAGCCAAAAACACAACAGAACCAAAGCGTGTAACCTCTATCGTATTTTCGTTTGGTATCACGATTGGATGGACACTAGACACATATTCCAATTTATAAAAAAATCCCTGGAAATTCTTTGAAATGTGTCGAGTACCACCCATATATTTGATCCAAATATTTTCTATAATTTTATATTCATCTACTGTTGCTAAAACAGTTACTGCTAAATTGATATCTATATTATTATCAGAACAGAACTTCCCGATATCTCCCATTTGAAACACTTCAGATTTCAGATTTTTTAACAAATATTTTAAATAATGTCCTACCTTCTTACAATACATACGTTCCTTATCTGAATCACTCGAGATTTAAATAAACACCTCATAAGTAGTACTGGGTTCTGAGTTTCTGTCTGTATCTTTCATTCTTCTTCTTTCAACTTCCGACATCAACTTAATCCTTAGTGTCTTACAACAAGTATTTTCTGAGCATTCAAAAGCTGTGATTAACACGTCAAAGGAATTCGGTAAACTTTTAAGCACCTTTGCTGTTAGCATGCCATCAAACATATTTTCTGCAACTTCTGCCAATTTGCACAAGACTTTGTCAATTTCTTCAAAAAATTGTAACAAATTTTCTCAAAATTTTATTGAGTTAAATTAATTTATTTAATGTAATTTATTCACTAAATCATCTATTCCATACATAGCTTACAACATTTCTATCATTTGTGATGAGGTTTNTATCACACTTACAGTCCCCTGACATAACAGTGTTCTCCAGTACAAACTTGCCTTTCCTTTGCTAAAATTTACATAAATTCCTCTATCCATTATGAGTTCACTAGAAAATGTACAACAAATTTTCAAGGGTCAGTGTTTCACTCCCAGCCAAAAACACAACAGAACCAAAGCGTGTAACCTCTATCGTATTTTCGTTTGGTATCACGATTGGATGGACACTAGACACATATACCAATTTATAAAAAAATCCCTGGAAATTCTCTGAAATGTGTCGAGTACCACCCATATATTTGATCCAAATATTTTCTATAATTTTATATTCATCTACTGTTGCTAAAACAGTTACTGCTAAATTGATATCTATATTATTATCAGAACAGAACTTCCCGATATCTCCCATTCTATTGNATTGATATCTATATTATTATCAGAACAGAACTTCCCGATATCTCCCATTCTATTGCATTTGAAACACTTCAGATTTCAGATTTTTTAACAAATATTTTAAATAATGTCCTACCTTCTTACAATACATACGTTCCTTATCTGAATCACTCGAGATTTAAATAAACACCTCATAAGTAGTACTGGGTTCTGAGTTTCTGTCTGTATCTTTCATTCTTCTTCTTTCAACTTCCGACATCAACTTAATCCTTAGTGTCTTACAACAAGTATTTTCTGAGCATTCAAAAGCTGTGATTAACACGTCAAAGGAATTGGGTAAACTTTTAAGCACCTTTGCTGTTAGCATGCCATCAAACATATTTTCTGCAACTTATGCCAATTTGCACAAGACTTTGTCAATTTCTTCAAAAAATTGTAACAAATTTTCTCTAAATTTTATTGAGTTAAATTAATTTATTTAATGTAATTTATTCACTAAATCATCTATTCCATACATAGCTTACAACATTTCTATCATTTGTGATGAGGTTTTGCATGTTGTCAGCCTTCTTAAGATATTTTCTCAATCAGTGCATACTATATATATTTATTTTCTGCATATTTCATTCTCGAGGTACATACTTCAAATTGACACTTCCATACTTCATAATAATATCCCCTCCTGTAACAAGCAACTTTTCTTGATTATTAACGAAGTTCATCTTTAAGTGTTTAAGTTTCATAATCTGTAGAAATATATAAGAAAAATTTTATTTTCTCATTTATAACTACATAATTCAACACAAACTGTTTTCAATACAAAGCCCCTAGACAAAACCTTTCTTCCATTGAATACATAAAACAAACAGGTAGATTCAGTCATTGCTTTCATNATACAAAGCCCCTAGACAAAACCTTTCTTCCATTGAATACATAAAACAAACAGGTAGATTCAGTCATTGCTTTCATGAACTATTTACATATCTACAACCAGCTATGAAAGAAGTATAAACAAATACTGGTATAAAGAAGAAAGTAAACAGGTCTTGTCGGAAAGTTGTGCGAGGGGTGCACAGAGGCGAGGACAAGGAGTTTTGGCATAGAGAGAGACGCAGGGAGAAGCTGACCCTTGCCGCAGCGGCACGGCGACGCTGTAGGAGAGCAGCCAGCGGCGCACGGCGCACGAGTAGTAGGGGAAGGTGAACCAGCCGCGGTAGGACATGTCGCTGGGTGTGGCCATGAACTTGGGCGAGCGCAGCGCGGGAGTGGAGCCGGCCTCCTCGTACCAGGGCAGCAGGCGGACGTCGGGCCGCGAGCCGACGCGGGGCGCCTCGTCACCGTCGTCGCGCCGTGGCTCGTCCAGCTGCAGCAAGGGCGCGCGGTCCGGCTGGCGTCTCCACGGCGCCGCCCCGGCCACCTCGCCCGACGACGAGTTGAGCGCGAGTACGCGCGCCGCCAGCACCAACTGCTCCGAGCCCAGCAGGCTGCGCGCCAATGCGTCCAGCACGCCTGCGAACACCACAGTGTACGTGAGCAGCAGCACATCCAGCACACCTGCGAACACCATACTGTACGTGAGCAGCAGCACGTCCAGCACACCTGCGAACACCATACTGTATATGAGCGGCAGAACGTCCAGAACACCTGTGAACACCACACTGTACGTGAGCAGCAGCATGTCCAGAACACCTGCGAACACCACACTCTACGTGAGCGGTAGCATATTCAGCACACCTGCGAACACCACACCGTACGTGAGCAGCAGCACGTCCAGCACACCTGCAAACACCACACTCTACGTGAGCAGCAGCACGTCCAGAACACCTGCGAACACCATACTGGACATGAGCGGCAGCACATCCAGCACACCTGCGAACACCATACTGTATGTGAGCAGCAGCACGTCCAGTACACCTGCGAAAACCACACTGTATGTGAGCAGCAGCACGTCCAGCACACCTGCGAACACCATACTGTACGTGAGAAGCAGCACGTCCACCACACCTGCGAACACCACACTGTACATGAGCAGCAGTATGTTCAGCACACCTGCAAACACCACACTGTACATGAGCAGCAGCACATCTGGCACAACACCTGCAAACATCACACCACACTGCATGAGCAACAATCTTTCCAATACACCTGCAAACACCACATTGTTTATGAGTGGCAGCATATCCAGCACACTTGCGCACACCTCACCTCGGTGTATACTAGTAGCTGCTTGGTCAGCACATCTGTGCATTACGGCTGTTACTGGTAAACTGAGACCTTTTGAAATCAACCTCTGAGAACTGTCACTGCACATATTTTAATGGGCACACTGGCGGGAATGCGCCCAGTAATGTTGGTACCGATGGAGGGAAANCTGGAATGCGCCCAGTAATGTTGGTACCGATGGAGGGAAAGTAGTTCCACATCTTAACATTGAATTAAAAATTATATGTAAACATATGCGAGTACTCAATTAATTTATTCTCTTTTCTGTTATGAGTATTTTGTGAAATATTTACTTCTAATAATTTCACAAATTTACTTGACCGATACACGAATAAAAGGATTAGGTTCATGAGAATGTTTATTTTACATATTGTGAAATAATACACAAAGTGCACACAAGCATATTCTAAACAGGGCATTCANTCATGAGAATGTTTATTTTACATATTGTGAAATAATACACAAAGTGCACACAAGCATATTCTAAACAGGGCATTCAAAAGTGCTCAGTATACCATGAACAGCCTATACACACATTCTGTACACAAACAGCAGGACATACAACATTCCTGTACACACCTTACAATAGGGCAAGAGTACCAGTACATGCATGCGGACACCTCACTACTGTGTTCGGGAGTAGCAGTGCGTTGTACTTGATTGTCCTGTGTACATATTTCTATTGCTTCATCAATATATCACTGAATAATTATAAGCAGCTCATGGTAATATTGAGATAGTTTACATAAGTTCTCATTAAGAANTCATCAATATATCACTGAATAATTATAAGCAGCTCATGGTAATATTGAGATAGTTTACATAAGTTCTCATTAAGAAATAAAACATCACTTTTATGTAAAAAGAAACCCAATAAAAAAAGATTACACATTTATTAAAATAATATATTGATTTATAATTAATTATGGAACTATTAATGGTGATAGAACTAATAATATTGTAAGGTTTTGGTGTNAATAATATATTGATTTATAATTAATTATGGAACTATTAATGGTGATAGAACTAATAATATTGTAAGGTTTTGGTGTACTCAATATAAAATCATGCAATTAAATAAAAAAGAAATTCGAAACTCGGATAGAACGTTCATATTCTTAAAGTAGTATACATACACTGTGTGTTCGAAAATTGTTGTGCATAATTTTAACGGTTGGTAGGCCATTCCTAGACAAATATTTTGATACAATGAACATGTGTCCGAAAACATTCTCCTACCGAGCTACAGGCGTCAAACGATGCACACACCATTTGAATTCAGCGCACTACCTGGGTAATTCAAGTGCGGGCCGGAGTGGAGTCGGCCTGCAGGCGGAGAGCAGATGGCAGTCCCCAATCCCCGCGCGCGATGGCAAACAGATTATCGCAGTGCATAAACAAAGAGGTGTAAAGCATGGCTCATCATTACAGGAGCTGTTCGAAGTGATGTCCTCCGACTTGCAAGCCTGCCACCTATCGGGATAACACATTGCATAAATTTATAATGGCACAGGGGGGTCCCGGTGGTGTAGTGGCTAGACAACTCGCCTCCCACTAGGTTAGATTCCCAGTGGTGTCACTCCCCGATTTTCGCATATGGGAATCGTGCCGGACGATACTGCTGGTCGGTTGGTTTTCTCGGGAATCTCCCAATCCCCTCCCTTTCAATCCGGCGCTGCTACATTCTGAACTCGCTTCATCTTCATCAGGCTTTCAAAAACTCAATGTTAAGAGCTGCCCAAATATCTTCACTCTTCATTCACTCGTAACGCCTCAAATGCAACTCCGCAAACCTTCACATAAACATACACAATGCCTGTTAATTTGGCAAACGTGTACTACGCCATAACCTTACTTTGCACAGACACTACTCAATTCATCACTGATGACAATCGAGGACTGTCATCTGCTGCACACCTACAGGATGTCTCGGCTCCGCTTTGCTCCGCACCGCACCTGTGTACTCGGCCCACACGTGCGTTGCCCAGGCAGTACACCAAATTCAAATGGAGCACGCATCGTTGGACGTCTGTAATTCGGTAGGGAACGTTTCCGGACGCTTGTTCCTTATATCAAACTGTTTGTCTCAGCGTGCCCTACCTGTCCTTAAAATTATGCCCAACAATTTCTGAACATGCACTATTAACGCAATATGGTGGTGGAATAAAATAAATTAAATCAGTTAGAAAAACGCACGGGAACACCATACCAACTGGCATGCATGCGATAAATAATATTCCNTAAAATAAATTAAATCAGTTAGAAAAACGCACGGGAACACCATACCAACTGGCATGCATGCGATAAATAATATTCCTTACGACATATGTTTATATGGTTGAAGCGAATATCTATGGGTAGAACACAGGCGAGTAAATTCATGAGGAAGAAGGGAGAGGTCAACACAGGAGACAGTGCACATTCGATTTTAGCAGTAATTTACACGTTTTCACTTGGAATGGTACCATCAAAATCAGGGTTTTTCATCATCGGAAGTTGTGCGCATACAGGATGTCGAAAAGAGGACCTCCTCNAATGGTACCATCAAAATCAGGGTTTTTCATCATCGGAAGTTGTGCGCATACAGGATGTCGAAAAGAGGACCTCCTCAATGTAAGTCTTCGTGCATAAAACAATTTCAGTAGTGGTCTATGGTAGCTATCAAACCAAAATAAAGTAGTAGAACAAATTAAATAAGACTTAAATTAAAAAAAAAATTGCTGTCATAATTAATTTTTTTATATTATGTCTAGTGTCACTGGGCCAAGGTTACCACATGTATGTCAAAGGTCTGGTTATCAAACACAAAACTTTTCCACCATCCAACTATGTGAGAGAGCACGATTAACTACTTCATGGTCAAATTCAATCCTGAACCCGAACATGGTGTGCCAGAGTCACTTATTTTGTGTAACTGTTCTCTCATGCAAGAATTAAATGCGAGAAAATGAAGGAATACAATTCATATTATTTACATTGCTTTAGGAGCGCAGAATAATTGATAAGAACCATTTGAAGAAGAGAAAAAAGAGATAAATAAAAGTTATTGTGATATACAGAGTCTATAATTCAAATTCCGATCCATATTTTCAGAACCTTTTNAAAAGAGATAAATAAAAGTTATTGTGATATACAGAGTCTATAATTCAAATTCCGATCCATATTTTCAGAACCTTTTATTGAATTTACAGATGAAGTAGTGGACCGGCCCGGCTTCGCCCGGTAACAATTTCGTTTTTACAGCGATACTTTGAAAGACAAAAATGGTTACTGTGGGTCATCCTTAAAAGATAAACATATGCTATCGTGGACTTTTCTGTAGACCGTTTTGAGAGCTACAATTCTTTAGTACATTATACACCTGTGTCTCTTATGGTTTAGTCAGCGCAAGCCATGTAAACGCCCTAAAAGCGGTTTTTTATGACTTGATTAGAAACTGTTCGACATTTTTCTACTATTTTTACTTTAAATATAAATGCATTATACACCAAAACCTTTCTCAAGAAATTCTCTAAATGATGTTAGAAAATCGCATCAAAATATACCAAGTAGTTTAGAGGTACTAAGCGAATACACAGGCAGACGCGGATAAGCGACTTTGTTTTATACTATTTAGAGATNCCAAGTAGTTTAGAGGTACTAAGCGAATACACAGGCAGACGCGGATAAGCGACTTTGTTTTATACTATTTAGAGATATATGACAGATTGTATGGTTTAATGGAACTGTAATACAGTTGGGAAGCAAGAACTAATGGAATANCTATTTAGAGATATATGACAGATTGTATGGTTTAATGGAACTGTAATACAGTTGGGAAGCAAGAACTAATGGAATAGAATACTCTCAAATATATATGGTTATTGAGTTGATAGTAAAAAAAAATATCTACAAACTTAAAAGAAAAGTATGATAGTATTTGTTGGTGTAGCAGATGAAAAGTAGTCTATANCTATTTAGAGATATATGACAGATTGTATGGTTTAATGGAACTGTAATACAGTTGGGAAGCAAGAACTAATGGAATATAATACACTCAAATATATATGGTTATCGAGTTGATAGTAAAAAAAAAATATCTACAAACTTAAAAGAAAAGTATGATAGTATTTGTTGGTGTAGCAGATGAAAAGTAGTCTATAATAGTGTTTAGTTACACACAAAAAGTTCAAACAAATAAAAGGAAAGAAAATAAATCGTTCGGCATCACAAAATGAAAACATGGCGAAGGAAAAGTACCCTTAGGCTTACATGTGGAATGTTAGACCATGTTGATTAAATAATCTTTAATAGGAATTTATCTTCGCGGAATGGACGGGACATTCAAACACGTAACAATGGTTGATACAGAGACTTTAAACTGTCTTCTCAAGCCAGCAGCAATTTTTCATAGGCATAATGTATATCAAATCAAAAATTCGTAATTTTGGTTTGACTTGAAAATTTATTTTTTTTAATTCAGTAGTGTACCAACATATGCGATGTAAACCTTCCGATAACCTTTAAATTTATATTTTTAATTAAAAAATGAATATCGCTGGACGTAATTTTTTTTAGAATTAATTGTAAAACCGTGCGTAGAGTATGGCAGAAACATTAAAATCTTAATCTTTTTTGGTTAATTAGTCTGTATCGGCAGATTATTAAAATATAATATTTATCTAGAAGATAAAAGTCGTTCGCCAGTACATATTTTCTTTTTAAATTCATAGTGGAAGTGTACAGGGAGTATTGCAGAACCATAAAAAAGCCTCTTTCAGTTACTATTTATAAATCAATATATTTTTAATATATGTTTTTATTCACAAAATCAAAGTCCCACTAAAAAAAATATTTTTTCTTTAAATTTACTGTAAAATATGATGTTGAGTACGGTTGAGTATGGACTATCGGGTAGTAACCACAATANTTTTTTTAGAATTAATTGTAAAACCGTGCGTAGAGTATGGCAGAAACATTAAAATCTTAATCTTTTTTGGTTAATTAGTCTGTATCGGCAGATTATTAAAATATAATATTTATCTAGAAGATAAAAGTCGTTCGCCAGTACATATTTTCTTTTTAAATTCATAGTGGAAGTGTACAGGGAGTATTGCAGAACCATAAAAAAGCCTCTTTCAGTTACTATTTATAAATCAATATATTTTTAATATATGTTTTTATTCACAAAATCAAAGTCCCACTAAAAAAAATCTTTTTTCTTTAAATTTACTGTAAAATATGATGTTGAGTACGGTTGAGTATGGACTATCGGGTAGTAACCACAATACCTCAATTATGTTATAAGGCTGAGGGTGAAGCGAGGTGAGTATGGAGTAGTGCCAGGATACAAGGGTTGGGGAAATGGGAGATCCCCGAGAAAACCCGTAGATCAGCAGCATCATCTGTCACGATTCTCACATGCTAAAATCCGAGGGAAACCTCACTGGGAATTGAACGTGGATCGTCGTTGTGGAAGCCGAATAGTCAAATACTACACCACCGAGGCCCCCAGCATTGGAGATAGAACAACAAAATTAAGACCAAAAGTGAAACTTACGACCCCAAAGAAGACAATATTAAACATTAATTTCGAGACCCTATTGTAAGCATAGTTGATTAGCATTACCGAACCAGTAGAAAAAGACCACTTGATCATGTTGTAAATATCACTCTCGACACCGATCAAGAAGATAATTGTACCAGAACAAAGTACTTATAATAATAGCTAGTTTAACACACACTCTGCGTTTAATATCATAGCATACCAGTATCATCACAGTTTAGTGAGAATGCTTCAAAATATTTTCTTCTAACAATAGTTATTACAATTCAATGTTATAGTTATTACAAACACCATACCGACATACGACTATGCATACCGACCTATCAGACCGACTTACCAGTCCGCCCAACTATACTGACAATCAATGAAACACATCGCACATCACATCGAGTAGCACATCATGCAACACATCTTACATCAGGAGTCATGTCAAGAAGTATGGCACGAGTCTCAAAACACTCGAATGTCACGAGTCTCAAAACACTCGAATGTCACGAATGCTATTGTAATCACTTCAGAAAAAATATCCACAATACGAATCACATCGTGCAAAGCATATCACGAAATTCATCATCCTACATCGCGAATCATGTCGTGAAGCAAGTCACAAAATTCGAAACACATTATATGCCTCGAATCACATGAACAATTCGCGATGGTGTAAACATTTAGCGAAGCACTTTGCAGATGTCTTCGCGAAACACATAACACAAAAATTATCACATCGCGAAGCTCAGCACGAAACCAACTGTACATTGCGAATCCCATCGCTAAGCTAGTTTCAAGTCTTGAACCAGTTCTGATGTCACTAATAAAATATTGTTAGGAATGGTATTGTGAGTCAGCCTGGTCGTCCATGAGGTTTATGTAACTGTGTATGTAGCGAGCAGTTGCCGAATGTGGAGTGCATGTTCGAATCCCACACCTGACCAAATATATACTTCAGAAATCATAAAAAATTTACCTTATATATAAATTGTATGAAAACTCTATGATCGTAAACACTGTGACCTCAAATATCGAAGCACATCAAAAATCTCGGAACAGGTTCCGAAAAACATTGCAAATCATGCCACAGTTTACCATTTGAGGTCTCCACACCTATGCTTGTACTGTGTGCTACATGCCCGATGTAGTTGTGGCAATCTCGTTTTTCCTAGAATCAGAAAAATTGGTATGACCNCTTGTACTGTGTGCTACATGCCCGATGTAGTTGTGGCAATCTCGTTTTTCCTAGAATCAGAAAAATTGGTATGACCAGGCCAGACTACCTGCTTAGTTTAATTGAGTTATAGATTAAACACACAAATCACTATAATTTAAATAATATTTTTGGAGCACACTGAGAAAAGTCACATGTCCCTCACCCCTCGCAAAAGTATGTCACTGTATTTTTGTAACCATGGACATTCTAACTCCGACTAATCTTCCTTTTACTAGCTACTTTGCTTTCATTTGCAAGGGTCCGAATCGCAACATGGAAATTTCAAAGAATCTCAGTAAAGTTTTTAATTTCGGGCAATTTCATAATTCCAAAAAAAATCAGATAACTGTGGTTTAGGCTTTGATGGCTTGATAATGCATAGTCGATGCCACATGCTTGTAAGCATGTCCTAGACCGATCATGTCACACCCTCTGGTCTGGCTCGAACTGGTAGCAACCCTCGCCGACATCGTTGGTGCCTAGCAATACGTACCCCCCTCACGAACCACTTCTCAAAATAAATCTCGAACCATTCAATTATTGCATGAAACATTTCTGATGTTTATATATAGGCTGTTCACGGTAAAGTGANAAATAAATCTCGAACCATTCAATTATTGCATGAAACATTTCTGATGTTTATATATAGGCTGTTCACGGTAAAGTGAGCACTTTTAAGGCCCTAGTAACTTTTTTCTTTCAGCCAATTTTTAGCCTCTAACTACCCTTTTTAAATAAATATTGNAAATAAATCTCGAACCATTCAATTTTTGCATGAAACATTTCTGATGTTTATATATAGGCTGTTCACGGTAAAGTGAACACTTTTAAGGCCCTAGTAACTTTTTTCTTTCAGCCAATTTTTAGCCTCTAACTACCCTTTTTAAATAAATATTGNACACTTTTAAGGCCCTAGTAACTTTTTTCTTTCAGCCAATTTTTAGCCTCTAACTACCCTTTTTAAATAAATATTGTCATATGATTAATAAACACAGTTTATATATTCCACGGCACTCAGAAGTTAACGGTGAAGGCTGAGAAAAAATATATTTAATGACTATTATTCGAAATGAGAGGGTGTTCAAAAGTGCTCACTTTACCATGAATAGTCTATAGCAAGGTTACTCTCTGCCAGTTAACTATGCTCATAAAAGGGAATAATGCCTAATGCGATATAAATCCTTGTTCGAAGTCCGAATTATTACCTAGGATCTAAATGTCATGGTTCTATATAATGTGGTTCGAAAATAGCAGTTGACTATTGGGCAGTAGTATTAGAATATTACGAGTTTTGGTGGTTATTTTGCCAATGGTGGCAAAATGGTGGCCATATATGCTTACGGAATATCTTACTCTTAATGTGATGTATCTGATTGTCCAGATGTGTTAATAGCTGACACATTTTAAGTTTAAAGGGCCTAACCCCACAAGTCAATGAATGATGGCAGACTACACAGTCATATGATTAAAAGTTTGTTGGTGCTGGGGAATACTACATTTATAACAAAAATTGAGTCAGGGAGGTCGCTTCTCCCTTGCTGGGACTGGGTTGGTCATAGGCGAATAACACAACTGTACTCAACCTAAGATTCCAACATATATTAAGAAAAATCTTGAAATCATATGATTTTCATAATGTGTGACAATATGTTGATATAGTAAGTGAAAGTGAGTCCCTACAGAATTTTGCATACCATTTCATTAGGAAATTAAAAGGAAATTTTTGAATTTGGANGTAAGTGAAAGTGAGTCCCTACAGAATTTTGCATACCATTTCATTAGGAAATTAAAAGGAAATTTTTGAATTTGGATGGCATTGATATTTAACCCCTTAACATATTATCCCGAGTATACTCATTCATGTCCGGCGTATTCCAAAATACTTAAAATCGTGGTGAGTGCTATACAAGGCAGGAAGCTAGCATCAACACAAACAGCTATTTTTTACTGGCTAATGCTATTGGTTGCTGCTAGCACACCAAAATGTTATTATTGGTTGCTGCCAAAGCCATATACCAATATAAATTCTCTTTTATTTGTAGGTTCCATGAAGTAAGTTATTACAAGGAATTCGCAAGTATTGTCAGATGAAAAATCTTTGTCCAGCCGTTGTTAATCGCCTCCTAGAATCAGCCTCAGGCAACATGGACAATGTGGGGACTTTCCAACCAGATTGTAATAGAAGTAGCGTGTGGTAATAAAACTTACTATAATTAATCAGCATCTTGATATTCTATTTAAGATCCTCCGATCAATAGTCACGTAAATAGTTATTGTTTAATCCTTACGTTCATTAAACCCCATCTTATAATGTTGTGCCCTATCTTATCATGATTCATTATATAGCTACGCCCTTAATCCCTTACAGGTTTGAATTGACTTAAAAGCTGATACGTAACAATATGTTTGGTTTTTCTTGTGCCTCCAATACTTTAGATTTCCCACATTATAATATACTTCAGTCTATCATTCTTGTAATGCATTCCTGACGTTCCCAGCCTCTGATTGGGCATGCGAGAAGTAGAATTACGCCTTGCTCCTGTGCTGCTGTATGAGTATTCCCGACGAGATGGTATTTCGCCTGGATGAGCTTCTATAGTCTATTCGCGGTTTCCTCGCTCTTTTTGAATAAAACCTTAGAAAAATTACCCCAGGCATGATGTGCTTAGTTGTTATTTAAGGGTATTACAAGCGTTTTATACTTCTGTTAACATAAAAATTCCTTATTATTGATAAAATTGAATTTTTACTTACATTATAACTAAAATTATAATATTTCATTTATAATTAATATGAATAAAACAGGGAGAAAATAGGTGCGTTGGTAATGCATAGTAATAAAGAGTTCTTATGGAAAATAATATTACACTGAGTGCACATGAATCCATTGGCTGTTACCTACATCACCCTTGTAACTGTTTGTGATCTGCTCTTTATGAGGGAATGTGATGTACTGTAGAGAGTTCCTGTGGCTCCCTGACCTTTGGTCTTGAGCGGGGTTTACGGGGCGAGAGCATCGGACCTCATACATACGGGTGCGCGAGCTCGGACCAGACATTTCGCGAACTAACAGACACCCTACTTTATCCCGCTTTTAATCCAATAAAGGATTATATTTTCTCTTGCTACAATTGTGGCCACGGCACCATATAACCCTGCTATAGCCGCGGTGCATACGTTCCTTTTAACATAATAAACCCGACCTAAAGCGTATAGGGCTTGCCCTTAGACGCAACCCATCCTCCACCCGTCTTAGATACTAAAGGACTCACAGAAATGTAAAACTCGTGCTGGCGTAGCCAGGAAAAAATGGACCAGACATCGGCCAGCACAGAGAAGAGACGGCCAGATGACCAGAGGCGGTGGGTGAGGAGACTATGCTTCGCAGTAACAGGGGTGCCGTGTATGAGACACTACTAAAATTAATGTATGTGCTGGGAATATAGTTTTTATAGCAAGTTTTTGGAATTTGTTTTCCTCAGAGAAGCTTGGGCACTTTAACTTCATTCGTACATGTGTGGGACGTAATCGTGAAACGGGGAGTTGCCTTCAGAAAGACAGGACCAACGAGATATTGTGGAAAATTTACTCATATGCTCTTGTAAAGGGAGGGACTTCTGGGCACGAGCTAAACTTAGAATATGCGGGGGAGTAGTTTTGTCAAGGCGGTCCAAGAAGCTGCGAATCTTAGTACGATTTTGAGTGGTGTTACGGACAGAGAGAGAGATAGAGAGTGAGAGAAAGCAAGTGATCAGGTGAGAACTACCAGCATTGCAAGGTGTCTTGGTGCGGAGAATATCCCCGGTTCTGCTGTGATTTGTTTGAGAGCGGTACTTTGGACAAGCATTAACTACTCCCTCGGGGGTCAGGTAAGGAGAGTATCCTCGGCTTCAGGTTTGTGGAGTGAATGGGGGAAAGTTACATCAGTGACCATTACCAACACATGAGACTGCGGTGGCTGAGCAGTTAGACTGCTCGCCTCCCACCAAGGCGAGCCGGGTTCAATCCCTGGCCGGCCCACTCCCGGATTTTCGCAAGTGGGAATCGTGCCGAACGATGCAGCTGGTTGGCGGGTTTTCTCGGGGATCTTCCGTTTTCTCCGCCCTTGCATTGTGACACTGCTCCATTCTCACCTCATTTCACCCTCATCGGCTCTCAAAACCTCGTTGTTAAGAGCGGTTCTATTCTCTCAAATCAACAATTACCAACACTCTCAGGTTTTAGTTGAGGGGAGTACCTTCGGCTGTAGGACTGATGTTGCAAGCGAATTTATGTGGGTCTGAGTTGGACGCAGGAGGAATATGAAGTACCCTAATATCAGTCGTATCTCGGGGAACCTCTCGTCTACGTTAGTTAAACATGTTTATAAATTATATGTCGAGTATTTTGTATTGTTTTATGTTGATATTCAGCAAGTTAAATTTTGTAATTGTTATTAAACGGTTTTCATTTTGTAAATGAATTTTGGTGGTTTTTGAGAAAAATAAGACGTTTTATAGGAACAATTACATTGGAAAACAGAAATGGGCTTCGGTGATTTAAAATTACTCTCTACCAACCCGAGGAAGCAAAATTATCGTCCAATTTTCTCTTTCTGTAGTTTGAAAAGTTTTGGAATTAGTGCTAACCATTCTTTCCTCATACCAGTTGATATTGTGGGTAGGAGTGGCGTAGGTTGAGATGGGAAGATGTGGGGAATGGGAAACGAGGTGATAATCCGCCACACCATCTGTAATTTATAATATTTCATTTATAATTATTATGAGTAAAACAGAGAGAACATAAGTGTTTTGGTAATTCCTAGTAAGAAATAGTTCTTATTCAAAATATTATTATAATGAATGCGCACGAATGTTGTGCGTTGTCCCTTTGGTGAAATTTCCTAGACTCAGTTAAGCTTTGTTTACATGAAATGGACGAATATTCTGGAAGTATAATTTTAGCAGGGTTCCATAAAAGTCGGAAGTAATCACAATTGAACTATATGAAGGTTATTAAAAAAAATTCTAAATATAAGGGATGCTACCGCTTTAAATGCAGTGTGAATCGGACTTACAGTAGTTGTCTGATATAGGCTATTCACGGTAAACTCAGCACTTTTGAAAGTCCTGCTCAAGAGCTACTTGTACGCAAGTTGTGTAATATTCCGCCTTATGTAAAGTTAGCATTGCCTCATCAGTTTTCTCATGAGTCGGTCAAGTGAAATTGTAAAATTATTAGAAAAGTAAATATTCTACAAGTATTCTTATTTCTACACTTCGATGCNTCGGAAGTAATCACAATTGAACTATATGAAGGTTATTAAAAAAAATTCTAAATATAAGGGATGCTACCGCTTTAAACGCAGTGTGAATCGGACTTACAGTAGTTGTCTGATATAGGCTATTCACGGTAAACTCAGCACTTTTGAAAGTCCTGCTCAAGAGCTACTTGTACGCAAGTTGTGTAATATTCCGCCTTATGTAAAATTAGCATTGCCTCATCAGTTTACTCATGCGTCGGTCAAGTGAAATTGTAAAATTATTAGAAAAGTAAATATTCTACAAGTATTCTTATTTCTACACTTCGATGCNCGTCGGTCAAGTGAAATTGTAAAATTATTAGAAAAGTAAATATTCTACAAGTATTCTTATTTCTACACTTCGATGCATTTAAAAGAAGCGAAGGAAATAATTTACGTTATCACAAATGGTTACCTAACACTTTTTATTTGACGTTAAGATATAGAACTACTTTCCCTCCATCGTTACCAACTGTACTGGCGTATGTTACTCAGAGAGCCTGCTAAAATGTTTTCAGGTTGGAGCAGAGACTTAATTCTGAGGTTGATTTCAAAAGTGCTCCCTTTATCGTGAACAGTCTTTACGAGTTGCTAAGGGGNCGCACAGCGAGCCCAGGTTAGCCGTCGCCACGTCGTGGATCACCTGCAGCGCCTTCTCCGCCACCTGCGCACAGCCACTCACTCTATCACTACCCCCGCCGCTACAGGAGACGACGTGAATCTGGGTTCACTGTTTCATACCATTAAAGCCGTTGACCACGAAAAAATTTATTATTTTATATCTGCTTGACATACCCTTCAAAAGATTACAAACAGAAACCAAATTGGATAAATTTAGTCTCTACAAATTTGAACATCACACTGTTAATTTGACATTAAACTTTAAATTATTATTTTCTAATAAGGTGCCAATTTCGACACGTGATAAAATGTAAGCAGTTATGGCCAGTAGAATTTTTTTCAAAGGGTACTTTTAAAAGTAATGGTATTTAACCGTTCTCCTTTACTTTATTTCTAGTTCACTTTTTAACGCCCTCTTAAGGGGAAACATAACAACGCACACTGTTATACGTCGTGATTCTGTTTTAACGTCATGGCAGCAGGTGTTTACGGGACTACGCCACGCAGTCTCAGTAACGAATGACGTCATCCACACTTGAGGGAATTTTTCACTGGACGATGTTTTGTTTTTGTACAGTGAAAACTATAAAAAACACTACCTGTGCAACGTCCCAGATATAGGAAACTGCGAATGAAAAAAAAATGCAGAAGTAAAGTCGTTTCCAATAGAACATTACACTAGAATGTACAACATGCACAAATCATTAAAAAATAGTACACACAGTACCAGAATAGTCAGAAAGTACATATTGACTTTNGAATGTACAACATGCACAAATCATTAAAAAATAGTACACACAGTACCAGAATAGTCAGAAAGTACATATTGACTTTAAATATGGGCGAAGAAAGAATATATTTTGTAACTTTGTAAAATAATTGGCTAGAATTGATTAATTTTAATATTTAAAAATTAAATTTCAAGTATCTACTTTGAATTGACTTAAAGAGTACTACCATTTTGGATGCTTAATAAAGGAAGTAGAAGGGAAATGCCGAATCCAGCGCGGGAAAAAGTTGCTTAAATCGGAAGGTACCCCCCTGGGGCTCTAANGAATGTACAACATGCACAAATCATTAAAAAATAGTACACACAGTACCAGAATAGTCAGAAAGTACATATTGACTTTTAATATGGGCGAAGAAAGAATATATTTTGTAACTTTGTAAAATAATTGGCTAGAATTGATTAATTTTAATATTTAAAAATTAAATTTCAAGTATCTACTTTGAATTGACTTAAAGAGTACTACCATTTTGGATGCTTAANGGCATTTCCCTTCTACTAAAGGATACTTTAAACCCACCCCCCTTAATCACGCAAGAACATAATAATTACTCTGAAATATTATTAATAATAATTATTATTAATGATGTTAAAAAAATTGTTTAGTTGTTAATTTATTTTAGTCACTCCAAGCACCATGAGGGAATATTCGCAAAGCTGCCAACACATTGGCGAAGAATGCGGTAGTAGTAGTGGGAATGTACAGTGGTACAGTATAAGCTGCGATGCGCAAAGGTGCACAAACTGACTCAGTACTATCGCTTCATACACTGAAGAGCCAAAACAACTGGCACACCTGCCTAATATCGTGTAGGGCCCCCGCGAGCACGCAGAAGTGCTGCAAGACGACGTGGCATGGACTCGACTAATGTCTGAAGGTATGCAGGAGGCATTTCACACCATGAATCCTGCAGGGCAGTCCACAAATCCATAGGAGTGCGAGGCGGTGGAGATCTCTTCTGAACAGGACGTTGCAAGGCATCCCAGATATGTTCAATAATGTTCATGTCTGGTGATTTAGGTGGCCAATGGAATTGTCTAAAGTCAGAATAGTGTTCCTGGATCCACTCAATAGCAACTCTCGACGTGTGGGGTGTCGCATTGTCCTGCTGGAATTGTCCACGTCCGTCGGAATGCACAATGGACATGAATGGGTGCAGGTGATCGGACAGGATACTTACGTATCTGTCACCTGTCAGAGTCGTATCTAGACGTATCAGGGTTCCCATTTCACGCCAACTGCACACTCCCCATACCATGACAGAGCCTCCACCAGCTTGAACAGTCCCCTGTTAACATGTAGGGTCCATGGATTCATGAGGATGTCTCCATACCCGTACATGTCCATCCACCCGATAAAATTGTAAACGAGACTCGTCAGACCAGGCAACGTGTTTCCAGTCATCAATAGTCCAATGGTGGTGTTGGCGGGCCGAGGCAAGCCGTAAGGCTTTGTGTCGTGCAGTCAACAACGGTACACGAGTAGGCCTACAGCCCCGAAAGCCCATATCAATGATTTTCCGTTGAATAGTTGGCATGATGACACTTGTTGATGCCCCATTATTGAAATCTCCGCCAATTTGAGAAAGGGTTGCACGTCTGTCACGTTTAATGATTCTTGTCAGTCGTCGTTTGTCCCTTTCTTTCACGATCTTTTTCCGGCGGTATCGATGTCGAAGATTTGATGTTTTACCGGATTTCCGATATTCACGGTACACTCGTGAAATGATCGTACGCATCCCGCATAATCTACAAACCAACCAGAGCAAGAAATTCTACAATGAAAAGTTCAAGGCCCTGATGAAGAAATATAACATAAATCATTATTGAACGTACAGCAATATCAAAGATTCTATCGTCGAGAGGTTCAACAGGATTCTGAATAAAAAAATGTGGAAGCATTTCTCTGTGATTGGCAACTACAAGTGGTTGGATATACTCCCAAAACTCGTTCGCGAGTACAATTCTACCATTAATTATTCCACTCGCATGAAGCCCAAAGACGTGAAAGATGATTCCCTGCTTCGAACCTTGTACACTGATGTGAGAATGAGGGACCAATGCAAGCATAAAGTCAAGGTTGGCTACCTGGTGCGCATCTCCAAACAGAAACGCATCCTCGAGAAAGGATTTACAGCGAATTGGAGCAACGAACACTTTCGTGTGCAACGTATATGCAACTATGCTCCGAGGACCTATTTTCTCGAGGATCTGAATAATGTTCCCATCCATGGTGGTGTCTAGGCAGAGGAGATCCAGCCTACAAAGTTTCCAGGCGTGTATTTGANCTGAATAATGTTCCCATCCATGGTGGTGTCTAGGCAGAGGAGATCCAGCCTACAAAGTTTCCAGGCGTGTATTTGATCGAAAAGTTGCTGGACGGTTGTATGACAAGTGGCGGGGTTTCCCAGCCCGTTATAATTCCTGAGCAAACGATGCGGTCATCGAGTGGTGAGCACAGAAGATTGCATTTAATAAACCGGTTTTTTGGTTTCATTTTGTACATAACCAAATAAAAAAATTAGTTAAAAAAAAATTATGTTGGTTTTTTCTATTTATTTTAACCCCGTCTGACCAACCCCCCACACTTTATATAAAAACATTATTTTAAATAAAAATATCAATGTTAAAAAATATAATTAAAAAATTAAATATGACAACTTACATTCTTTGCTTGAATAGTCAGTGTCACCATGCGATACAGGCCAATAGAAAGTAGCATAATCCAGAAATTAACATCACCTATGAGATGAAAATATAATCCAAAATGGAGGCACCGACCGTGCAATCTATACTTTAAAAAACATAAACTAATATGGCTGCCGCCTGGTGGCTAAATCGACAACTCGTCTGGTGGTGATATCGATTATTAATACACTAGCATCACCTAGGTGATGTAAAAGTGAACATATTAAATCCAATATGGCATCCTTCAGCAATGTATGAACATATGACAAACGAAAAANATGGCATCCTTCAGCAATGTATGAACATATGACAAACGAAAAACCAATATGGCTGCATACGATAGAATGAGTATAGAGGAGGGAATGTGAGGGCGGAGACCTGCCGAATAAACAGCCAATAGTAATTTGTGGTGGGGGTCAGCCGTCTGCTGGGCATGGTGCTGGGGGAAACCTCTGAAAATGTAAAGTACTTTAAAAATAAATTACAATAAAAATGTCCTAATAATCAGTTTTTATAATACATTTTTAATACTATGTATTTAATAAAACATTTTATTAATACATTTTTAATAATTTTAAAACTAATTCTTGTAAACAATTTTTTATAAATTCTTTGGATTTTGTGGGACTTTTTGGGATTTTCAAGTTCAAAGGTCACCGGACGAAGGTCAAACTGAAAATCAAGGTCATCTATATCCACATGGCTGGGGGACCGGAATGACAGAGCATGAACAGCTCCGAGCTCCTATCCCCATCCCCTCGGTCCAGACTCTTCATAATTATGATTCTTAACTTGAATTTAAATCTTTAATTTAAAATAAGATGTTAACCATTAGATAAAGGATACTCCTGACATCGTCTGCTACGTGCCTAACAAGTAAAAGAAAAATACATTTTAAGTCTAGTCTTCCTAGCACGATGCTCTCCAATCATACCGCTTACCATTCTTTGGACCTCTCTCAAACTAATATATTTTCCTCGTTGAACCAGATTGGATACTATTCTAAGTAAACATCAGATGATGTACGCAGCATCCTGGTCTCATATGTAGTGTGTGTACCATTGGTGGTGATATCTTGGATTACGCTTCCAACCGAATTGAACAACACAAGNTGGTCTCATATGTAGTGTGTGTACCATTGGTGGTGATATCTTGGATTACGCTTCCAACCGAATTGAACAACACAAGAGTGTTTTCTCCTCCACACGGTCTCCTATCATAGAGTGTGCTAGTCATCGGCCAGGAAAGAACTGACCTTAAAGCTAGCGGCTGGATACGTAATTTTCATGCTTCTACNCGAGTGTGCTAGTCATCGGCCAGGAAAGAACTGACCTTAAAGCTAGCGGCTGGATACGTAATTTTCATGCTTCTACCACTTCATAATAAGCAAAGAATCTCTTATATAGTTGGGAAATGTGTCAGCAAATGGTGGTCGCCTTAATCAAGCAAAGTCAAACTTCTATCAACACACTCCGGTGCTGCAAGTTGCGTGTTGTTTCATTGCAAGGGCACGCCTCAAACGAAGGCGTAACTAACAACGAACCTTCGTAGAAATCTCTTCACAACGGACAGCAGGATTATTAATTTCCAAAAAACACAGGCCATTTATGACTGTTTATGATTCTCAACTGGACGATATCCACTGAGAGCTAAAATTGCCAGTCCAATTCCTCTTCTCCGTTTATAACTGTCACTGAATAACGGGACAGAAAACAGCCATTAAAGGCGTCCAAAAATATTTCAACTGAGATAAGTACAAAGAAAATTATGCAATGTTCTGTATACAGAACAGTTACTTCTCAATCATTTTTTTTNTTTCAACTGAGATAAGTACAAAGAAAATTATGCAATGTTCTGTATACAGAACAGTTACTTCTCAATCATTTTTTTTTCTTTGAAGTACGCGTTTTCCGTGTAGCAAGGCACAGTTGGCACATTGTTGTTTTACTGATGGCACTGCTCGGTGAATGCTGGCACAAAACTGAAGGGCTTACACAAATGATCCAGTCATGGGTAACTGGTGACAACAATACATCTGGCGTGCCATCTATAGCAAGTTGATGGAATGTCGATGGCTACGAGACTGATGGTTGAGAGTATGTATGCCGCCATCTGCCCACAAAGGGCACACCAGCAGTATTGCAGCACGTAACTGGCCCCTTGTGCTGGCCACTGATGGCAAGACGTTGGTGTTTCGCACACAGTGTTGTCCACTGGTGGGCCAGCTGTGGGACGAGTATCTCTCGTAGGTGTTGCCATTTCAGGTCCAGCGGTGGTTCCGGGTGCATTCCAACTGTCGGCCAGCTTTCAGCCGGCTGTATGCCATTGATGGGCCATTTATGTTTTGCTGCATGGGTTTTTGTAAAATTTAATGTACACAAACGGGATATAATTATTTGAAAATGTTGTTTTGGCAGTTCTTATAGCAATTCTTGACACAATGATGAGTACATGCGCCGATTACTAAAATCAGTCTACATCATATTTGGCCTATGGTTTCTCTCCCAAACTCTTTTACGTTACATGTGGCGGAAGGATATACGTGGTGAGTAGCCCGAAAATAAATCATCAGACGGGTGGCNTCTCGTAGGTGTTGCCATTTCAGGTCCAGCGGTGGTTCCGGGTGCATTCCAACTGTCGGCCAGCTTTCAGCCGGCTCTATGCCATTGATGGGCCATTTATGTTTTGCTGCATGGGCTTTTGTAAAACTTAATGTACACAAACGGGATATAATTATTTGAAAATGTTGTTTTGGCAGTTCTAATAGCAATTCTTGACACAATGCTGAGTACATGCGCCGATTACTAAAATCAGTCTACATCATATTTGGCCTATGGTTTCTCTCCAAAACTCTTTTACGTTACATGTGGCGGAAGGATATACGTGGTGAGTAGCCCGAAAATAAATCATCAGACGGGTGGCNCAAACTCTTTTACGTTACATGTGGCGGAAGGATATACGTGGTGAGTAGCCCGAAAATAAATCATCAGACGGGTGGCTGTGAAAATATGTGGTCGTGCCTACTGCGCAATCACCAACTAATCTAGATTAGTTTAAACTGCAAAAACGGACTTTGTACTGATCTATAATACTATTTTATTATCAAGAAAAACATGCATTCGCCTTATATCCTAGAGCAGTTTAGGTGGTCCTATAAGGGTGGAGTACTATGTTGAAAAATAATGGTCGGAAACGTGCATGCGCTCTAACCACTAGACATGGGCTAAACAGTGATTTGTTAGTAGCAACGTGTGATTGTGGATGCTACTTTTCATAATTGTGGAATGTACTTGCTACTTTTCACATTTAACGGTGGNAGTAGCAACGTGTGATTGTGGATGCTACTTTTCATAATTGTGGAATGTACTTGCTACTTTTCACATTTAACGGTGGCATGATTGGCGATTCCCTTCCGTACTATGTGATTCCTGTATACTTGAATCTATCACTTTGTTCACATCATTAGGAGTCATATTCTGACAATTTTTGTTGTTGCCTTTTTATGAAAACGTTTTTGAAGTATAAAACCGTTTTTCATATGCAAATGACATTGTGCTGAAACACAGTGGCTTGTTTTTTTTAATGTCAAGTTTATTAAATTATTTTTGCTCCAAATGGAAATCAACATTATTAAATACCATAACGTAATTGAGGCTAATAACATAACATAATTCCTTTTTATATATGCTACAGGGAAGTGAAACGAATTAATCTAGTTTTAAAACACATGCCAAATACAATAAAGCAATAAAAGCTTCTTTATCGCAGTTAATGTATATTTCCACACAATATCACTGCTATAGTTATGTTTTAACCTGTATTAAAAAAATTACATGAAGTACTAACGAAATTTTGAATTATAAAGTGCCGTAATGCATGATTATTAGTGCACTAATACTTCTTACTGCCATAACTAAGTATCAAGTATACCAATTTGCTGTGAAATTCGCTTGCACGAAACAGGAAAGTATGAAAAGAATCACCACTAACCACTCAGTTTGTGGTGTGACGTTTCCAAGGAGTAGCGGTAGCAGTTACTCATCCGCATACTCAACTGTGCTATTTCACAATCTCTGCTACTTCCTATATTCTTTCACAGGTAGCGATTGCGATTTTTGCATACGTGTGAAATTTCCACAGGCTGCGATTCCACAGCCCATCTCTAATAACCACGACCTCGGTGGTCCACAAACTCTCGTTTCAGTAAAACTTAAGAAACGGCGGAAGACACCACGTATGTGCTGACGAAGTGGCTGGAGTGGTGGCAGACTCAAGCACGCGTGACTTGAGTGCCACACGTTTCTGGTTCGGGTATGGTCAACTGTTGTGTTTTTGTCCATTCCCAGTTATTTTCATCAAAGTTATTCATTGAGGATATTACTCCGCCTCACGTAAACAAAGATTAACAAAGTATGGACAATTACACCAAAGGGACAACACACCGCGTTCGTGGGCACTCAGTGTAGGGGAGAGTCGGGTAGCCCCGGCCGGCGGGTATCCCCAGCCAGTGTTAGTTTCAAACAATCCCGCGCACATACGTAAACAAATAACACGCCACAACGACCGCAGCGCCATTTAGCCGCATAATCGAATCAACCCGGACGTGACCGCCGAGCGAACAACACGTTACAATCGTTCATTTACCTGTGCCTATATTGTAATGTGCGCCGTTTACATTTTNAGTAGCAACGTGTGATTGTGGATGCTACTTTTCATAATTGTGGAATGTACTTGCTACTTTTCACATTTAACGGTGGTATGATTGGCGATTCCCTTCCGTACTCTGTGATTCCTGTATACTTAAATCTATCACTTTGTTCACATCATTAGGAGTCATATTCTGACAATTTTTGTTGTTGCCTTTTTATGAAAACGTTTTTGAAGTATAAAACCGTTTTTCATATGCAAATGACATTGTGCTGAAACACAGTGGCTTGTTTTTTTTAATGTCAAGTTTATGNTTGTGCTGAAACACAGTGGCTTGTTTTTTTTAATGTCAAGTTTATTAAATTATTTTTGCTCCAAATGGAAATCAACATTATTAAATACCATAACGTAATTGAGGCTAATAACATAACATAATTCCTTTTTATATATGCTACAGGGAAGTGAAACGAATTAATCTAGTTTTAAAACACATGCCAAATACAATAAAGCAATAAAAGCTTCTTTATCGCAGTTAATGTATATTTCCACACAATATCACTGCTACAGTTATGTTTTAACCTGTATTAAAAAAATTATATGAAGTACTAACGAAATTTTGAATTATAAAGTGCCGTAATGCTTGATTATTAGTGCACTAATACTTCTTACTGCCATAACTAAGTACCAAGTATACCAATTTGCTGTGAAATTCGCTTGCACGAAACAGGAAAGTATGAAAAGAATCACCACTAACCACTCAGTTTGTGGTGTGACGTTTCCAAGGAGTAGCGGTAGCAGTTACTCATCCGCATACTCAACTGTGCTATTTCACAATCTCTGCTACTTCCTATATTCTTTCACAGGTAGCGATTGCGATTTTTGCATACGTGTGAAATTTCCACAGGCTGCGATTCCACAGCCCATCTCTAATAACCACGACCTCGGTGGTCCACAAACTCTCGTTTCAGTAAAACTTAAGAAACGGCGGAAGACACCACGTATGTGCTGACGAAGTGGCTGGAGTGGTGGCAGACTCAAGCACGCGTGACTTGAGTGCCACACGTTTCTGGTTCGGGTATGGTCAACTGTTGTGTTTTTGTCCATTCCCAGTTATTTTCATCAAAGTTATTCATTGAGGATATTCCTCCGCCTCACGTAAACAAAGATTAACCAAGTATGGACAATTACACCAAAGGGACAACACACCGCGTTCGTGGGCACTCAGTGTAGGGGAGAGTCGGGTAGCCCCGGCCGGCGGGTATCCCCAGCCAGTGTTAGTTTCAAACAATCCCGCGCACATAGGTAAACAAATAACACGCCACAACGACCGCAGCGCCATTTAACCGCATAATTGAATCAACCCGCACGTGACCANACGTGACCGCCGAGCGAACAACACGTTACAATCGTTCATTTACCTGTGCCTATATTGTAATGTGCGCCGTTTACATTTTGAACTCAGTTATTTTTGTATAAAATGTAAGTACTTCACCATGATTTATTATTATACATTAAGATATTGATTCAAGTGTATAAGTTAGGTTAATAATTTAGGTTATTTTTATTGACATTGTTGATATTAAATAAAAACATAGGATGTGGCGGTCGGGTACCACCGGACACGATGTTGTCGGGTAACCCCGGACATTTTTGGATGGAGAAATGTTTAGTTATTTTAATGTAATGTTAAAGCAAGTGTTAAAAATGTTGTTGTCTTTTGCAGAACCACTTAAAATTGCCAAAAGTCAAAGGAATAATTACACACAGAGGAAATTGGGATGAAAATAAAATGAAACAGGCTATGCTATCTGTCCAGGAAAAAACGACATATGTGAGAGAAGCAGCTGAGAGATATAAGGTGCCTAGAGCAAATGAATTGCTCAAACAGTTGAGCCCTTTTCCTGATGCTTCTAAGAAACGTCTCGCAGTGCGTTCCCGAAAAACACAAAAGAGTGAGATTCTGACATCTTCGCCGTTCAAAAACGCGCCGGCAGAGAAAAAGGCTGCAACCAATAAAAACAAGGCGGCAGTTAATAAAATGAAAACAAAGAAGAACATTCAAATTTTGGTTCAGCAACAAAGAGACCAGGATACAGAATGCATCATTTGCGGAGAAACGTTCCAAGAGGACTGTATCCAGCGTCATAAATGCGAAGACTGGGCGCACGAAGCGTGTGTAGATACTGACCCTTCGGAGGAATACTACTTTTTTGATGTAGTATAAAAATAAATATTTAATTCTGTTGATTTTAAAAATATTATGAGTTTTATTTATGTGGCCGGGGCTANCCAATAAAAACAAGGCGGCAGTTAATAAAATGAAAACAAAGAAGAACATTCAAATTTTGGTTCAGCAACAAAGAGATGAGGATACAGAATGCATCATTTGCGGAGAAACGTTCCAAGAAGACTGGATCCAGCGTCATAAATGCGAAGACTGGGCGCACGAAGCGTGTGTAGACACTGACCCTTCGGAGGAATACTACTTTTTTAATGTAGTATAAAAATAAATATTTAATTCTGTTGATTTTAAAAATATTATGAGTTTTATTTATGTGGCCGGGGCTAGCCACCTCTTCCCTAATAATATTTTGCATAAGAACTATTTATTATTAAACATTACCAACCCACTTATTTCCTCCCTATTTTATTATTAGTAATTGTAAACTAAATATTTTAATTTACTGATAAAATATTATTAAGAGTTCAGTTTCCTAATAATATTTTAAATAAAAATACTGATGTTGAAAAATAAAACAAAGAAATTAAATATGACAGTTTATGTACTTTGCAGGAATGGTCAATGTCACCATTCGATACAGGCCGATAGAAGGCAGCATAATCGAGAAATTAATGTCACCTATGTGTTGAAAATAGAATCCAACATGGAGGGCGCAACAGCCCAACCTATACTTTAAAAACATAAACAAATATGGCTGCCACTTGGTACCTAATTCGAAAACTCGCCTGGTGACGATATCGATTATTAATACACAAGTGCCACCTAGGTGATGTAAAAGTAAACATATGAAATCCAATATGGCGTCCTCCAGCAATGTATAAACAAATGAAAAACGAAAAAAACCAAGTTGGCTGCATACGATAGAATGATCATTGGTGAGGGGTGATGGANACGAAAAAAACCAAGTTGGCTGCATACGATAGAATGATCATTGGTGAGGGGTGATGGAGGTGGAGACCTGCTGACTAAACAGCAAATAGTAGTTGGTGTTGGGGGTCAGTCTTCTGCTGAGCATGGTGCTGGGGGGACCTCCGGAAATGTAAGTTTTTAAAATAAGTTTTTTTATAATAATTTTTTAATAATAAANAGCATGGTGCTGGGGGGACCTCCGGAAATGTAAGTTTTTAAAATAAGTTTTTTTATAATAATTTTTTAATAATAAATGTTTAATAAAACATTTTAAAATATTTGTTTAAAATAACTATTTGATAATTTTTAAAATAATTTCTAATAAATTTTTTGGACTTTTTGGGTTTTCAATGTTAAAGGTCACCACTTCAAGGTCAAAGGACAAAGTCACCGTCATCTAACATAGCGGACAATATGGCCGCTGGGGGACAGGAATGACAGAGCACGAACAGCTCTGAGCTTCTATCCCCATCCCCTTGTACCAGAATCATCATAACCATTCTACTAACTTTGTCATTCATGTAACACAACCAGAGGTTGTGTTACATGTATAGTATGTTATTTCCTGCCATAATGTTAATAAAATTAAAATCAACATATTTTATTGGCCACCAATTTCGAATATTACCTTCTCAACTTGATAATAAAATAAAGAACTAGTTTTCATACTTAATATTTTTTAATAAAATTTTTTTTTAATCTGTACATATTTGCAGGCAAGAAATATTTTCAAAGTTTGCTTTCAAAAGTGGAGTTTGAGAAGTGTCTTCTTGTCCCTTCCAGAAACTGTCTACATTTTCGCCGGCCTTGAAAGAAAATCTGGATTGCGATTGTCTAAGAAAGTGAGATGGCTGTATAAGCTTTTCACCGGACTGATATCTTCGGTTAAATCAACGTTTATCACCGCGAAAGGTAAGACAGTCCTGCTTACTCTCCACTAATGGTAATGGAAGCGGGCTTTATTATCTGCGGGGTCAAAATTGGATTTTAGTGTGCGGAGAACGTGCTGAAACGTTTCCATTGTCCACCTAGCTCTCTGCGTTTGCTCCACCATAGCATTACATCACTGCTCCATCTGCACCCATCGGCGCTAAAAACCTCAGCTGTTAAGCCCATATAAATGTGACTTCTCAGCGCTTACACTTCTTCGTGTTGTAACGTTAACCGTCCTTTATTAATAGATTTATAATATTGGGTATATACATACCGAGGGAGGTAGTTATAGTTATGGTCCCTATCGCGGCGAAGGATGCCCAGTCACTCACTCCTGAAACGGTCTTCCTTATAGACCTACGAGGCTCATCCTAAAAAAAAAAAAAACATGTAACTCTTATTACTAACTTGGTCCTCCACCATAACATATTAGGATAGGGTAGGTTATGAAAGAAATGAGTGGGTGTCACTTCGTACATGTCAGTTTGGCTAGGGTGCTTGAGACCTAGTTCAGACTGTTGTGACAGTCTGGGACTTGAACCTGCAAGCGAAGTGTTCTTTGGTAGTATTGGGTGAGACATAGTATCCCACAAGCTCGCGACTGACACCCGATGGAGAAGTTGAGTTGACTTGAAAGGTTTTGGTTGACGCTTAACGGCGAGGTCTTCCGTGCCGGTGAGGACGAAATGAGGTGAAGATGGAGCAGCAGTGGACTCCAAGGCCGGGGGAAGCGGGAGTTCTAAAGAAAATCCTCAGGCCAAACGCAAAGTCAGCCACGTTTCCCAAATGTGAAAATCCCGGTTACCACGCTGGGAATCAAGCCCGGCCCGCCTTGGTAGGAAGTGAGTAGTCTGGCAACTACACCACCGCGTCGCACCGATACAGAAGTAATTACACCATTTCCATGAGTTGGTGACTGCATAAATTACATACACTTCATGGTGTAATGTCGAGAGAGTATTTATTACCTATGGCCTAATCTAAATACAATACAAGCTGGGTGCTCTGTTTAGTGCATAACCGAAGAGACTCTCTTCAGACTTCCAAACGAAGTCTTTTCACGACTAAAGTAAACAGCGAGTTTANTCTAAATACAATACAAGCTGGGTGCTCTGTTTAGTGCATAACCGAAGAGACTCTCTTCAGACTTCCAAACGAAGTCTTTTCACGACTAAAGTAAACAGCGAGTTTATGTGGGTAAGATAGGAGACCTCGTACTCGCAAGAAAATGTGTATGTATATAGAAAATAAAGAAAAGTTTCTTCCCCGAAGAGTTGTACATGTTATGTTACATGCCTAGATAAAACCTCCTGAAAGATTCGAAAATGCCATATATTTACCGAAATATGATCATAATAAGAACAAACACTTATTAAATTATTCTGGAAAATAAAGTTTTTAAATTATTAACAAAAAAATTTTATTCGAAAGAAAAAAAAATAACGCTGCTTTTAGAGANCTGGAAAATAAAGTTTTTAAATTATTAACAAAAAAATTTTATTCGAAAGAAAAAAAAATAACGCTGCTTTTAGAGATTTAAAAATATTATTTTCATGTTTCCAGAAAAAAAATTACAAGAAGTACCGGTCATAAATACAGTTTTACTACCCCATGGGCTAATTATTGTGGTGATGTGCTTATAGATTTCATTTTTTTAAAAGATTCATTCTATATAAATGGCTAAATTATTATCATAACAGAAATTGGAAATCAATTAAACTTGTTTTCATGCATCGAAATTAATTTGGTCACAAATTTAATTTAAAATGGCTTAATACTTCTGATTACTTCACATTACCCTTAGCGAGTTTTCTTTGTGATATTCCATTGAAGTCTTCCTGTAGGTCAGTTGTAAGGCTAGAGCTGTGTGACAGGCATAAAAGATGGGCTGGGAGTTGGTGCGGTCTTGACTTAGTGCTGACGACCCTCAACAACCACCTCAGCATCAGAATACGTAATAACTTTCACAACCCCAAAGTCTAATTTGTCAATCGTAAAATGTTCACTTCCAAATAAATTCACCTTCTAAACTGCCAAGTCATATTTACGTTAAGCACACACAATTATTTTTCACTTATTTCTTGACACAGTATAGGTATTATACACATAAAGTGCATTGCTTTGTAGCATTAGGTAATAAAGTGCATAATTTTAAATTGCGCTCATCTCTACGATGTAATTACATAGCTCGACAAAAATAAGGAACTAAGATTAACGATATATAGTCCGTGTCACTAACGAGTGGGCTTTCTTGACAGTTCTGAAGAAAGTACTGTTATAGCTGTTTGTATGGGTACTTCAGTGTTTCCCCCGACACAGATGTTGTTTACATAAACACACACCGCTAACTATCAACTTACCCAGTATGTCGACAGAAAATATTNCATAAACACACACCGCTAACTATCAACTTACCCAGTATGTCGACAGAAAATATTTTCCCATGGGAATAACTGTACACAAGACAACTTTCAGAACTGCCGAAAAAGTGCACTCGTTCGTTGGACAGACTTGCAATAATTAACCTTCTTTCCTCTGCNTTTTCCCATGGGAATAACTGTACACAAGACAACTTTCAGAACTGCCGAAAAAGTGCACTCGTTCGTTGGACAGACTTTAAATAATTAACCTTCTTTCCTCTGCGTATGTATGCGAGTAAATTTGATTAAGTGAACTGTACTCTAAGATTTACATAAAAGGAACACGTGTGTTAAAATAAAATATATTCCTACATTTCCACAATTTTGAAAATATCTGTTTAACACACAAAAACGCATAATTTTACATGGATGACTAAGTGTGCACAATTTGGTGAGAATCAGTTAATTGTTTCCCTAGATATGACGTAGAAGTGGCGCTTTCTTACAAAACGTCGGATAAAAGAGGCACTCTGAAGAAATACCTAATGGTTGTCATATATGTTACTGCCCGCATACAAATTTGGTTGAAATTGGTTACACGTTTTCGTAGATACAGTATCGCAACCAAACATGTTTATATGAACTCAATTTTGAAAATATATGACCCACTTAAAAAAAAATGTCAGTTTACATGGCGTACCGTAGTAATACTTGTTTGCCGAGTTTGGTAGGATTCGGTTTATGTATTAATTTGATTGATATTTGTAGTTTATACTTCCAGTATACCAAGTATGATGGAAATTGTTCAAAAGATATGGCATACATAAAATATTTAACAAACAGTATTGATATTGCCGCCATTTTGAAAATAAATGTCTTTTCCGTTTAATTCACATATGTTAGTATAGCCTACCATAGTATTAGTAACCTGCCAGTATACTTAGTTTGGTTGAGACAGGTTGCATGGTTTCGCAGATTTCCCAAGATGTGACATGAATACTTTGTTTTCTCATGTAGTGCTATCATGAAAAATATTTGACAAAGGAAGTTATGTATTAGCATATTTTATATTTGTAGTCTATACTTTTAGCATACCATGTATAGTTGAAATTGGTCAATCGGTATGGTATTCCGTATACGAANCCAGTATACCAAGTATGATGGAAATTGTTCAAAAGATATGGCATACATAAAATATTTAACAAACAGTATTGATATTACCGCCATTTTGAAAATAAATGTCTTTTCCGTTTAATTCACATATGTTAGTATAGCCTACCATAGTATTAGTAACCTGCCAGTATACTTAGTTTGGTTGAGACAGGTTGCATGGTTTCGCAGATTTCCCAAGATGTGACATGAATACTTTGTTTTTTCATGTAGTGCTATCATGAAAAATATTTGACAAAGGAAGTTATGTATTAGCATATTTGATATTTGTAGTCTATACTTTTAGCATACCATGTATAGTTGAAATTGGTCAATCGGTATGGTATTCCGTATACGAANTATATTTGTAGTCTATACTTTTAGCATACCATGTATAGTTGAAATTGGTCAATCGGTATGGTATTCCGTATACGAAATTAAACTAATATATATGGCCGCCATGTTGAAAATAAACTTATTGCCTAATCAAATAGCAAATTTAAAGATGTCCTATAATACTATTATTAACCTGCCAAATTTGGCCAGTATCTAGTGAGTAGTTTCTGAGATATGATGTAAAAGCGTTGTTGTTTCAAGTAGTGATATCTTAAAAAATGGCAAACCAATAATAATATTGCTATCTAAATTAAATAATTACATATTATACTCCAAAATACGAAACTTACTCAAATTGTTCTCGAGGTATAAAATGGCAATCTAAATTTTAAAATGACTACAATTTTTAAAATAAGCCCACGGCGTTATTGAAATCTTAAATATTCTAATGTCTTTACTAAGTACTATATGCGTGCAGAATTTTGTGAAATTCAGTTAACGGGGTTTAATTTTTTAGAGGGAGACACACATTCACATACACAGACATACAGGCAGAAAATTGATCTCATAAGCCTATCTTTCCCTCGGGAAGTAGACTAATAACACATATGTTACTGTAGATAGTACAATTTAGTGATGTAAATAAATAAATATCACCCCACTTAGGAACATGTAAAAAAAATGGCTACAAGTGTTGCTGGTATATATATTTTTTCTGCTATGCAATTAAATACTTAACTACACTATTGTATTATTGCATTAGTTCACGCAATCCAATAAGCTCTTAGACTGCAACTGAAAGATTTGATATCGGATGTCTTAACTGACTTTAATTTGCGCATGAACTGGTTTATGGTAAATAGGAACGCTGAGAGAAAGGTTTTGTCCAGCCAATACAAATATTTGTTTTTATATGGCCAAACATATATTTAGTAGCTCCAACAAAATAATTTGTTGAGTAAACATAACTTTAAAAGCGAAAAAACCTCTGCGTTGAGCTAAAAAAATTTTGACTGTCAACAAAATATTTTGTTGACTCAACATTTATTTTAATGCTTTCGTTCGAAAATACAGCCCGAGAGTCAGTTTGAAAAGTTTGTGAAAATTAGGATTAGTAACAGCATTTAATAGTACATTTGTTGATGCTTAATAATGGTATAAACATCCCAATAAAAACCAATTAAACAGGAAACTAACAACTAAAGCTGTTAAAAATTAAATATTTGTATACATAGTACTGTGGTTGAATATTATTTATTTAGAACAATTCTCATTTCGCCGGTAGTAATTTTGTAATTTTGGTTAAACTTACTAGGACGAAAATGGTCCGGGTTCAAAATTCGGTCATGCTTAACTTTTTTTATGATAAACGAAACTGTTAAATGTACGCAAAACCAAACCAATCCTTAGGCGCACAAATATAAAATCTGATAGTTCGGGACAACCAAATAAGAAAAACCAAATAATTTGGTTTCAACAACAAAATATTTCATTTTCCCTATTCAAAGAACTAATTTGGTTGGGCCAAACAAATTTTGCTTTAGTCAACAAAATTATTTTTTTTTCAGTGACGATTAAATGTTTGCGATGTGGACAACTTAAGCTAATTAACTGAACTGCTAAATTTTACATACGACCCATATTTCACTCTGTGGCTTGTCAATATCTTCCGACCGCTGAGGTCCTGGTTAGAACACACGCACGCTTTGACGAGCGGGAAATTTACGATGGACAATCCATTACATTAGGTGAGTGTGGCGGTCAAAACTGTGATGAGAACGTTTCCTAGCGGTATTACCGTTTCTTCCCCCGTATTTATTTCGCTGCTGCCCCACACATTTCTCATCTTGTCATTCATACTTCAAGCTGGCAGCATAGATAGGTCTGCACTCACATAAGGTAACTAACTCCAAACAGCAGCAGATCTCGATCTCCTAACATTGTTGAACACGATTGAAGGCGTGAAGGCGAAGCGCAGACGCATATCTACTATAAATCTTGCGTGCAAACAATTACGCATATTTACTATACATTTTGCGTGCAAACAATTATTTTAATCAGTTCCTGGAGTTTCTGAACAGCAAAGTGTGCGTGATAATTCCGCAAGCAAAGTGCAATGGGCTGTTGATGACATCTACCCTGAGTTCAGCACAACATATTTGAAATTATTAAAAAATAGGGCGTATTTGGAACTCTCAGAGATAGAATTATGTAGATTGTACGCAATTTTCGTGCTTTAACTAGAGCTAGTGATTCAGTTGCCATTTAATTGTTCTGAAGATAAAACCTTCTTTGTAGAGTTCTATTAGGGAAAATCAAACATATGGTTGTAGGAACGGGTAGTTCGGCATCACTACCGACATCAATTTTTATTCTCCGGCTGTAACATTTGCAGGTCGTCACCTGAGTAGCTATTGTGATCACATACAACGACAGGTGATACAAAACAGCCAATTGCGTAAAGTGCTTCTCATTGTGATTGGTTACATTCACTGTCTGCAGTTTTTACAAAGTGATACTACGAGTAGCAGCAGCACAGAGCCTTGCAAAGAGGAAGATAAATTTTTTTTTTCGTCCAGTGAGAGACAGCTTGCCTTGCTGCAACTACTGCGAGACATTGCTAATGTTTCATCCTCCTCCCGTCGCATCGAAAATACTGTATCCGACTTCACCACACAAGGCGTAAACTGAACATCTGCTGTTATTATTGTATTTATTTATTTTATATGGCACATACCACAATATATAAGGAAATGTTTAGAATACTGTTAAATGGACTCACTTTGCATTAGTAAAGATGGTGATAATACGAAAATATAATAAAATGCTTCAGGTTTTAAATTCATTAACGACGATGAGAAGGCAAAAATAGCCACCAAAAGAAAGATGGACGCAGTTCACTACAAACGTCGTGCAGTCGAGTCAATTAAAGTGGCAGCTGTACTTGCCAGATTTTCACGTGTAAAAAGTAGAACATAAAATTATGACTAAGCATCACTGGTTGCGTAGACCGAAGTTGACGATGGGTCGGAAACTATGAGAAAGAGGAAACATATTAGCATGTGCCGACAGAGAAAAATATGATTGTAAATTAAGATTAATACACAACTGTAAATCAGTGTACTAGTACTGAGTCTGTGTCTTGGTTTGGCAGTTATAACATGACTATGCTGTGTTCCTGTCTGTAATTGTTAATGCAAAAATGAATGTAGTTCCTACAGCAGTGCTCACTTTTTCTACTGCATACAGTCTCGTCTATACAACTTCAGCAATATTTCAATCGTCCCCACAACAAAAATAACTGTAACATATTGAAAGAAAATAATTTTTCTGGCCCAGAAGTTTAAGTGCTGCTACTATAAAACCAAATATAAAAAAAACTTATGTTGTAATTTTTCTGCTGATTTATTTCACTGCAAGAGTCAAATAATATAAAGTATGTATCTAGTTTTCCAATTTAAAAAAATCTGAAACTAAATTTTAGAAATGTGAGAAATTATTTTAGCTTACATGCGCACGTTATCAAGAAAATAGTGTCGAGAATAATGCTTGTAATGATGAAGTTCGTAAAATAATTAACATTATTACTGATCTCTCCACTGAATTGTAGTAAAAAGTGGTGATTGATTGTACTGAAGAAGATAAAACATGGCGAGAACATCGAACACGTGTTTTCACACGACCTGAACGAACTAGTTGACAAACTTAGAATTTGAGTATACCCTTTTGTCAATATGTGTACTAATGCTATATAATAAAATAATAAATTAATTTAAATTGCTTTAAGACTGTGCATTTCATTATTCAACGAATAAATATGCATTCTCTAATAGGGCAAGACACTCAAATTCTGGCATCACTCACAACCTAACAGCAATGTGGTTTAAGGGCTACGAAAAGGCCTCGCAGTGCACGAATTCACAATACATAAAATAAAGAATACAATTTAAACTTCGTAATATATTTTGATGAGGTTAGATAGATTTATTGACATAAAATCTGAATGCAGGTAAATGTCATATAAAGCAATAATTGATAGCTTACAGTTTTTAATTTAAAAATTGCCAACATTTGGCTAAAATTAGGGATATAAACCTCAAAGTCAGTACATATGCCAACAAAATTGTAATAAGTTAATAACATAATTTGTTTAAATCTTTATAATAATGAAATTTATATATATAGAAGAAAAAAACTTTGTATAACAAAATGTTTTAAAGGAACTTTCAAGAAGATGAAATTCGGCTAGAACTAAAAATATATTTGTTTTTTAATTTTGTTGTCATTGATTTCTACATTATACATCTTTGTAAATTTTAAAACGATTATTATTGCATATGTACTGGTTTTGTTGTGTATATGCGTTGCTATTCAAAAAAACGTTAAACAATTTTCTATTCAACTATTATACATTGTATAAACTGTTCCTATACGTAACACTTGTGTCAATTAAATTATAAAGTCATATAAACTAACCCATATAACATTATTAAGCTGCTCAAATTATTATCTTGATTTTACATTTTGGAACAAAGTAACAATGCACTCTGATAAACATATTTACCGGAGGCATTATTTCAGCTGTAAGGGGTCAACTTTCCAAGGCCAGACGTCATCAAGTTCCCTCCTAAAGATGCACGCCGCCGGGACGAGATCGTTAAAAAGCACCGACACCGCCTTCCTTCTGGTTTTGCCATAAAATATCTGAAAGTAATTTCAACGTAGTCTTAGTTTTTAATGTGTTATTCTTCCTCGCGGCACTGACGTTAGTAAAGTTTTCCAAGTTTAAAGGTTTTTAAGAAGTTGGCGTCAACATGTTGCGGGAATGGTTCAGATTCGGGCGCAGATAATTACTTGAAAAACTTCCCTGGTTAACTTACCACTAGTGACGTCGTTCGAGTAAACTTATCGTGGCGTAAACACTGTTCGTAGATACCTGACGGAAATTCTTAGCAGCGATGACGTAGCTGAAGGCGGTCTAACCAACACAATAACTCAACGAGTCTGCATCGAATTCTGTATTACTAAGTTTGGCGAACACTTATATATGATGGTACAGAGGTGATTACTTCCAAAGGCGGTCTAACCAACACAACAACTCAACGAGTCTGCATCGAATTCTGTATTACTAAGTTTGGCGAACACTTATATATGATGGTACAGAGGTGATTACTTCCAAAGGCGCCTGACTCACATTCAATAGGTTACTGTTTGATTTTTCCGTCCTTCTAGTGTTTGCCGCTTTGCTCGTGCTGAACTAAACTAACGTGTCTCTATTGTTACAGTGATTCTGCGGAGTAAGATTGTGAGCTCTGCGTCGAAACGCTTCATGAGTGTAAACGGAAGGATCGATAACCAGAAATTCACAGCGCCGGGGAGAGGTAATGGCAAGGCATACAACATTGTAGCTCTAGTAGGAAAATTCTTCACTTGTGACCAGGTAGTTTGTCACAAATTCTTCATTTATAAATTATAAACTTTATTGTTCAGTAACTCGAGACGGGAAAGCTCCTGGGTTCAATGACCTATAGGCCGGACTTCACATTTATTTGTACACTCAGGTAGACATTGGCTAATTATTGGTTTCTTGCTACAATACTGGACGGTTGTCACCGAACCTGTATTTTTATACATCCCCGTGGTCATGCAGAAGGTGCCAAATAAGTCGTGAGCCAATCACAAATGTAATGCAAACGTACACGTGTTAGACATCTAGCTTGTCCCTTAACTACTATTGTTAATATTAATAAATCCGATGGGTTATTTTGCATGCACTACAGAGGTATCATACCACTGCTGTTCCTCTATTACACAACCTCATTCACACTCCAGGCTGCCCGGGAGCGCCAGATATGCTCTTTTGTTAGGCTTCCACATCGAGTATACATAAAAGAGCAACCGATTCGTTATTAACTGAACTTTCCTGGGAATCTGAGATAAAATCTTAATAAGTTCCTATCTCAACGCGCAAAATGCCACTTGCATCTTACAGCATACTTAGAAGATTTGCTTGTGGGAAAGACACTGGTAGTCATTGAAATTTTGTTCCACACTTTTATACTTGTGGTATAGTGCCGTGAGATTACAAAAATTAATTGCTTTAATTAACAAATAAAACATATGTGTAAGAGAAACTTATAAGCGTACTTATACTCGTATATGTCCCTTTAGATAGCTCATTGCATCTTTTCTCAACAAACGTTTGTTTAACGCTAAACAAAAAGAAAAGCTGTGTTTGTATCATAGAATGAACCTGGAAGAATAATATGAGAAAATTTTACATGTAAGTGATACAAGTTCAGTAATATTTGGCTAAAATGTTGTGCACTAAATTAGCGAGTTCCAATGATTATATTTTTTAATGAAATCATTCTTTCCGTTCAGTTTTCATGGTAAAAACGTGAAAGTGATTTTCTATCTTAATTTCTGCGAATCACACAAAATTAAA